>LR750969.1:0-181725 GCA_902729485.2 Mus minutoides
TCAGCATTATCTTGCTGGCATATGCTATAGTGTTTATTTTGGTGGCTGATTATGGGAGGGATCCCTGGCAGCCGCCGTCACTGGTTGGTCCATCCTTTTAAGTTAATGTTTGCTATAAGTACTGCTGGAAGCAGCCATAAATCCCTTAGATTTGAGAAGCCTGCTTCACATTCAAGATCAGAAAACTACCAGGTAAGGAATAGCTTCTAAAAAGTGTGACGTAAATGGCCAAAGATGTCATCATTCATCAATAAAAATAGAATCAGAGGCCACATTTAATATCTTTAAAAACAAAACAAATCTTTAGTTATATTCACACTGGAAAATGTTGTAAAGACTTGAGAAAACCCACATGTATGTCAGTAAATCTCAGTAATAGGACTATAGCTCTCTCTGTATTACATAATACTGCTATAGCTCTCTCTGTATTACATAATACTGCTATAGCTCTCTCTGTATCACATAATACTGCTACTTACTCACAATGCTGAGCACACAATGCCCCTTCTTGCAAATAATCTAACAATTCTGCACAGACAATGAGTTCCTTGACAATTGCACCTGAGACTGAAGCAGAGATGTATTAACCACATTTAGCATTCCAATGACAGAGTCTCCAAGCAAATGTTATTTATGTCATCACTGGCAAGTCCCCAAGACATACTTGATAAATACCCTCATTACATCATCAGATACAAAATCATTGAGCATTTGATTTTCTTTCACTTGTCCAATTCTACAACTTGATTTTCCAACATCTGAGGATTATGTATGCTAGAGCTGTGCTTTTTTGATTCTTGGTGCTTTATCTTAGCTGAGCATGACAGCGATTTAGAAAAAGCTTTGTCTAGTATAGTATTAAGGCTTGATTGGCAATATACCTTATACACACCATTATTATGGTCTCTCTCTCTCTCTCTCTCTCTCTCTCTCTCTCTCTCTCTCACACACACACACACACACACACACACACACACACACACCAGCACTGATGTAAAGTACAAATAGGCCACTGATTTCCACTGAGTGTGAGAATGGTTGTCATTGTCATACACCTCAGACTTGTCTTTCCCTCTCCCTGTTTTCTTTACTCTCCCACATGGGAATTCAAGTGTTATCTGGAGCATCGTCCATGACCTTAGAAATATGACCCACACCACCGTCCAGATCAAAGAACACTTAATTTATTATATTTAGTGGACTATTCACAGTTCGCTTTGGCCACAGTGATTTCTCCCAAACACCCCCATTCTCCCTATCTGTTTTTGCACCCTCCCTCCCTATCACCACAAAAATGTAACTGAAGTGTCTGTTAAAAAGTTTATTCTGAGACTGAAGGAAAGGCCATCCAGTGACTACTCCCAACTTGAGGTTTATCCCATGAGTAGGCACCAAACCATGAGATATTACTGATTTCATATTGTGCTTGCAGACAGGAGCCTAGCATGGCTGTCACTTGGGAGACTCTACCAGCAACTTATTGAAACAGACAGAGATACCTACAGACAACCATTGGACTGAGGTCAGTGACCCCTATAGAAGAGTTAGGGGAAGGACTGAAGGAACTAATCTGGACCTCTGGGAGCTTCCAGAGACTAAGCCACCAACCAAAGAGCATACATGGTCCCTGGCACATATGTAGTCTAGTACTACCTTGTCTGGCCTCAGTGGAAGAGGTGTTCTCATCATATAATGAGCAAGTAAGGGAATGGATATTAATAGGTTAACATCAGTTAACCATCAACAACATATCAGAACAATATGTTATATTTAGTCAACACGGATGATTCTCATGTGTCAATGAAGAGAAGAAGAGCAGGCGATTGTGTTGGATCTCGAGATGTATAGCATACATGTACAGGGCTGTCATAGCCTTCCAAACTGATAAGGAAAGGGAGAGGTCTACAATTCTGTGAATAAGCCTGGTCATTAAAACTCTGCCTAATATTACAATACCTGTAACTTCTCCTCAAGTATTGGCCAAGTATGTTGGCCCATAATCTATGATTGTCTATAAAAGGAGTGGGAAGGGCTCTATATCATCAATTAGCTATTGTTTCTGGATGGTACCAATCAAAGCCTCCTTGCACTGGAGACTTAAAGTCTTTTGTTCCCTTGTAATATCCTAAACTACATAGTTTTGTGTAATGGACTAGGAATCCCAGGTTGCTATGAAGAGAGCCAAAGGAAAGACTCGGCAGACCAGGGACCAGACAAGGCTGCCCACTTTCTCCCTACCTATTCAATATAGTACGTGAAGTCCTAGCCAGAGCGATTCGACAACAAAAGGAGGTCAAGGGGATACAAATTGGAAAGGAAGAACTCAAATTATCACTATTTGCAGATGATATGATAGTATATATAAGTGACCCCAAAAACTCCACCAGAGAACTCCTAAACCTGATAAACAGCTTTAGTGCAGTAGCTGGATATAGAATTAACTCAAACAAATCGATGGCCTTTCTCTATACAAAGGATGAACTGGCAGAGAAAAAGATCAGGGAAACATCACCCTTCACAATAGTCACTAACAATATAAAATATCTTGGAGTGACTCTTACGAAGGAAGTGAAAGATTTGTATGACAAGAACTTCAAGTCTCTGAAGAAAGAAATTGAGGAAGATCTCAGAAGATGGAAGGATCTCCCATGCTTATGGATTGGCAGAATCAATATAGTAAAAATGGCTATCGTGCCAAAAGCTATCTACAGATTCAATGCAAACCTGAAACCCCATCACACTTGCAACTCTAAACACCTGGGCTTCAGAGGCAGGAGGACAGAAGCTCAGGGTCCTGTCAGTAAGTGTCTTTCAGATGATAATGAGTCCCAAACACCACCCTCTCTGGCAAGATACAGTGTAAGAATCAGGCTCTTATGCCTGCAATGTTAAGCCCTGCAGCTAGCACATATTTTCCTTAAATGGAAAAAAAAATGCATAGGCTCAGAGATGTTTCTTCCATTCTTATTTGTATGCCAGGGAGGACTACGGTGCATTGTGCTGCTTGTCCGTCCTGAATCTATGCCAAGTGTAACCATGGAGCCTATTAAGCTTTGTCAGGCGAATTGGCTGTGGCAAGGCCATGGGAGGGAAGATGACAGTTGGCTGGCTATTGTGTTGTTCTAAAGAATTTCATGATGTGAATGCCATGTGAACTTTAAAATTATGCCCTCTTTGTGTGATAACCTTGATTACATTTAGTTAGTCAAGTTATATTCACTGAATGGAAGAATCTAAGGAGAGGCAAAAAGAATGTGTCCTTAGGCTTCCAAGTTGACCTGTTGGTGACTGTAGAGTGTTTGTGATTTGTATGTGAAAGACAACCAGAAGGACAGAAAGATTGAGCTGGATCCACTAATGGTCGTCAACAATGACGAGTTGAGTCTCAAAGACCAGGGCTGAAAATATAATACAGCCTTATTCTTCCTTTATGCTAAAATACAAAGGTACAAAATTAAGTTGGGGGGGAGGGAATATGGAAAATGATGGAAAATGCCAAGCACTGATTTCTTGTTCTGCAGCTCTCAGCTGTTGGTCTTGTGCCCATGATTTGGGGGATCTTTGTCTCCAACTCTGTGGAACTGAGCCACATAGCACTTTAGTCATGGAACAGAAAAGTAATGTTTGCTGTTCTGACTGTTTTCTGTGATAGGAAGCCCCCAAATGCCAGATGTAATAACAGTCATTATTTTTGAATGAATGTCATAATTAATTCAGACTGAAGGGGTACCTTCTTTTTATGCTTTGTTTCACAAAGAAAGGTGAGATATTCAATGTAATTATTGTCTTTTTAATAAATGCATGGCCCTTACAGCCTTCCAGGTAGAGACATAATGTAAAAGCAGCATTAGTGAAGAGCTCTTTTGACCATATATGATGTTTTCAGTGATGTTTTCATACATTTAGACTGTGAAGGGCCCAGTGTTGGTTATACTGTAAGCCACTTCACTAATATCCAGAAAACCAGAAGGTTCATTTAAAAATATGATCCAAAACATTTTCCTCCTCTTGTCATTTAATAAATTCTTTGGAAGTAAATAGGTCTCATATATAGCAAACTGAAGTCATATCCCAAATTTTCCAATAGGCAAAGAAGGAAAAGATAATCCTCCATCCATCTTGTTTTGCCACTTTCCCTGTTACCTTTACTTTTTAGTTAAAAGCATATCATTAGGTGGTTCCTCTAAGCAAATTATTCTTACTCTGGGTGGTGGTTTGAATAGGAATAGCCCCCACTGACTCATTTGTTTGAATTCTTAGCCCACAGGAAGTGGCACTATTAGGAGGTGTGGCCTTGGTGGTGTAGGTACAACCTTGTTGTAGGATGTGTTTCACTGTGGGGCAGGCTTTGAGGTCACCAGTGCTCAAGCCATGCACAGTGTGGTACAGTCTTTTTCTGCTGCCTGAAGATCAAGTTGTAGAACTCTCAGCTCCTCCAGCACTATGTCTGCCTGCACACTCCCATGTTGCCTGCCAGGACGAGATAATGGGTTAAACCTCTGAAACTGTAGGCCAGCCCAATTACATGTTTTCTTTTCAAGAGTTGCCTTTGTCATGGTCTTTTCACAGCAATGGAAACTCTAAAATACTTTCTGTATCCACCTACCCTTCATGTTTTTCTTTAAGATAAGGACTTCTTAGTCCCTTGTATGTACACATATGGAAGTAGAGCTGCTGTGGCTAAAGAATGGGGATGAGGAAGCCCAGCCACTGGCCTTGTCCTCAATCCCATCTCTGTGTCCCAACTAGAAATGGAGCTGAACATCTCCATGTATCTTAGGACACTCTGGAGCTCAGCAAGAAAAATGAGTTGTCTGGAGATACAGTGACTTGTCATTGACTGACAAATTATTTCAGTGGCTGAAATTTTGTAGAAGATTCCTAATTTGTCACATATATTTCTCTATTAATAAAGCACAGAAATTAATTAGAAAAAGTTGGGCATGTTATATTTGACTTGAACTTTAAATATATAAAGAACATGTAAACTTCAATAGTAAAACTACTAATTAAAAAATGGGCCAAGGACTTGAACAAGCATTGTTGTACTTGTTGTTGGCCACACACCTTGCCAGCTGTAGCACTTAAGAGAGTGGGCCTCACCTCCCATCTGGGCTGTACTGGAGAAATAGCTCTGGTGGTTTGAGATTAGAAGAACTGGTAGACTTACCAACTCAGCTAACATCCAGGCCAAGATTCTGAGCTTTGAGTTGGTCCACCCCAACATCTACCCCATCACATGAAGGGGCTGGTCCTACAGAACCAAAGCTGCAGGATTTCCATAACACAGGGTAACAACAGGATATCTGAGAGGAGCCCATGAGGATACAGTACTGATAGGGTAGCAGAAGCCAGAGGACTCTACTCCTTGTAGTGAACATTTGCAAGTAAAGGTGTTTGGCGGAAGTGTGTACTGGGAGACAAACTGGGATACACTGCAGCTTCCACTGTGAGGTGGTTTAATTTTTATTTTTTTTAGTTTTTAATTTTTAGTTTTTGATTTTTTTCATTTTTTTTAAAGAGGGATGTTTCAAAGGCAGAGAGTGGATATGGAGGGATGGGGAGATGAATGGGATTAAGGTGCATGATATGAAATCTACAAAGAATCAATAAAAAGTTAAAAAAAAAAGAAAATACACTGAGTAAAAGAAGCCGGCCACTACATGCTGTATATAACATGATTCTGTTTATATTAAAAGTCCAGAACAGCAAAATCTACAATGACAGAAAGTTAATAGTTGCCTAGGGCTGTGGTGTTGAGGGAAAGAAGGGGAAGGAAGGGGTCATTAATAGACGTAGCTATCTTTTTTGAAGAATGTGATGAAAATATTCCAAGTGAAAACCAAATATGACATGATTCTACAACTTTTTAATATATTAAAAACACTAGATGACATATTTTAGATGGCTAAACTTCATAGTGTGTGAATTATATCCCAGGAAAGACAATGAGATCTGCAGGATACTGCTGAGGTCATCACCGATGAGAGTCTACTGTGTGTACTGAGACCTAAAATGGTGGCACACTAGAGTCAGCATCAAGAGAATTTAATTATCAACATGTAACTCTAGCTTTGAAAGTACAGATAGTATTTTTTTTTTTTTTTTTGGTGGGGAGATGATGTTTCCTGTCAGAGCTATTACAATGCCAGAAGGTGGAGCAATATAAGACCTACTTTTTATTTCTTTGTGACCTTGAGATCAAAGTTGTTATAAATGCCTTCTTCCGTTTAAAGATTATGTAGTGAAGTAAGAGGACTGAAGTTGGAATGTGTACATTGCCAATCCTGTCCTAGTTCCAGGTACAACTAAAGGCTTATTACAACCCCTTGCAAGACAGATAACAATTCCTTAGCGTGTCATTATCACCACAGATGGCAATACAATGAAGTGGTCTGCCAGTTCCTTGGAGGGAAAGGTGCAACTTCAGTGGTTTTGTCTGGAAGCCCTGGTAGAAACTGTATGCCTCACAAAAGAAGTCACTTGATATGCACTCACTGATAAGTGGATATTACCCCAGAAACCTAGAATACCCAAGATAAAATTTGCAAAACACAAGAAAATCAAAAAGAAGGAAGACCAACGCGTGGATACTTCTTTCCTCCCTTGAATAGGGAACAAAATATCCATGGAAGGAGTTACAGAGAAAAACTTTGGAGCTAAGAAGAAAGGATGGACCATCCAGAGACTGCCCCACCTGGGAGTCCATCCCATAATCAGCCACCAAACCCAGACACTATTGCATATGCCAACAAGATTTTGCTGAAAGGACCCTGATATAGCTGTCTCCTGTGAGGCTATGCCAGTGCCTGGCAAATATAGAAGTGAATGCTCACAGTCATTGGATGGAACACAGGGCCCCCAATACAGGAGCTAGAGAAAGTACCCAAGGAGCTGAAGGGGTCTGCAACCTTATAGGTGGAACAACAATATGAACTAATCAGTACCCCCAGAGCTCATTTCTCTAGATGCATATGTAGCAAAAGATGGCCTAGTCGGCCATCATTGGGAAGACAGGCCCCTTGGTCTTGCAAACTTTATATGCCCCAGTACAGGGGAACGCCAGGGGCATGAAGTGGGAGTGAGTGGGTAGGGGAGCAGGGCGGGGGGAGGGTATAGGGGACTTTCGGGATAGCATTTGAAATGTAAATGAAGAAAATATCTAATAAAAATTTTTTTTAAAAAGTAAAGTGTTGGTTTCCCTGGGGATAAGGTTGTGTCAGTAGCCCCATCTATAGGAATGGTTTCTTACCCATTATTCTTGCTTAAGATCTTGGCCTAGGCTACCAGGAACATGTAAATAAGAAAAGGACTAAGAGAAAACAAAACAGACAGATTGCCATGAGAACTACAGCTCAATAATTTTTCTCTGGTGAAGAGTTCCACAACCGGTTCCAGGAGGCCTCCCCCTTTTGAGGTCAATTGTCTCAGTCTGTGGAACTTGTCACACAGATCCTACTGGAGGTGGTGTGGCAAGACTTGGTTCTTTATTTTTAACTTATAACCTGTTAGCTTCAAAACAGATTTGGTGCTGAGATCAAATGATCACTGACTAAATATGTTAAATAAATCATTAAGCACTTAAAGTGGAGAGCTTTTGCAATTGTTTTGTGTATCAGATAAAATTTCATACTCTCAGCTTAAAAAAAGAAAGAAAGAAAGAAAAAGAAACTGTGTGCCTCTCCTCCTGCCAAGCACACTCCTTAATTATCATTGTTATTTCAGTAGTAGTTGCTTCTTTAAGTAAGTCCAATGTGGTGGGCAGTAACTCAGTGTGCAATGTACTTTCTCTGGGAGTTCACATATTTCGTAGTACGAAAATCTTGTCCCGTACTACCTTGTCGGATCGCCCGACACAGACTCCATCGTTTGTGAAAGTCGTTTTAAAGTGAGTCTCAAAATCAATTCACTAAGACGATTGAACAATTTCATTTTGAGGTTATGGTAATCTGGGGTTCTCAATGTGTTAAGTGACAGTCCTATCCCAGAGTAATTTAAAACCCAACGCAGAAGGGGACTCACAGAAGATTGAGGACAGAGAATGAAAATTGGAGATGCTTGGGGTTGGTCCAGGAGCGAGAAGCTGAAGAAAGTTTTCAGAAGACAGGCCTTCCATGTGGCCCATGGGTTGCCTGAGGCTCTGACAGAGTGGTGGAATCAAAGTTTTATATTATCTACTTCTCTCATCACCATGGCCAAATACCTAATGTGAAGTAATGTAGGAGAAGAAGGGTTTGTTCTGGATCATGGTTTCAAAGGACACAGCAGAGAGGGCATGGGTTCTCTACAGGTGTCTCTGTGGGTGTGGAGTCAAATGTAGCTTGCGCTCATCTCAACGAAGCAGGAAGCAGGGGAGTCTTTGATCTATACCCCAGTGAGAAGCTTCCCTAAGAGAGGTCCCTCCTCATAAAAGTCCTACACTTTTCCTGAAAAGCCCTCTATTTGGGGACCAAGTGTCTGAAACACACAAGTCTATGGGTGTAGTCTACTCCTAGATCATAAGTGTCTACAAGGCCAACTCTTGTGAGCAGAGGAGAGAAACTTTCCTAACGGGGATAGAGATTAGTGACAGAGTTGCAAAGAAGTCTGCCTCTGTGGAAATAGAAACAATACAGGAAAAGGATCCCTCAGTCTTCAGGGATCAAAGGTTAATATCATGGTCTCATTGCATCCTTGTTTGTATTAGCATTCTGGCTGCTAAAAAAATGTTTGAGCGTTTACTTTAGAATTTAAACACTAATCCGCTACACTAGGCTCCCACACATAGGAACTGTTGATATTTCAAGATCTTTAAAGATGAGGTTGGACTCTGAGCAGATACTCACTAGTAGTAGAAAATCTCTAGAGAAAGAGATATGCTGAGGATTAAAAGTCTGTGCATTTCTATCTGTCCAGGGACGCTGTATGTAACAAGTGGCCAGGCCAGAGGTAATTACAAGGCCACGAGACAGGTTAGAATTTATAAGTGCCTATTGAGTGAAATGAATGTTGATTGATGAAAGTGTCCAATGAATCACAAATGGGAAGAGAAAATGGAGACTGTCAAGGAATGATAAACAGTCAAGACAGAAGCAAACTATGCCCCTCTTGACAGTGAAGGAAGGTGAGGTAGGAGCAGAGACGAGGCACCGTGTGAACAGACACAAGGGTTTCTTCACCACTGTTCCATCCTGAACTCAACAAAATCTCGGGAAATCCACAGTCAAGTCACTTCTAATGACCTCCATGCTCCCCCTGAACTGTTTAAGGTTGAATTAAACTTATAATGTTTTTCCTCTGATGGCTAAATTTTCTGTTACAGGCGTTTGCGAATTCTTATCCCACAACCCTCACCATAGTGCACATACATTGCCAAGCACCTGGATGTGCTCCACAAACTCCTTAAGGATCAAGGCATGATGGTATTATTCTTTACCATTTAGCACACTGCCTGAGCCAGCTACTAAGTGTCTTCTGGCTGTAGGAATCATTAAATGATGAGTATATTTAACTTGAATTATTTAAAAATTGATACACAAGTATATTGATTTAACAAATAAGTAAAATTCTGCCAACTAGAACAAATATAGATTCAATGACTCTATTAACCAGAAAGTTTCCATCCCAGTCATTCAGGAAAATAAGAACTTTAGTTGACTTTCAGAAAATGAAGTTTAGTGAGTATTGATAAAGAAATTATGAAACAAAAAGAATTGTTGTTGCAAGCAGACATGTAAGGCCATGATATCACGAGTCTTTTACAACGTTTTATAACAGATAGGCTAAAAGGACTATGGGAAAATGGCAGAAATGGAGAGAAGGGAGATGAAAATCATAGAATTTATTGTGGCTTAAAATAGTTCAAAAAGTGAGTATTGTTAGTAACAAGTGAAGGAGATTCTAAGCTGTGACTATAGAATCCTATGAATATGAGAAACTATGTTTTCTCCTCATTAAAGTCAGTTCTACCTAAAAATAAAGTTCTATTGGTACCACCTTAAAAAGCTGTTCCAGCTGGTCATACTCCCTAGAGCACATGGCAGGCCATCTTACTTCTGAGAGAGCCTGAGACATTCTCTTGATAAAAAAAACCACAGTTAATGGCTTTGTTTGATCAGGAAATGTAGAATTACCAGGTGGGGACAACCATTTGAGAAGCCTGTTCCTTGTTCGCCCGCAGTCTACCAACGTTCTCAATGTAGGGCATTGCATGTGGTTATGAACTTAACTGAAAGAGATGCCAGGACAGATGGCTTCTAGTTTAAGCTGTATCACTGGGTGGGGCTAGGGGGGTGGGGTTGGCTAAGTCACGTGACCATTTTGGATCCTGTGAGCTGTACATTACTCCTATTTTTCAGATTCCTAGTAGAGGGCTGCTCTCTCTCTAAAAAGAACTGAAAAGGCCTTCTTTGGATTACTTATGTCTATGACACAACCCAGGTAAGGTTCTCATTAAAAAAGTGTATATAAAGCTAGTCATTGGACTTAGCTAAGTAGGGTTTCCAGAGAAAGATGTCCTAAGTCTGAATCTCACATCTGATGCTTGACCATCTGAGGAACTTTGGGGAAGGCCCGTATACCTTGGTCTCCTCACTTATAAAACAGGGGTGATAAAACTAATACCTCCTCACAGGGCTGTGATGATCCCCATGAGAGTTACTGTCATGAAGCACAGGTTAAGCACGGGGTGAGGCAGTGGGGGCTAACCAAGCACAGATCCAGATATTTTCCTCACTATAGAATTTCTGTGTGCATGCACATCTATGTGCACAGCATGCATAGACCAGAGTATTGTCCTCAGGTGATATCCACATTCTATCTATCTGGATTATCTCATTCTGTAACCCAGGCTAGCACATAAATTGCAATCCTCCTGCCTCAAGCTTTAAGTGCTAGAATTAGAAGACTATACTAGACTATCTGTTACATTTCTTTCTTTCTTTTTTTTTTTTCCTGCTGGTTAGAAAGCACACAGTATGTCAAAGTATCATATCAGGCATGATAAATTTCAGAAAGGAGATTCATAGGAACTTTTTCTTTTCTAAGGCTGTTGTATCCTGGTTCTGAGGGCAGGGCAAATACCTGGAATACTGCAGGACAGAGGGGATGGCTAGTGACAGCATCTTTTTTTTTTTTTTTTTTTTTTTTTTTTGGTTTTTTGAGACAGGGTTTCTCTGTATAGTCCTGGCTGTCCAGGAACTCACTTTGTAGACCAGGCTGGCCTCAAACTCAGAAATCCGCCTGCCTCTGTCTCCCAAGTGCTGGGATTAAAGGTGTGTGCCACCACACCCAGCTAGTGACAGCATCTTGATCCTCCACTTGCAAAGAGTCTACAGCCACCCAGCAAGGAGTCCCTGTTCAACAAGATAACCAGAATCCTCACTACTTAAGCTTTTGAGTTTTTATGGCTTAGTGTAGCTGTTTGAATGAGAATGGCCCCCTGTAGGCCCATATGTTTGAATATTGATCTTCAGGGAGTGGCATTAATTGAGAGGGATTAGGAGGTGTGGCCTTGTTGGAAGAAGTGAGTCACTGGGTTCGCTTTGTGGTTTCAAGGGCCCAAGCCAAATTTAGTGTCTTAATCTCTTCCTGTTGCTTGCAGATCTGGTTGTAGACCTCACAGCTACCTCTCTAGCATTTGTCTGCCACCATGCTTCCCTTGTGATGATAATGGACTAAAGCTCTGAAACTGTAAGGTAGGTCTAATTAAGTGTTTTCTTTTATAAGAGTTCCCAAGGTTGTAATGTCTCTTTATAGCAATAGTGGTGACTAAGAAACTTGGCAATCACAAGGGACTGATATAACATCATCTAGATTGCAAATTTCTAGTTATGCAGACAATGACTTAGATTCTATCCTCAATAAACTAAATAATTACTATTATCATATGCATGATAAAAACTGTAAAAATCTGAAGTCAGAAATTGAAGCCACAGAATATTCAGCTTTAGGGTTGCGCAGAGATAAAGCACTTGCCAAAAATAAAACCATTTAACTTTTTATTGATAATGTATGTCTTTGTGATAAGAAATTTGAACATACCTGAATGTTAGAGATCATCTAGAAAAAACATATAAGGCTATCGCTTTGGTTTTTAAAAAGTATAAAGATGTTTTAGTACTTTATGAGTTCTGTCTAGAAAACTAAAATATGCAATGCCATTACTGGAATGCTTTACACCATGAGTCTTTGGAATGGTCAAACTAAGTGTAGACAGGGCACTGTTGTTCTTACAGTACATCCACAGATTGTTCTTGGCCAACAGGAAAAATTCTGTTTGTTTTCTGAGACAGGGACTTTCTATGTAATGCAAGTTGGCTTGAAACTGGTGATATTCATACATCAGCCTTTCACATGCTGAAGTTAAGTTATAAGTATGTGCCACCATTCATGGGTGGATTTATGGTCATTGCCCCATATCATGCACAAGAAAACCTGAGTGATTTATGGAGGCTAGAAAAGCACAGATGTCTTTGATTCATTGTTTCTGTTTGCTCTTTATCTCCCATGGGTCTTCTCGTCCCTCCTCTCTCAAACAGTGTCACTGTACAGCCCAGGATGACTGTTTAAAGCTCATGCCTCAGACCCTTGCATGCTAGGAGGACAGACACAAGCCACCACTCCTCGCTCAGTTTTATTGTGAACAAGGTCCTTTCCACTCAACCCTCATTCAAATTATAATCATTTTTACTTTGTTTGAAAGGCAGCTGAATGATTAAAGACATTCTTCTTATATAAAGTGCTAGGGTTCAAAGTTCTGAAAATTTTAAATTCTGTTATAATGAGCATTTTTCCTCATCCAGGTAGACTGGAGTGATTATTTAACATGCTTATAGAAATGCACCGACACTTTCTGAAAAGCAGTAATCAATGGAATGGTTGTTAACACCTCTACTTGTTTTGAAAGAAATGTTTTTGAGAGAGAAAATGGCATTAGTACAAATGTTTCCAAATAACTCTTTGTAGAGACCTACTGCAGTGCTGGGCAGGTCTGTGTCAGTGGGTGAAATGCCTGATGTGTGAGGATGAGGGTCTGAGTTTGGCCCTCCAGTGCCCCACCCATGTAAAAGGGACACCTGTGTCATGGTCACACACACCTGCAACTCTAGCCCATGGGGGGTGGGGACAAGGGGAGTGACAAGTAGATAAAACTAGTTTAACCTATCAGTGTGCACAGTTCAGTGAGATGCCCCACCTTAAGAAGAGATTCTGAGGAAGACAGGACTCTGGCCTCAACAGGTACATGAGTGCATATGTGTATGTAAGGCTACACACAGAGGCATGTGCCAGTCATTATAAGAAAATATGTACAAAATATATTTTGAAAATATACGCAAAAAATTGTCATACATCTTTAAGCCAACTCATATGCGTGAAAATGTTTTCTAAATTTTTTGTGAATTTTTGGCACAATATATTTGTTTGACTTCTCAAAAAGATAAATCAGGGAAGACACTAACTAGACAGGTGTCCACTCACTTAATAGTCAAAAAACTACTTCTTCTTCTTCTTCTTCTTCTTCTTCTTCTTCTTCTTCTTCTTCTTCTTCTTTTTCTTCTTCTTCTTCTTCTTCTTCTTCTTCTTCTGAAAAGGTCTCACATAGCCCAGGCTAGCCTCGGACTCCCTGTAAATCTGAGGATGACCTCATACTTCTCATCCTGCAGTCCAACTTTCAAACTGCTGGAAATAAAGGTGAGGCCTACTCTGCAAGGTTTCAGATGACCGTTTTAAGCATGTGATGCCAAGAAAACAGAAGAAACTATGGAAAAATGATTTTTTTTAGAACTTTGCACAACTCCATAAATTGGTATTGAGTACAGAGTACATGCGAAGTGCTCTGTATCTGGGCTATACAAGGGATACTCTAGTAAGGAAAATAAAGACATTATCTCTGTCCAATGAACAGGTATTCAACAAGTTGGTTACTATGCCCAGCACAAGTTACTACTTGGGACTTACTCATCAAGCTTGTAAATTTGCCCACCTTTGAAGACACAGTATATGATTACAGTACTAAACTACCTTTATAAAAGTGAATGATAGCCAATCAACTAACAGGTAGGAGGCCACCTCGGTTGGTAGCCCTAATGTTTCTTTCAGTCTGACCTGTTTCTTCTCAACTGTGGCCCTTGACCTTCTCAGGCCATTTACTCTAGTTTAGAAAACTTGTCAATTGTTTCTCTGCCCCTTTGAGATATAAACCTCTCAGTACCAGACTGCCAGAGCAGGTGAGGGAACCATCTTGTGTGCCAGATCCCTCTGAGACCAGTCTGTACAGGTGAGCAGCTGGACTGCAGAGGGTGAGCAAGTAGACTGCAGAAGCAACACAGATTCTGAGACAGGCAAAGCAACACAGCTTCTGGGACAGACCCCGCATTGGGCTCCAGACATCTGGGCACATTCCCCATCAGAGGAGAGGTGGCCTCCTGGGAGGCTCTAACCACCAGAGCAAGTGAGGGAGCCATCTTGTGTCCCGGGTCCCCCAGAGACCAGTCTGTGCAGGTGAGTGCAGACTGCAGAGGAAACACATCTTCTAGGACAGGCCCTGTTTCAGGCCTTCATCTTCAGCCAGGAGGCAGATCTGAATGCCAGACCTATGTGCACCCCCCCCCCCCAAGAGGACAGCTTGCCTGCAGAGAGTACACTGACCACTGAGACTCAGGGAAAGGCTGGACTCCCAGGACTACTGACAGAGACTAACAGAATCACAGGAGGAATAAGCTCCAGCCAGAGACAACTGTAACAACGAATGCCAGAAATTACCAGATGGCTAAAAGCAAATGTAAGAATCTTACTAACAGAAACCAAGACCTCTCAACATCATCAGAACCCAGCACTCCCACCTCAGCCAGTCCTGGATACCCTAACACACCCAAAAAGCAAGATTCAGATTTAAAATCATATCTCATGATGCTGGTAGAGGACTTTAAGAAGGACATTAATAACTCATTTAATGAAATACAGGAGAACACTGCTAAACAGGTAGAAGTCCTTAAAGAGGAAACACAAAAAACCCTTAAAGAACTATAGGAAAATACAACCAAACAGGTGATGGAATTGAACAAAACCACCCAAGACCTAAAAAGGGAAGTTGAAACAATAAAGAAAACCCAAAGTGAGACAACTCTGGAGATGGAAACCCGAGGAAAGAAATCAGGACCCATAGATGCTAGCATCAGCAACAGAATACAAGAGATAGAAGAGAAAATCTTAGGTGCAGAAGATTCCATAGAGAACATGGGCACAATAATCAAAGAAAATGCAAAATGCAAAAAGATCCTAACTCAAAACATCCAGAAAATCCAGGACACAATGAGAAGACTAAACCTACGGATAATAGGAGTAGATAAGAATGAAGATTTTCAACTTAAAGGACCAGCAAATATCTTCAACAAAATTATAGAAGAAAACTTCCCCAACCTAAAAAGAGAGATGCCCATGAACATACAAGAAGCCTACAGAACTCCAAATAGACTGGACCAGAAAAGAAATTCCCCCTGACACATAATAATAAGAACAACAAATGGACTAAATAAAGATAGAATTTTAAAACAGTAAGGGAAATAGATCAAGTAACATATAAAGGCAGGCCTATTCAAATTACACCAGACTCTCACCAGAGACTATGAGAGCCAGAAGATCCTAGACAGATGTTATACAGACCCTAAGAGAACACAAATGCCAGCCCAGGCTAAACTCTCATACCCAGCAAAACTGTCAATCACCATAGATGGAGAAACCAAAGTATTCCATGATAAAACCAAATTCACACAATATCTTTCCAGAAATCCATCCCTTCAAAGGATAATAAAGGGAAAACACCAACACAAGTACAGAAACTACACCCTAGAAAACATAAGAGAGTAATCCTTCAACAAACCTAAAGGAAGACAGCCACATGAACAGAATCCCAACTTTAACAACAAAGATAACAGGAGGCAACAATTACTTTTCTTTAACTTCTCTTAACATCAGTGGACTCAATTCCCCAATAAAAAGACATAGACTAATAGACTGGCTACACAAACAAGACCCAACATTTTGCTGATTACAAGATACCCACCTCAGGGAAAAAGACAGACACTATCTCAGAGTAAAAGGCTGGAAACAATTTTCCAAGCAAATGGTATAAAGAAACAAGCTGGAGTAGCCATTCTAATATCGAATAAAATCAACTTCCAATCCAAATTTATCAAAAAAGACAAGGAGGGGCACTTCAGATTCATCAAAGGTAAAATCAACCAAGATGAACTCTCAATTCTGAATATCTATGCTCCAAATGCAAGGGCAGCCAAATGCATTAAAGAAACTTTAGTAAAGCTCAAAGCACACATTGCACCTCACACAATAATAATGGGAGACTTCGACACCCCACTCTCACCAAGGGACAGATCCTGGAAAAAGAAACTAAACAGAGACACATGGACACCAACAGAAGTTATGAAACAAATGGATTTAATAGATATTTACAGAACATTTTATCCTAAAACAAAAGGATATACCTTCTTCTCAGAACCTCATGGTACCTTCTCCAAAACTGACCATATAATCAGTCATAAAACAGGCCTCAACAGATACAAAAATATTGAAACTATCCCATGCATCCTATCAGATCACCACAGACTAAGGCTGCTCTTCAATAACAGCATAAATAATAGAAAGCCAACATTCATGTGGAAACTGAGCAACACTCTACTCAACTATACCTTGGTCAAGGAAGAAGTAAAGAAAGAAATTAAAGACTTTTTAGAGTTTAATGAAAATGAAGCCACAACATACCCAAACTTATGGAACACAATGAAGGTGGCCCTAAGAGGAAAACTCATAGCCCTTAGTGCCTCCAAAAAGAAACTAGAGAGAGCATACACTAGCAGCCTGACAGCACACCTAGAAGCTCTAGAACTAAAGGAAGCAAATTCACCCAAGAGGAGTAGATGGCAGGAAATAATCAAACTCAGGGCTGAAATCAACCAAGTGGAAACAAAAAGAACTATTCAAAGAATCAACGAAACCAGGAGCTGGTTCTTTGAGAAAATCAACAAGATAGATAAACCCTTAGTCAGACTAACTAGAAGGCACAGGGACAGTATTCTAATTAACAAAATCAGAAATGAAAAAGGAGACATAACAACAGATCCTGAGGAAATCCAAAACATCATCAGATCCTACTACAAAAGGCTATACTCAACAAAACTGGAAAACCTGGTTGAAATGGACAACTTCCTAGACAGATACCAGGTACTGAAGTTAAATCAGGATCAGATTAATGACCTAAACAGTCCTATATCCCCTAAAGAAATAGAAGCAGTATTTAATAGTCTGCCAACCAAAAAAAGCCAAGGACCAGATGGGTTTAGTGCAGAGTTCTATCAAACCTTCAAAGAAGACCTAATTCCAACTCTCCTCAAACTATTCCACAAAATAAAAACAGAAGGTACTCTACCCAATTCATTCTATGAAGCCACAGTTACTCTGATACCTAAACCACACAAAGATCCAACAAAGAAAGAGAATTTCAGACCAATTTCCCTCATGAATATCGATGCAAAAATACTCAATAAAATCCTCGAAAACCGCATCCAAGAACACATCAAAACGATCATCCATCATGACCAAGTAGGCTTCATCCCAGGGATGCAGAGATGGTTTAAAGTACAGAAATCCATCAATGTAATTTACTATATAAACAAACTCAAAGACAAAAATCACATGATCATACCATTAGATGCTGAGAAACATTTAACAAAATTGCAAGGCTTCTGTAAGGAAAAAGACACTGTCAATAAGACAAAAAGGCCACCTACAGATTGGGAAAGGATTTTTACCAATCATAAATCTGATAGGGGACTAATATCCAATATACACAAAGATCTCAAGAAGCTAGCTCGAGAAATTCAAAAAACCCCATTAAAAATGGGGTACATAGCTAAACAACAAAATACATGGCTGAGTAATACCGAAGGGCTGAGAAGCACCTGAAAAATGTCCAACATCCTTAATCATCAGGGAAATGCAAATCAAAACAACCCTGAGATTTCATCTCACACTAGTCAGATTGGCTAAGATAAAAAAATTCAGGTGACAGCAGATGTCGGCGAGGATGTGGAGAAAGAGGAACACTACTCCATTGGTGGTGAGATTGCAAGCTTGTACAACCATTCAGGACATCAGTCTGGCGGTTCCTCTGAACATTAGAGATAGTACTACCAGAAGATCCAGCAATCCCTCTCCTGGGCATATACTCAGAAGATGTTCCAACTGGTATTAAGGACACATGCTCCACTATGTTCATAGCAGTCTTATTTATAATACCCAGAAGTTGGAAAGAACCCAGATGTCCCTCAACAGAGGAATGGATACAGAAAATGTGGTACATTTACATAATGGAGTACTACTCAGCTATTAAAAACAATGAGTTTATGACATTCTTGGGCAAATGGATGGATCTGGAGGATATCATCCTGAATGAGGTAACCCAATCACAAAAGAACACACATGATGTGCACTTACTGATAAGTGGATATTAGCCCAGAAACTTAGAATACCCAAGATAAAATTTGCAAAACACAAGAAAATCAAGAAGAAGGAAGACCAACGTGTGGATACTTAATTCTTCCTTAGAATATGGAACAAAATACCTATGGAAGGAGTTACAGAGACAAAGCTTAGAGCTAAGAGGAAAGGATGGACTATCTAGAGACTACCCCACCAGGGGATCCATCCCATAATCAGCCACCAAACCAAGACAATATTTCATATGCCAGCAAGATTTCGCTGAAAGGACCCTGATATAGTCATCTATTGGATGGAACACAGGGCCCCCAAGTGAGGAGATAGAGAAAGTACCCAAGGAGCTGAAGGTGTCTGCAACCCTATAGGTGGAACAACAATATGAACTAACCAGTACCCCCAGAGCTCGTGTCTCTAGCTGCATATGTAGCAGAAGATGGCCTAGTCAGCNAACAACAACAACTAAACCTCCCTATACCTTGTTAATTGTACAACACAGGAATGTTTTCACGGAGGGTGGGGGTAGGGGCAGGCATCAATTGAAATGTAACCATCAAGAAATAAGTCAGATAAGGCTTAGGTCCTCAATCCCAGCACGCAGGAAGCAGAAGCTGACAGTTCTCTGTCCATTCAAGGCCAACCTGGTGCACGTAGCAAGTTCCAGGGAATCCAGGGCTGTCTCAAAAACAACCAACCAACCAACCAACCAACCACCCAACCACCCAACCAAGCAACTGAAGAACAGAAAATCAAAACAAAAACCACAAAGGCCAGAAAAATCAGTAAAAGGATTCAAGAAAGTAAAGCTTTTGTTCTTCAGAGGTACATTTCAGCTGCTTCTGAAGCTGCTGAGCCTGAGTCCAATGGGGAGGCTGTGCCTGGCCATTGAGCTTGGTGAGTTCTGAGACCATTAGTACAGACTCTTTTGAAGCAGGCACAAGGCTGTCTTTAAAGGCTCCACCACAGAGCAGGGCAGTGCTGCACCAGGTGCACCTTAGCTGACCATTTTCACATCTTGAGGGAGACACTGAAAACATACTCATCACACAGCAGGTAGCTGCTCACTTATCTATCCCCCCCTGCATCCAGGAGGGACTTTCATTATAAGTGCTGCAATTGTTAAATACAACTATTTGCATATTTCTTTCCAAATGAATTGCTCCACTTCCAACTCTAAAAGAAGTGGAAGTGCACCTGAGGGCTGGGTGCAGCATGGGAATCACTGATATGAGAAGTTCCCGAGTATGCCAGCCATGATTGACACCACAGCTTGTAGGAGAGGAGAATCATTTGGCTAGGCAGATAGGAAAATGAAATGCAGTCCCCTGGTGTAAGCAGTGCCCCTGTCCTACCCAGGTGCCAATCTCCCTAGAGTGGCCCATAGTTCTGCAGCTAATCACTTGAAGCTTGTGGAAGCCTCAGGGCTCAGCATAGGCTTCCTCGCAGTTTTACTTAAGAGCTCTTTCTAAACTGTCTAATTCATGGTCCTATTTCAGAAGTCACACACATTGTGCTACCTTTGAAATATATGTAACACTACTAACATATCAGAGAGATGGTGGTGTCCTTTAAAAAGGCACATGACTTTTCCTTAGTCAGTCTTGGATGTTCTTAAGTACATTCATTTCTTTCTTTTTTTGAGACAGGGTTTCTCTTGCAGCCTTGGCTGTTCTTGTAAGTCACTCTGTAGATGAGGCTGGCCTTGAACTCACAGAGATCCACCTGCCTCTGCCTCCTGAGTGCTGGGATTAAAGGTCTGTGACACCACTGTCCAGGAAGCTCATCTCTTTTTGAGGTGTTTACATTTTACTTCTGTTTTCTGTCATCTACCAATTCTTATAAAGGACAACATTTAATTGGGGCTGGCTTACAAGTTCAGAGATTCCGTCCATTATTGTCAAGGAGGGAAGCATAGCAGCATCCAGATTTCTATATCTTGATCCAAAGGCTCTTCCACAGGTGGCCAGGAGAAGGGTCTCTTCTGCACTGAGAGGAGCTTGAGCATGGGAGGAGACCTCAAAGGCTGTGACATACTCCCTCCAATAAAGCCACACCAAGTCCAACAAGGCCATGCCTCCTAATAGTAACACGTATTATGGGGCAAGCATATCCAAACCACTATAGCATCTCTTTGCTTCTTTCAAATGAACTAAACATAAATGTAATTCATATAATTGTAACTGATCTTAGATGTTTCCCCACAAAACTTTTCTACGTTCTGCTAGAATTTTCTGCCTTTTCATCAAATGCCTCATTTTTTTGGTGTGTGTGTGTGTGTGTGTGTGTGTGTGTGTGTTTTGTTTTGTTTCTTTTTTTCTTCTCTGTAATTAATGTCAACTATAGGCATGGAAAGATTAAATGGAATGATGTATTTTTTGCTCTTTTCTCTTTCTGCATTAGGAGCATATGCTATATTCTCTGCTTACTTTTCTGCGTTGAATTTTGGTGACTCATCTTGGTTTCCCTTTGACTGGCACTTTCAATTATTCTAACACTATTTCCCCTCTAACTGTCTCAGGCAAACCAGTGTATGTAACACACAAACTGTGCCAAAACAGAAGGCTGGCTTTGTTTTAATCAATGAAAACCAACCAAACATAAAACAACCAACTTGACTAAATTGCCCACATATTTAATGAGCCTCTTAGAAGAGTCA
This sequence comes from Mus minutoides, assembly GCA_902729485.2. Lineage (NCBI taxonomy): Eukaryota > Metazoa > Chordata > Mammalia > Rodentia > Muridae > Mus > Mus minutoides. Next base: position 21,146 of record LR750969.1, read on the forward strand.
AGGAAAGACTCTTTCATGACTCAGAATTTCACATTTCCCCCATTTTAGTTATATTGTATTGAGTCTTAGCCACAGAAAATTTGTTACTCTATCATTGGTAGTACTAAAATGAGGGCAGATAAAATTATACTTGAATATAATTTCGGTTTTAACAATGGTGGTGAAGACCAGATATTGATGTCTATTTAAACTTAACAGTGGGAAAAAGAAGGTATTTTTTGTTACTTTGGAAAGTTTTCCAGTTTGAATAGACTCATAATTACAAATTAAAGGATAAATAACTATGTTTTCTCTTCAAAGCTCCAAATGTCTCTCTCTACTGGAAACTCTGGGAACACAATATTGTATGTTCCCAGAATAACTGCTTCCTTTTATCCCGTCGGAATTGCATTATTTAATTACTGTAGTTTTAAATCAAAATATTTTAAAACTAATTAGACACTGTTTTGTTTTAACTATTTTTCCAGATGTCTTCTTTGCTTACCAGCCAAATTTAGGAAGCGATGGCAAATGAGCCTGGCAGGAACTGCATGTGTAGCTGTTTTATGGGCACCGTGTGATACCCATATTGTCATTTTAAATGTGTTTTACTATTCTTCTGGGATTTTATGTTCTCTGCACCATTTTCATTGCCAGCAAAGCTTGCTTTCCTCTCATTCAGGCAGAGGTCTCTTAGAGTGTCCAATCTCTTGCATCAAAAGAATGCTTCTCTTAAAATTATTTCCTTCAAAATAAGAAGTGTCTATGTTGTAATCTCAAGGTATACATGGCAAATAGAAGAGACAATTCTGTCATTCCAGGAAATGGGGACTTTCTCCCAATTATGTTAAACATAGGCAAGATATGGTAAAGGAGTTTAAGACAATAAAGATAAAAAGATAAATAAAATATTAAATATAAAATAAGACTGATTATAGCTAGTTCTATTGTAGGCATTGCTTGTTGCTTTGAGCCCTTTAAGCGGCCCATTAGGCATGCATTATTAACACCTTTCTTTTACGAAGAATAAAAGACACAAACAGGTGTTCTTGCATGCCCACATTGATGGATAATGGGAACATAGTTTATAAAGTTCTGTACGAGAGGCTATGGGTATGGTTCAGCTGAGAGAGTATTGCCTATCCTTAGTGAGGTGTTGTGTTTGATCTCCAGCTCCATGAGTGAGTGAATGAATGAATGAATGAATGGGTGAGTGAATAAATAACTACTGTGTACCAGGCTAGTTTACCTCTAACACATTTCATATACAATTCATTCCTACTTCAAGGGAGTGTGTCCCAGTTGACTGGCAGGTGTAGCTCCTTCTGTCTTAGACTACTGGTGGGGGCAGATATTAAATGATCCTTGAATCCTTACACTTGCTGGACAGACAATAGTGATATTTTGTAGAGGAAATATATTATATAAGAAGTTTTGCAAACCCTTTTGTGGACATAGAATTGACTGATCTAAATACATGACTCCTCATTGAGATAAGGTTTTGGGAGGGCTTAATGTGTTTTGTAGATGGTCTTTGGAGACCATCAAGATAAAAATGTGCAGGACTTTGTGAGTTTCAAAACCTCTTGTTATTTAGAAGAAGGACACTTGATTCTCTTGTGCCCCCCCTTGACACAGTCAGACTGATATTTTCATTATCTCCACTTTTTACATTTTTTTAATTTAAAGAGACTCAAGTTTCAAAGGGACAAGTGATTTCCAAGTTGATGAAGGCTATTTTAAATGCAGCTATCCGTGAGACTCCTGGTTAGTTCCCTGCTTCCTTAGTTGCTTTAAGAGGAGATGATTCTTTCCTTCTTTAGTCCTTTAGTAAGAAGATGACCTTTTGGATAACCAGGTAACTGAAGAGGAAAGGAAAGTTCAAGTGTTGACAACACAAAATGTAGATGTAAAATCATTATTTTAACTAAAAGTATCAAAGAATTAAGAACTTTATTTGATAATGTGGAATTCTTCCTGTGAATTTTGAAAAAGATAATTTTTGCAGGTTATCCAAACCTAGGTTTCATATCACCAAAGATATATGAATTAAACAGCTGCAGATAACAGAATCACATTCATTAAAAAAGTCATTCCAGAGAATGCACACTATGGGCATCACTCGCACTTGGAATGGAAATTGGAAAGAGAGATCACAGTGGAGTTTGAAATACTGAGTGTCTCAAGGAAAAATATCAATATTGTCTTTCAACAATTCTGGTTTTGAGAATGTTTCACTGTGATATTCCTTTTCCAGTTCATATCTGTTCTATCTGGAGAAGGTAGGAGAGCAGGTTCAAGGGCTACAGACTCAGTGAGATTTTTTTTTGTTTTGTTTTGTTTTGTTTTGTTTTGTTTTGTTTTTTGAGACAGGGTTTCTCTGTCTAGCCCTGGCTGTCCTGGAACTCACTTTGTAGACCAGGCTGGCCTCGAACTCAGAAATCCACCTGCCTCTGCCTCCCGAGTGCTGGGATTAAAGGCGTGCGCCACCACGCCTGGCTCCTCAGTGAGATTTAATGATAACTTTTATAAGCATTGGGAGGGATAAGAAGACAATCCCATGTAACTTGGGAATGCTATCAAAGAATTCCAAAGACTATGTGGCAGAACTGTTGGAATGTTGGTTTGGGCTATTTAGCATAGCCATATCAACTAGATTCGTGTGAATTCTGAAATGTCGGAATAGAAACAGAAATATCTATGAATGAAAGACAACACACTTTAACATAAGTAGTTTTAAAAGGAATTTATTATAGGTAGTGCTTTTAAAAGATTCATTTTACTTAATGTGTATATGTGTTTTGCCTTCATGTGTATAAGTTCATTATATGCATGACTGTGCCCATTGGAAAAGGGCATTAATTTTCCTAGCACTAGAGTTACACAACATTGTTAGCTACCACATAAGTGCTGGAAACTGAGCTTGGATCATCTATGAGAGCAGCAAGTGCACTTCAATGCTGCGTCATCTCTCTAGCCCCTAGGCAGTGGCTTTGTGTGCATATTTGTGTGTAGCAAGTTTTAATCTGTTGAGTGAGTTGAGTAAGGGTGTTTATTAAATAACCAAATATAAAGTAAACATGTTAAGAGGGGGCCTGTTGGCTAGCACTTGAAAGTCTCTAATCAAAATCCCCCACTTTGGAGGTATCTAATCCAAGCATTCAGCTCCCCTCATCTCAGATGGCATGGTAATTAGAGAGTTGTACCTATACATACTTTTGCATAGGCAAAGTTAGTTCTGTTCAAGATGTGGATTGGAAGTGGTTGTGTATATTGACTATGCTATAATATTTTTATGTAAAGTTCCGAAGTAATTTTTATTTTCTGAGTAATAATAGATACTATTTTCTGATAGTTTGTCTGTGCATTTCTATGTATATGTTCACATACCAGTATACAAGTTTCAAATGTTAAAGTTGAGTCTAGTGATACATAATAAGTGCTTGCGTGTCTAAGGTCATACAACTAGTGAGTAACAGAGCTGAGATTATAGACTCTGGTTCTAGACAATTTTCTATCATTTATTCAGCGATGAGTATAGAACTCAGAGCCTTTTACATGCTAGGCAAACTCTCTACTACTAAGTTACACCCCATATTAACTATATTCTGATACTGTGATCCTGAATATAATTGTCTATTCATTTTCAAGGTCTAAGTCAAACAAGTCATGTGAGAAATTAACTAGATAAGTACCTGTCAGTAAATAAACATTCAAATATTGGTTAATTGTGAAAAAGCAAACCAAAACAAACCCCTCCCAAAACAAACAAACAAACAAACAAACAGTCATTCCAGAACCTTGAATGATGAAGGATATGTCTGGGAAATCCCAGTAGGAAAATGACTGCTCCCCCCCAGTAAAGTACATTTAATCCTGATGTCCTTGATGGCCACTTTGAAACATTCCCTGACTCCCTGGGGACTGACAATCCTGATAACTTCATCCTGCAGTAGCACAGTCCTGGAGCCGTTCTGCATAGCCTAGCAGTTTTGGCAGCTGAATAATCGAGTGGAAAAATCCATTATTTGAGGAATTTGATCTCTCTGCTCTTCGATTTTCCCCAAAGTTGCAGAGAGAGTGCTATTCTAGTAAAGGACACTATTTGCTCTGTCATCCTAGAGGAGCTAGTTTCTGGATGTATGCCAGCCTGAGAAGATTCAGATGAGATACTCACACATTTAAAACAAAAGACCCTCAAAATTAAATCATCTGGATTTATGTTGATTTCAAAAGTGGTAACTGCACACAGGTCAGGACAGTTTATCTGTTCAATATACTATCATGTTTATAAATATTTATGGAAAGAATGGACAAGCTAACTTGCTGTCTAAGTCTCCAGAGAAAACATACCTTAGAAATTAAGCTTGCCAAGATATACCAATGCCAAGACTGGGAATAACAGAGTTAGGAAAAATGAATCTGAATATAACAAATTTTGTGTGACAAATCTTTTTTGTTTATGTACAAGACACTGTGGGAACTATGATAGAGAAAGACAACCACATGTCATCACCATGGGCTAACAAACAAAATTTCAAATTAAAAATACCACATAAGTAAAATGCATTATAAATGTGAAGTCATTAGTTATACACCATGTATTTCAGAAGAGTAGAAAAGGGTTAATTACAACTTTGTATCAGCAAGAAGATGTGTTCAAACATTTGCCTCAAACAGATGATCTGGGGGATTCAGTGATATTCACCCCATTGGCTCATATAGTTAAATACTTGGTCCTTAGTTGGTGGAACTGTTTGGGAAGGATTAGGAGATATGGTGTTTGTTGGAGCAAATGAGCCTCCCAGGGTTGGCTTTGAAGTTTCAAAAGACTCTTGCTCTTCTCTATATCTTACTCTGTTTCAAGGGTGTGGATCAAGAGGTGAGCTCTTACTTAACTCAGCATTTTCTTAACTCTGTCATCATGAGCTCTAACTCTCTAAAACGACAAGCCAAATTCAATTCTTTTTTGTATAAGTTACTTTGGTCGTGGTGTTTTATCACAGCAATAGTGAAATAATTAAAACGGCTTCTTGTAGAAAGAATATCTTGGGTCTGAATGGATGTGGCACCTGTCAACAATAAACATCAATAAATATACATAAATCTTAAATTTATATAAAGAGAAAATCCACATTAGGTAATTTTATAGTTTCCATTTGAAAGATAATTCTTTTTCTGTTCCCCAAAAAGCATTTTGCTCTAGGAAAGATCTATTGTGCTAGTCAATGTAATCACCCAGGATTGGGACAGGATTGTTTGCTTTTATCTTGCCAGGAGGAAAAAAAAAAACCAATCCAACTAACCAGAAACCACTGGACAGAGAATAAAGAATAATACTGTTAAGCTTATTAACTGTATTGCATGTTAACTATCAGCTTGTCATTACAGAGTACAAATGTCTTTTGTCAGAGGAGATCAATAAATCAAATAAGCACACATGTCATAGAGACATTGTAAAATTGTATTACAATATACTTGAGGGTATGTTTGGGAACTAAGATGAAAAGGAATTTAAATAAAATAGAATACAGGAAAGAATGTCAAAGTAAGAGAGAAAAGGAAGGATAAATGAATCTGCATGAAAAGTAAATCTCTAAAGAAGGGAGAAAGTGATAAAAATTGATATAAATGTTTGTAAGGGTACATAGATACTAAATAAATAAGCACATGCCTTTGATCCTAATATTTGGGAGACAAAAACAGAGACACATAGTTTCCTTTTAAATTCAAGGTCAGCTTGCTCTACAGAGCAAATCCAGGACAGCCTGGACTAGACAGATAAACCCTTCCTCAATAAATAATAATAAATATATATCATTATAGAGGAGGGTATTTGGACTCCATAAGTCTTGCTTGACTTAGCAATGTGAATGCGGTCATGTGTTAATGGTAATGGTGGTATTGTACATCCTTTTTGTGAAAGGTTAAAATGTAGCAGACATGTATAGGAAAGGAGCTACCAGATTGGATCAGTCTATACTTATGATAAATTCAAACTGCTGGAAAGGGGAATGTTATGTTGAGATAGATGCTTTGTGTGTGTATATCAACAAGAAAGAAGAAAAGGCTTTGGAGTCTCTCCAAAGTAATAAGGATCAGATTTGATAGAGGGAGACCCTGAAGATCTTGGCTATAGACAGTTAAAAAAAAATCAAGACCAAACAAACAGGTGATGTATTTGCTGATCTCTCTAGGTGACAACAGCTTTGAAACTGACTGAGACATAAAAATATCTCCAGCCAAAATTTCAGCTATGCAGGGCAAATAATCTTGTTGGCTATAGAACTGACATATTATTACATGCCATCCCTTCATATGACATGAATGGAGACTTATAGTGCAGTTTAGTTATACAAGGCAAACTAATTTATAAGGGCAGGTGTCTTTCACCTGTTCAAATAAAGAGCATAAATCATCTTTAACTGAGTTGTGTACGTTGCACATTCATATATTATGTTAATATAGAAATATATTACCCTTGAAAGCTTTAGGAATAAAAACAACTAAGAATATAGCCCCGATAAGCTTCATCCTCGGGGATCCGGAGACGCTGACGCGTGCTGTTCTAGCTCCCTGCCTGCTCCTACTTCAGACTACATCAAAGCTGTTTCCTCCAAAGTCTTGCGTCCAGAACAACTTCAAAACAGCTAGCTAACTTTGTCCAGCGTCACAGACTGTTCCAATCAGGACTTCTGTTAAGCTCTGAACTTTCTCAGCCCATAGAGACTAGACAACAAATTTTACAGTTAGCTTTCTTAAGCCTAACCATTTTTCTAAATTTTGGGGCCACCCAAAAGGAATTCTGTGTCCAAAATCAGCAGGAAGCAATTATGAAAACTAAGCCCCATTCCCAAGAGGTGGGATAGTTGATTTTTGGCTAGTCAATGGGCATTGGATGTTTGGCATCTTTTAATAGGGGCTGGTTACAAAAGTTATAATCTTGAACAGGGATAAAGCAAAGTTTAGAAACTTACATTCAGGGATTATTTCCTTTGCTTGCCTTTTCTCTATTCTTTTGTTCTTAGGCATGGAGAAGGAGTTGTTGATAAAAGGGGGGATATAGAAATAGTATAAGAATATTAGACAAAATGGATAGATTATTGAATCTATTCTTGAACCCAAAACCATTTTATAGCCATAATCTTACATTGGTAGAGATCTATGTATTTTGATGCAAAATTGAGGTTATATTTTGTTACATTGGTACAGAATTTTGTATATTGATACAGAAATGTTTATTTTGATACATTGGCATAGGTTATTACATATTTATACAAATTTAAGGTTAGTTTAGATACACATAATACAAATGTTTTCAGTTTTTATGTGTCTACATTATTTTAAAAGATACAATGTAAAGTTCTAGTTCTTTTAAACTCTGCTTTTATGAACTGTTAGGGATATATATGACACAGTAATAGTCAGCTAAATACATGGTCATATTAGATAATAGTTTAGATAACTACAATAAGATGTTTTCAACATTATTTGGACAGTAAAGAGCTAAGAGTGATGTTTGACAAGTATGATATACTACAGATAGATAACTGGTCTTCAAAAGCCTCAGAGATCCAAAGAATATGGCATTTAAAGTTGTTTCATTATTAAAGGACCTTTTTATAATGAGACAGGTCTGCTCTTCACAGTACTCCCATTTCACTTCAAAGAAGATGAGCATCAATAACCTACATTATAGTTGCTTCAATTGTGACAAGGTGGCCCCTGAGCAAAGAAAATGTCCATGCTTCAACTACAGACAAATCAGTCCAGAGAGGACAAATAGATGCAGGGAAGTTGACTGCCAAGCTTTGCCAAGACAGGGTAAGCAAGTCCTTCAATAAATCTGATGGCCTATGGCTTAGGCAGGAAATAGAAGGTGGGACATCCAGGAGGCAGAAAGGATTCTGGGATAGTTTGAGGTAAGAGATGTGGCAAGTACAGATGCATACTGTTTGAGCACAGGTACCCAGCCATGTGGCAGAATCCAGATTAGAATAAATGGGTTGTGTTATGATCTAGTCAGATAAGAGCTTAGATTAAAAAACCATTTGAGTCTGAGTCTTATTTCTGGGAACGTGGGGCTGGTAGGAAAAACCATAGCAAACTTCTACAGCTTCCATAAGTTACAGGTATATGTGCCTTTTAAGTTTGGTTTGCAAAACTAGATACAGGATCAGAAAACCTCTTTAATGGTTCATGAATTTTCTCTCTGCTGTAGTATTGACCACTATTAGTAGAACTGAGCGTGATGATTTTTGCCAAGGATGTATCAGAGGACATCCCCAGGAGAGTTATGGTTTATTTTCCCTCCTATTGAGAAAGAAAGTAATGTTAATTTGAAAGATCATATCACTGATGTTTGAGTTTGGTTTAAAGTTTAGTTTTCAGTTATAGAAACATGAGTCTGGCTTGCACTCACCATGAGTCCTAGACTGAGCTATTTCAGCAACTGGTTTGCATGAAACTCATCTGCTGAATAATATTAGAGAAATGTTGACTCCATGTCTTTGCAGTTTAATTATAGGGAACATTACTGTCATCTATACTGAGCAGAATTTATTTGCCAATCACAGTATATGCAAAATGTGTAGGCTTATTTGGATCATATGCACTCCATCCAGGGAATCCTAAGTTAAGATGCTTTCTGGAATCTTTCTTTTTCTTTTATTAATACATTTATTTACTTTACATCCTAATCTCAGCTCTGTCTCCCTCATTTCCTCCCCTTCCACATCCCCCAGTCCTCCTGACACAATTAATGATTTTCTGTTGTAGACAGGTGTCTGGCATAACTATCATCTGAGAGGCTTCACCCAGCAACTGATGGTAACAGATGCAGAGACCCACAGCCAAGCATTAGGCAGAGATTGGGGAAACTTGTGGATATGGGGAGGATTAAAGGAGCCTCTGGAATCTTTTAGCCTCCATAATTTTCATGAGGATGGGGAAAGAGGGATCTTTAATGAAGACAAATTGTTCATAAAAAAATAATGACTGATGCAAGTGCTTCTCTACTTGGAAAAAGTCTGATATTCTAAAGTCAATCATTTTGTGAGTCAGGGGTCCAACCTTGCTAAAGATGGAAAGAGCTTAAAGATTTTAGGAGCTTTGGATAAAACATATGCCTGGCTCTGATCTCAGGTTTATGTGGACCAAGTCACGTTAAACTTGGGCCTTAGAAAGGCTGGTGAGGACCAGGCCTGGCTGCTGCTTTGGATGTGAAGCAATGCACTGGAGCTGGAAGATGAGTAACTGTGTGTTTGATAGGCAAGACTGCATGTAGATTGTCAAGGCCAGTTGTGGAAAGATGCCCAAATCTTGCACCCCTCAGAGAGGGCTTTCCTCAGTACTCCGTGAGGCAGCCTCTCTCTGATTCATCATAAATGTGCTCCTGTCACTACCTACACGAAATGCTTTGTAAGTGCTGGGACATTGTAGTTTTGGTCACTGCTGAATATTTTTGGTCCATCCAGATACTCAGCACATTTTGATGGCAGGATAAAACAGAAAAACCAGACCTCTTTCATTAAATGTTATAGTTTAGTCACCACCGACTGGAGTGCTAAGTCTCCTGTTAAAGCTTCTCTTCCTATCTCTCCTCCCTCCCCCGAGAAGACTGATAAATCTTAAAAGAACAGACCTCATTTGAGACATCTCTGTTGTGTAAGAAGAGACAGTACCAGTGACTGTGTGCTGAGCTGATAAATGAAGACAGCACAGACCAAGGGCCTTTAACATAGAAAACACTAGAAAGGAGTTTAGGAACTGGTTCCAAGACTAACCAGTAAGAGGAGGCCTGAAGCAATTCATTGCTTATCTCCTCCACCAAATATGGATAATTTTACCTCATTGGGAGACTGCAATGTGATTAAATGAGACATTTCGCATGGATGTACTTAGCACAGCACCTGGTCAAAAGGATTCCCCAATGCTTCTTATGTAGCTGTGACTGTTGAAGACCTGGGGGAGCAACAGTATCTCTGGGCATTTTAACTTCTTTATCTAAAATGGTGGTCATATAAGAGGGAACTATGGATTCTGAATGATACAACAGTATAAGGCCTATAGGGTGCTTAGCAATCTGGAGAATCTCTATTCTTGCCCCTGTTGTGAGCTAAATGACTCTGCACCTCATTTTGCCGATAGAAAAGCGTATCTTATCTGTGTAATCCACCACATCACCCTGAACAAAAAAATGAGACAATAGTTTGGAAGACAGTTTGTAGGAATGAAAAGCATTAGAACCCAGGAGGATTTTCATCATCGTTGTCACCGTCTTTAAAATGCTACCCCCGTGGCCCTGGTGATAGCCTGACTGAGCAGTAGAACCTGGGCTGCAATGATCTTCCAGTCACAGTGTAGAGATTAACCTAATGATATGGAACATCTACAGAATTAATGCCAGTTCTTCGCCCCTGAGGGATTTATTCTTCACTGAGCAGAGCTCAGAATCTCAATGAATATTTGCTGAACAGAAAGGTGATAGATAAACTCTTCAAAAGTAGCCAGCTCAGAGAGCTCTTTTTTCTTTTTTCTTTTTAACTTTTTAACTGAATCTTTCATGAATTTTATATCATGCACCCCAACCCCCTCATCTCCCCATCTCTCCATATCTGCCTCCCACCCTTGCAACCTCTCCCTCAAAAGAAAACAAAGAGTAAAATTTTAAAACACACACATACACAAATCTCACCGTGGAAGCTGCAGCGTGTCATGGTGTGTCACACAGCATACCCTTTTGCCCACATATTTTTACTTACAAAAGATCATTGCTATGAGTCATTGGTCAGGTTCAAGGCCTCTGGCTTCTGCTACACCATCAATACTGAATCCTCGTTGGAGCTCCTCAAGGGTATCCTGTTGTTGCCCTGTGTTGGGGAGACCCTGAAGCTTTGCGTCTGCCGTACTACAAACTCCAGCATTTGGGGTAGATGTTGGGGTTGGCTAATTCAAAGCCCCGTATCTGAGCTTGCGTGATGGCTGTGTTGTTCAACCTGTCAGCTCTCCTCTGCTAGTGTTACCAGGGCCTGCTCTCCCTCTTGGCTGACACCTGGTCGGGCCAGCACTCATGCTCGCAGCAGTCCTCTACAGATAGGATTGACTCTCCCTTGCTCACACCATCTGGGTGAGCTCTGCGGCACCCACACCACCAGGAACAGCTCTCCAGCACTGACCCATAGGGCTGGGCCCCACTCCCACTCTCAACATCCTTTCCGCTGTGCTACCCAAGCTAGGTGCTGGCCAGGTGAAGCATGGGTCCACTATCCAGTGAGAGGCAGGTCCAACTCTGCACAGCATTCGGACATCAAGATGGACCCCTGGCGGCAGCCCAGATCAGGGATATCCACAGAGCCACAGACATCAACAGAGGCCCATGCTGCTTCAAGGCCACAGACCCAGACATTGCTCACGGTGGTAGCACTAGCAGGACCTCACCATTGTCTGTCTCAGGTTGCAGCGCAGGCTACTTACCTCACACTGTTCCTCACCATCCTGGCATTTCCAGTTCCTCCTCTCTTTAGTGTCCAAGGCATTCTACTTCTTTCTCTACCAGATCTCTACTGCCCATTGGAGTGGCGCTTGTCTGCACATCAGCATCTTTCTTCTCCCCTTCTTCTCCCTCTCCTCTCCTCTCCTCTCCTCTCCTCTCCTCTCCTCTCCTCTCCTCGTGGTTCTCCAACCTCAATTCTGCCCAGCTATAGGTTGTAGGTATCTTTATTAACCAATCAGGGATAACTTGTGGGTCAAGGTCATATAGTATCACTTGAGTCTACATGCAGATTCTCTCATCTTTGGGGTCAGCCAGGCATTGGGGTCCAGTATTTAGTATTACAAAACATAGCAAAAACTCAACCTCAACAGCCCTATGTATCTCTGCTTCCATGAACACAAGCATTCCTAGCTCAGGTCCCTCTGAGAAATACTGCTTCTCTTGTGCCCAATTCCTCAGCAATGCCTTTCCTTCCTCTGTTGTCTTCCAATCCTTGATACCTAACACTTAGACATCCCTTCTTAGTGTACTCAACCAGAATTTACTGAGCACTTTTGACATACGGGGGACTGTGCACAGCTCTGGGAATAAAGAGATGACTGGGGCACTCTGCAGAGGGAAACAGGATACTTCACACTCAGATACAATTGAGGAAGACACAATTAAGACCCACACAGTGGGCTCTCCATAAAAGTTTGTTCAATTAGTGATATAACAGCACATTCTTCAAGGTCCTCTGCCAAAAGTGGCGAGGTTGCCATGCACCTTCAAGGTTGTGACTACATTTTTGTTGCTGGAAATTCTGCAGTAAACTCAATGGCATTTTCAAAAAGAAGTTTCCTTATTATGAGGGCAGCAGGGTGCCTTTTGAGGATGGTTTTTTACTGGTGAGAGTCAGTTTCTAAGGGATCATGCTTCTAGAACAGTTCAATTTCAGGGAGTAGGCCAGAGATTCTGAAGGTATTCTCCTGAAACTGAGGTCTTACAAGGGAGAGGTTGCACCACTGGGTATGAATGTAGTCATGTCACGCAGTCAAAGGTCATAATAAGTGGTCCATATTCATTGTAGTGTGCAGGTATTTCTTTTTAGATTTTTTTAAAAACCCATAAAACCAATTATAGAATATTTGTCAGGAAATCAAAGCCTTCCAGAAATAGTTTAATATTTTCTTTGCAATAAGGCTTAAAACAGCAAAACATGATAAAGCGACACTTCTTTAGGCTAAGTCATTCTTTCTTCCACACTATACCCTATGAGTTTTATTATTATTTTTCTAAAATCTAAGAAAAATCGTAGCTGTGTAATGGCTGTGGCTCTGAGATATGATTGACAGAAATGCTTTGTTAGTTATCAAAACCAAATTAACAAGTATCTTAGTTATGGTTTCTATTGCTATAATGAAACACCATGATCAAAAGTTGTGGAAAAAAGGGTTTATTTGGCTTATACTTCCATATCACTTCAAGGCCATCATTGGAGGAAATGAGGATAGGGACTCAAGCAGGGACTTGGAGGCAGGAGCTGATGAAGAGGCCATGGAGGGGTGCTGCTTACTGGCTTGTTCATCATGGTTTGCTCAGCCTGTTTTCTTATAGAACCCAGAACGACAAGTCTAAGGATGGTACCACCCACAATTGAATGGGCCCACCCCCACAAATTACTAATTAAGATAATGCCTTACAGCCAAATCTTATAGAGGCACCCCCTTAATTGAGGCTCCCTCCTCTCAGATGTCAATAGTTTGTATCAAGTTGACATAAAACTATCCAGCACAACATGTTAATCAAATAATCCATCATCAGGATGTGAAGGTTTTGAATCCTGGAATGACATGGTAATCTACAGAACCATCCTCTAGCTTGTATGCCATACCCTGTGGGAAGCAGCTACCTTTTCACACATTTATCTGCTGTGTGGTGTGCGGATGCCACATGAGACCACTAGGGGTCCTCTTTGTCAACCCTCCCATTATAGCCCTCCTAGCAACTATTAAAATGTAGCCAGAATGCATTATATACAAATGTGAAATTGCCAAACATTGGACCTCTCTGATAGCTGCAAGTTCTATACTTCCACGTTCATTTCTGTGACTCAAGTCCCAACCACAATGCCTATATGTGCTAAACACATGTTCACATAAAGATCAAACAAATGAATAATTCAAACTGTTCACCTCTTGGCTAATGACATCAGAAAGGGGTAATTTACTTGTCTTTTTCACACTCATACATGGAAATTTTCTATTTAAGTCTCTGAGATGGAAAATAAGGGGACATAATTTTTCGACTGATACATTTTGAAGGATTGTTGCAATGGTTCATGTGCCCAGAACTGTCTTTGCTTTTTATCATCAAGAGTTAACTATGGGGCACCTAAGAATTATTCTATTATGCTTAGTTAGGAAAGGTTGTGTAAAACCTTTGCTAGTGTTTCAGAGAGAGCACACATATCTGTTTATTGAGTCAATGAGTTTCATTTTTAAAGTTAGCAAACCACCTTGTTATAGCTGGCTTCTATGACAATGTGTCTAGTACTTGAGAAGTAAAAAAGATGCCTTCATCCACGGGAAATCATTAAAAATCACTTAAAGTCACTTCATTAAAAGAAAACCACCCAGATCCTTCAAAGTTTAGAAAAGGAGAATTGGGTAACACAATAGATAATAGAAAAAAAACATATTTTACTTTAAGTCAGTCCAACTTCCTAATTTTAAAAATGCTCTGTATAGTTTATCTTTTTTTTTTTGAGGAAGAAACAAAATTGATAGCCTGCATTTTCTCTTCATTTAAAACTATGGGGGAAGAAAGGGAAGGTTTGCATATTGGTGACACTGGGAAGAAGACCCTGGTGTGGGGAGTAACCCACGAGTCACAATGGCTGCATTTACCCTGAACGAGAGACTTGGTGTAAGAAGATAGAAGGCTCTCTTTTACTTCACCTGCTTACCCAGTCCTCCATAGCTCTTCTCCTTTATTCTACCGGACTTTCCTGATCCTTAAGTTTTCCCTAAGCTCTAATTTCTACATACTTTCTATTATTTCTTCCTTCTAAATGAATGTAAATGAATTTTATTTTCATGGTTCACTTTCTCCACATTTCATGCACACTGATATCCTAATTCAGACCCTCATTCGATTCACTTTCAGTTAAGTCTCAGCTGACTGACCCTCTTCATCTGTAATTATTACCATAGAAGCTTTGAACATATTTAATTCTTCTCACTGTTTGCAGTAACTTTACGATGATTTGATTAACTTGCAAAGCATTGGTAGATACAGACTTTGGCAGCTTGAAGGATTTATGCATTAACTGTTTTTTGGTAACAAGATCTAACAGATAAATGAAAACCTTGGAGATCAGATTTTAAAATGCTTATTATTTCCCTGCAAGATTCTAAGTAAATTTGTTGAGCTTTCAAAACTTCACTCTAAGTTATTTTCCCCAGAATTATAAACAGAACTTTCCTCTACATTCCCATATAGTCTTGGTTTAATAACTTTTCAATTCTGTAGAGCCTGTGTATTTCCAGAGCTTGGTAAACATTTGTCTTTTGGGAAAATACAATGACTCTGAGGTAAGAAGAGTTATCAACAAATAAAGTGCAGACCAACATATTCTTCCCAAGCTACACCATGCAAAGGCTCCCATTCTCTTTGACATAGATTTAGAAGAAAGCTGGGAGCTCAGGAAAGGAGTGGAGAACAGAGAGAGGAGGGTAGAGAGAGAGGTATTGATCTGTTTTACTTTCCTTATTAGCTGCATCATTTTAGAATACAGTGCTCAGACGAAATTGCTGAGGCAGATGATATGTGGTGCTTGCTTTGGATAAATATTAACTTTCTCTTTCGAAGCATCAAAGACTTGGCTACAAGGCTCCTTCTAGTATTATCCACCTCTCCAGAATAAGTGATACCTGTTGAGATTCCCAGATACCAATAAAAGCTGTGTTAGATGATGACAGAGGGCAGAGAGAGGAGGAAAGGAAGGCCTGGGGTTGGGAGGACAAGAAGGAGGAGATAGTGGTGATCGTGACAGAGATCCACAGGGCTCATACTGCAGAGGGAACACAGTCAAGTGGAACATCTCCTTCACATGTGTGCATGAGATTTTCATGCATAAATAACCGAAGCAAGTGCTTACAACAGAGAAACACCATCCAACAAGTGCCACACCTGCTGTCCTGCTCAGTACTTATGACAGACTTATGTTACTCAAGCTCAGACACTCCTGTACTGATTTCTATTTATTTTGTGGCCCACTATAAACCCCAAGTTCTTGTTCTAGGACTCCTTAATGATTTCTTTATTTTGATGACTTTTGAGTATTACTATTCCCTTTGAAGTAGTAATATGAACATTTTTCTTAAGAAAATATATTCCTTTTATTTACCTAAGATTCTACATTAAGAACTCTCTCTCTCTCTCTCTCTCTCTCTCTCTCTCTCTCTCTCTCTCTGTGTGTGTGTGTTTATTTGGTTATTTGTCTTCCAATATGATAGATAAAAACTGAGATTTGTATCCCTAGAGAGGGACTTTTTATGATCTTTTAGTTAATTGCATGTGCAAGAAATAAAATTATGCCACAGCTTTGCTGAAAGATTGAGTGATCTGTCATTTATATTTAATTGCTCAAATGCACTGAGCAGTTGAACATATGAATCCATAGCAGTTCAGACAGTATGCACAAAAGCTGTGTAGGTTCAGGTCAGACAAAATTCCAGCATGGATGGGGTGGGGGCTTGCACACTATCCTACCTCTATAAAGGGGCTGTTGGTAGTTGATAGCTCCTGGGTGAGTGTATCCTACCTCTATGAAGGGGCTGTTGGTAGTTGATAGCTCCTGGGTGAGTGTATCCTACCTCTATGAAGGGGCTGTTGGTAGTTGATAGCTCCTGGGTGAGTGGGAGTCAGTTTTCTTTAAGGGTGTGAGCCCAGGCAAGTTGAATGCAATGAAGGCCACACATCAAAGACTGTATGGACAGCACAAATTGTACTTGATAGATTTTAGAAATGATTCACAAAGACATAAAGATCTCTCCACTGAAAACTCCCAATATAGTTAGAGAAACGAAAAACCACTAAGGACATGGAGAGAGATCCCAGGTTCTTG
Source organism: Mus minutoides (assembly GCA_902729485.2). Classification (NCBI taxonomy): domain Eukaryota; kingdom Metazoa; phylum Chordata; class Mammalia; order Rodentia; family Muridae; genus Mus; species Mus minutoides. Next base: position 37,729 of record LR750969.1, read on the forward strand.
ATTGGGAAAGGCTTGGTATAGTTGCAATATATATTTTTTTGACATTGGTCATATATTCTATGCAATTTGGATAACTATGCCTTCAATTGTTTCTTTGGTAAAAATGAACAGTATTATTTAAAATTTCATGTAGAAAGAAAAAGTACTTAGACTAAGTATCTAAAAATAACTAAACAACTTAAAGACCTTCAGCAACTGACTTTTTAAACCTATGATATCATGTTACACTAGGAAAGACCATTGCTCCTGGCATAATAGTAGACAGCTAGAGCTGGAGAGATGACTCAATGGTTAAGGGAACTTACTGTTCTTGCAGAGGACCCAGGTTCAGTTCCCTGCACCTACATGGCAGTAAACAACAGTCTGTAACTCTGGTTCCAGGGGATACAGCCCCCTCTTCTGTCCCCCATGGGCATGCACACATGTGCCTCACCTCACAGACTTACATGCAGGTAAAAAACTCATACACATAAAAGAAAAACACTCAAATCTTTTTTTTTTTTTTAATACAGTTACATCAAAGAATAGACTAGAGAGCCCGGAGATGGACCCACACTTATTTGGTTGTTGTTTTTGACAGGAAAACGGCAGTTGATATCTATATAGAAAAAGCAAATTCACCATATACAAAAATTATTTTGAGATGCACAGATGCAATGCAGAAGATGAAACTCTAAAGGTCCTAGAGAAAAACTACGGGTGAAAGCTTCATAACCACAAAGTAGGATACATAAATTAATAAGCAAGTTAAACATTTGGTAAATGATTAATCAACATTCAAAAGCTATACTCATCCAAATATAATGTTAAGACCACAAAGTGTATGGTCACATAATGAGAAAAAAAAACCAATGAGATCAAACACTTATAAAATGTATATCTGACAAAGATCTTATGTTCAGAATATATTTAAAATCTGCTTGGCAGATTTTTAATCAATAAAAATACACAGAATATTTTAACAAAAACTTCATAGAAGACAGCATGTATTATGGGTAATATATGAAAAAGCATTCGGTGTTGTTAGCCTTTGAAGATTAAAGAAGAGACCTCATGGTGAGATATTGTGGGAATTTTTCTTATCTTATCACAATAGCTGATTTTTTTATTAGATATTTTCTTTATTTACATTTCAAATGCTATCCTGAAACTTCCCTATACCCCCCCCCCACGCCCTGCTCCCCTACCCACCCACTCCCACTTCTTGGCCCTGGCATTCCCCTGTACTGGAGCATATAAAGTTTGCAAGACCAAGGGGCCTCTCTTCCCAATGATGGCCAACTAGGCCATCTTCTGCTACATATGTAGCTAGAGACAAGAGCTCTGGGGGTACTGGTTAGTTTATATTGTTGTTCCACCTATAGGGTTGAAGACCCCTTCAGCTTCTTGGGTGCTTTCTCTAGCTTCTCCATTGAGGACCCTGTGTTCCATCATATAGATGGCTGTGGGCTTCCACTTATCTATTTGCCAGGCCCTGGCATAGCCTCATACAAGACAGTTATATCAGGGTCCCTTCAGCAAACTCTTGCTGTCCTATGCACTAGTGTCTGGGTATGGTGACTGATTATGGGATGGATCCCTGGGTGGGGTAGTCTCTGGATAGTCAATCCTTTCATCTTAGCTCCAAACTTCGTCTCTGTAACTCTTTCATGGGTATTTTCTTCCCTATTCTAAGGAGGAATGAAGTATCCACATGCTGGTCTTCCTTCTTGATTTTCTTGTGTTTTGCAAATTGTATCTTGGGTATTCTAAGATTCTATGCTAATTTCTGCTTATCAGTGATTGCATATCTAGTGACTTCTTTTGTGATTGGGTTACCTCACTAAGGATGATATCCTCCAGATACATCCATTTGCCCAAGAATTTCATAAATTCATTGTTTATAATAGCAGAATAGTACTCCATTGTGAAATGTACCCCATTTTCTGTATCCATTCCTCTGTTGAGGGACATCTGGGTTCTTTCCAGCTTCTGGCTATTATAAATAAGGCTGCTATGAACATAGTGGAGCATGTGTCCTTATTACCAGTTGGAACATCTTCTGGGTATATGTCCAAGAGAGGTATGGCTGGATCCTCCTGTTGTACTATGTCCAATTTTCTGAGGAACTGCCAGACTGACTTTCAGAGTGGTTGTACAAGCTTGCATTCCAACCAGCAATGGAGGAGTGTTCCTCTTTCTCCACATCCTTGCCAGCATCTGCTGTCACCTGAATTTTTGATCTTAGCCATTCTGACTGGTGTGAGGTAGAATGTCAGGGTTGTTTTGATTTGCATTTCCCTGATGATTAAGGATGTTGAACATTTTTTTCAGGTGCTTCTCAGCCATTTGGTGTTCCTCTGTTGAGAATTCTTTGTTTAGCTCTGTACCCCATTTTTAATGAGCTTATTTGAATTTCTGGAGTCCAGCTTCTTGAGCTCTTTGTATATGTTGGATATTAGTCCCCTATCTGATTTAGGATTGGTAAAGATCCTTTCCCAATCTGTTGTTGGCCTTTTGTCTTACTAACAGAAGTTATGAAACGAATGAATTTAATAGATATCTACAGAACATTTTATCCTAAAACAAAAGAATATACCTTCTTCTCAGCGCCACATGTTACCTCCTGATTATTTTTTTTTAACTGGAAAACACAAAATTTTGTCAGAGATGTGGAACAAAAAAGATTCTCATGTTCCCAATAGGAATGTAAAATTGCTCAACCACCTTGGAAAAATGTTTTAACAATTTCTTCTAAAACTAAACATAACTTACCTTTTGACTCTGTTTTTAGCTTTTTATCTCAAAGAAATAAGGTATATTTATAAGAAGTGAAAATAACTTTATCTATTAAAGTATAAATCAGATATAACCTACATGTCCATGAGCAAAAGAATGGATTAATAAGCCAGGTGTGCTACCCAGTGATATAAAGGATTACTATACATGCATCAACTTGGATAAATCTCATAAACATGCTAAAAGAAAGAAGTTTTATGCAAAGGAATAATATTCAGTTAATACAATGTTTTATATCATATCAAATTAACCTGTGCAAAAAATGAGAAAAGTGATAGCTTTGTGTACGTTGGGATGGGAATCTAATGTCATAGATCTTGATATGTATTTGTGGTACTGAGGTATGTGTAGTTTAGGTACATATAAGATTCATTAACTGGAATGGTTAAAATTCATACATTATATATACAATGGAATGCTGAGCTCCAGTTACTTATATGTGTGCTGAATATCACAGTGTTTGCAACTCACTTTGGTGTATGTAAAAAAAAAAAAAAAGATTGATGGATGGATAGAGCCAGATATGTGGCAAAGCACAAACTTGTCAATCTGCAATCAAGATGGTCAGCACACTGACACAGCTATCTTGATTGTAGGCACATAGCCACAGCTATCTTGATGATAGGCACATAGGCACAGCTATCTTGATGGTAGGCACACAGACACACTCTCTCATCTTTTCTTGTATCTGAGCAAAGACTAGCATGTGGTCTTCAGCTGACACTTGTGATAGCTAGACTATACTCCTGGGCCTTCACAAATAGTTATCAATAATTTACATACACCAGCACTCAAGAGGGAACTGAATTGTCAGATGAAAGGAGTTTGTTATTCTTAGCATGTGTTTTGACTAAAGATAACTTAGTATTTTAACTTGTGTAATTTCCCCAAGTTCTTTGCCAAAAACATTGTTGGCTCCCTCACCTTCCCAATTTAGCCCTGAACATTATTATACTTATATCACCATCAATAGTTAACAATTTGATGCCTTATTACTGAGTTGACTTTTTAGTATATAAATTTTTCAGTCAGCTCCAGCTCCAAACCAGTTACACAGTCAGGACTGGAAGCCAACTTTAATTCACTTTGTGTTAAGGACTCATAGAGTTCCCTATACTTAAGAAGTAACTAGTAAGTATTCACTGAATTGAATGGAAGAATTATATAATATGGGTGGGATTCAGTTCTCTGCTTAGAGTTCTAATTCTGTTTATGTGGTTGACATCTGAATAGATGCAGCAATCTGTTAAATACAGGTATCAGTCTGTGTGAAGGCCCAGTGTTGACAGCAATGGCTAACATTGACTCGGAGCTAATTTAGCAGGGTCTTTAGAAAATGGGACATAGCCAAGCTATCTGCTGGTAACTGTAAGCTGAGATCAGGTGCTGTGATTCAGTCTATTAGGTCTCTCAAATACTTCCAAGATACATTATTTAGTATTCTCAAGTACTTAGTAAGATCATGACAATGCACAAAGAAATTGGAAGTCAGTTTGGAAGACTCAACAAAATAGTCACATTAGTACCCAAGGATAGACTTAAACTGGTCATTCTTGATACCATGGAACTGTAACACGCTTGACTCTGACTTTATCTGCTGATGTGTCCACATAGCGAATCTCAATCTTTTTAGACTAGAATCCATAGTGAGAAAGATAAAGTCCAGAGTAGTCCCTGCTAGGTGAAGAGGGTGGTTACTGGCAAGCAGCCATCACACCCTGGGGAGCAATGCTGAGGACTGGCTATCTGGAAAGCTGAAGCAAGGTTAGGAGTATAACAGCCAGCTAGAATGCTGGATATAACCTGAGATAGCATGATACAATCAAATATCAATAGAACATTTTCATGCCCAAACGTATTTTTCAGAGGCTTCAATGGACTCCAGAACACTGGCTGGGAACCTGGTGAGGGCAGGACCTCCTGCTGGTTGAAAAACATTAAGCAGGGCATGGTGTCAGTAGGCTAAGCCTCACCTTTCCAGATAGGAAACTCCAGTGTTCAAATCCCCATGAGATGGATGGAGGGTGGCAAAGACTCCAACCGAATCAAGCCCTTCAAGCTCAGTGGGGGTAGGAAAGCTTGCTAGGAGTCACCCACCCCACGCTTCAGGGAGCCTTTCTGAATATGTCTATAACTCTGGAGATTAAAACACAAGTCACAGGTCCCCAAACCTCTTTCCTGGAAATGCGAGTAGCCTATAACTTTTTCTTGACACATTGGACAAAAAACAACCAATGTAAGTGGCTTTGAAAAACTATCTTAAATCATGTCCTCTGTCATATTTCTTTATCAGTGACACACACCATTTCCCTGATAGCCTATATAATGTAATCTATATAATAAATGATGATGGACTGACAGAATTTCCTTCTAGAATTTACTTTTTCCTCCACAGAGAAACAGACCCAGATATATTTTTCTGACTTTTCTGTGGCTGATGAGCAAAGGGGAGTCTGTCTGACTGTGGGAACCCTAAGCATTGATTAAAGACAAGGCATTAGGGACCCTGGGCAGATAGGCATAGGGCTGCTTTTATATAAAGAGACTGCATCCATATAAGACAAAGCTCAACATACCTTACATTATGAAGAATAAACTCCTTCTCTTGCTTGATTGTTGACATGTATAGAAGATATCAACTTTTTAAATTTTATTATTTTAAGTGTATGAGTATTTTGCCTTCATGTATGTCTGTGCACCACGTGCCTGCAGTGCTGGAGGAGGCCAGATAAGGGTGTGGTGTCTCCTGGTACCGGAGTTATAGATGGTTGAAAGCCACCATGTGGATGCTGGGAATTGAGCCCCAGTCCTCCAGAAGAGTAAGAAGTTAAGATGGCTCTTAACCCCTGAGCCATCTCTCTGGCACCTAGAAGATATAGCTTATGAGACAAGAGAACTCCTCTCCAAGCAGTGAGTATCAGTGGGATGCTAAGATAAACCACTTACAGGTTTAAGCCCTTCATATGAAGTAAGAATCAATTCTGTTCAGGGGGAACACACACACACAGACACACAAAACCACACACACACACACACCTGCACACACTTATGTTATACATGCACTTTTATAAAAACAAGCCATATAAATCATACTCTTACTTAGATACCGCTTGAGTTAAATTTCCTCAGTCTACTCCCAAGTGTGAATATCTCTGTTCCAGTGCTGATTCCCTGGCTGTGGGGAGACTCACTTTCACAGATTGGTGACCATTGGATAGTTCATGGTAAAATGGTAAAAGCTTTCATCTATTCTGCCTGCCCTGTTAAGCCTCACAACAATTATAGATACTATAGATAATTGATATCTAAGCAAGGTAAATGAAAAATATATGGAAGAAAGTTTCTTGTAAACTTTTGTGGGTTTTTAATAAGATGCTGAGACGAACCATTGATTAAAATCAAATACATGTTTTAGCATTATTTAAAGAGGCTAAACAAGGTATCAGACACAATGCTTGGTGCAGAATATGTGTTTGGTAAACATTTGCTGAATGAAATGCAATGGCTCTTTCTAAAGTTATCATGAAGTAGAGATTGTAAGAGCCAAAAGGTTCTATTTCAGGTACAGAACCTGATAAAACGCCCTACTTGGTTCAGGCAGCCAATTCTGTGTTCCTGATGTCTTGTCACATATGTGATATTTTGTCAGACAAATCAACACAGAGTAGAGGCCAGACTGAGTTCCTTCTGGTTCAGCCTTGTGACAAGAGTGAGAGCTACTGAAACCTCGGCTCTTTTCCTCTTCCCTCAAAAAGTAGATTGGAACCAGGGGAGTGCTAAGATATCCTGCAGTTTTAGTGTGAATCCTTTAAAAGAAAGATGATCTTTTACACAGGAAATCATGCAGAGATCCAAAACTGAGCCTTGCTCTGCCCTCAAAGGGACTTCAAAACATTTCTTCAGACTGTCCAAAGGAATCTTTCAAGAGAAAGCTTCACAGGAAATAGTCTATCTTTGATAAGAAATCAGACATCTGATAAAAATAGGTTCTTCAAACAAAAAGCCAATGGTAATGATTTTTAGTGATTAAACGTGTTGGCCAAGAAATATATCGTTTTCATCTACATTTCTTGCTTGATTGGAAGACTAAAATAAAATAATACACAAATACCATTCACATAAGTTGAATGTGACCCAGGAGCCTTCATAAATGTTAGACTTGGATCTTAAAAGTCCCTGAAGGCCCACACATGAAAGGTTTGGTCTCTAGCATATAAAAATGGTGGGGTATTTAGGAGATGGGGAAAAGGAAGTTTGGTCAGTGGTGACACATCCTTGGAAAAACTCCTGGAAACCTGATGCCCACCCCTCCTCCCTCTCTGTTTTGTGGCTATCTCACCATGGTATATGTAGCCACAGTCCTGGAGAAACAGGGCCAGACAAGCACGAATTAAAACTGTTGAAGTTAGGAGCCAAATCAAATCTTTCCCTCTTCCTCAGCTGAGTCTCCACATGTTACAATTGTGGAGAGCTGACTAACACAGTGAGCCAGGCAGGGAAGGCCTTGGCAAATAGCTGTACTGCAGCATTCCTCACACTAGACTCCACCAATGGAAAAGTATGATCCAAAATGAGTGTATGAGCTGAGGCTCCTGCCCAGGGGAGATTAGTGATGTCGGTTTGTTCGGGTTCTTCTCAGCACTCTCTCAGGACAGGTTAGAGTGCCCTTTCCTCTGAGGATAAGCATGGCACCTCTCACAGGAGCATGTGCTCCAGGGGAAGGTCAGAGAGTCCTTCTTATCACTCATCTCTCAACACTCATTTCTCAACCCTTTTCAGCTTAAAATATTCAGTGTGTCAAGGAGCAACACTCCTTAAATCTCATCAAATGCTGTTTTAGGACAAGAACTTGGTTTAAAGCAGAAGCATGTGATTTAATTGGTGGCCTTACATAGACACATATGTGATCACCATGTCTCCCTTATAGGGCTCTTCAGTCATTTGCAGGTGAGGGGACGTTGTTTCTCTGGCTTGACAGCTCTTTCTTCACTCTTGTAAATCTCTCAGGAGGACACACTCGTGTGGAAAATTTTCCTCACCTTACACTCACATAAATTGCCCATTACTGGTCACAATCTATTCAGGGTAGAGAGTTGATTGTCACTACTAAAAAATTATCATTCAGAAATGTTCTAAGAAAAATTTCTGGCACAGTCAAAATGGTATAAAACCCTTAATTTATATTTTTTATAGTTTGTCTTTCAACAGGGGCTTAATAACACAGCAGGCAACACTAGCTTCTAGGGCAGGGTGACTAGATAATTCAATTTGCAATTACCGGACAGAGGGAAATCCATTGAATAGGTTAAAATATTTGAGAACCTTGATGGAAAACAAATTGCATGTGGTCTTATAGTAAAACACAATGACCCCAAGTCTCTGTGCACAGCAGAAAGAGGTTTACTTTCCTCTCATAGCAAGATCACTCTGAGTAGAAGCTAGAGCTTTCAATGTCAAAAAGAGGTTAAGAAAAAATGACTTTGCGTGACTTCAGGAAAAGTGGTAGGAAGTGATTAGCACAAGGTAACTGAGTTATGAGACGAGATGCAGAGTATGTGGGTGTGAAGGCAGCCCGCAGCCGAGGAGATGGTCAGGCAGGCCACCACAGCAGATAGGGTCAGGCATGTGTGCACGTGGTCAGACAGCCTACCGCAGAGGACAGGGTCAGGGAGGGGACACGATCGTGGATATAAGAGTGGGAATTCCAGTATGACTTCATATTTCTTCATATTTCCATATTAGGGAAACTGAAACTGAGGTACATGGAACTCAAAAGTTTCCATCAGTGAAATGTTGAAAATAAAAATAATTTCTAGGTTCTGTGGGTATTTTGTCAGCTGAAACAAACTCGGAAAATCTAATTTGTATAAGCGGTTCTTTCACTAAGTGCAAAGAAACCTTGAACTGTTACATTTATTTTCATTGCTATTTCTGGGCTGCGGGATCTACTAATTACTCCTGGAGAATATCAGTCAGGTGACTCTGAACTCTTTAAATACCCAGCGTGAATGAGGTTTCCAAGGCAGAAATCTGATCGTGACTTTGCCCCCACTTTCCTTTGCCACCCTAGTCTGACTTAGGCAAAGGTAACCTCCTATGACAGAGGTCACCACAAGCTGCTGCGATGAGGGAGTCACTTTCCATAGTAACTGCATCCCTGTGACTGCCTGTGCCTAGCAACATAGCCAGGGTACATGCTAGGTGCTTAGAAACTTCTGTTGAATGACAGAAGCCACAATCTTGTTAAACAAATTAGACAAGTTGCTGCCATTACTCTTGGTTGTCAAGCATAATTCAGACCCCATTGCTGAAGACAGCACACATTTTGGTTGTAGAATACAGAGAAATCAATCTTGAATATTGTTCCCTGCCAGCTAGCTTTTATAGTGCTGAAAGGTTCTATACAAGCTATTGGTAGGAAAGTCCATCAGTACTGTCCATTCAACAATGCGGTCAATACAATCAATTCAACACTGGATCCTGTGTGTCATAGTACTCACTTTTCATATGTGATGTGTCCACTGGTACATAAGTGNATACAGAGAAATCAATCTTGAATATTGTTCCCTGCCAGCTAGCTTTTATAGTGCTGAAAGGTTCTATACAAGCTATTGGTAGGAAAGTCCATCAGTACTGTCCATTCAACAATGCGGTCAATACAATCAATTCAACACTGGATCCTGTGTGTCATAGTACTCACTTTTCATATGTGATGTGTCCACTGGTACATAAGTGGCAGAACTTATTACACATGCCAGCAAGGTTTTGCTGACAGGACCCTGATATAGCTGTCTCTTGTGAGGTTGTGCCAGTGCCTGGCAAATACAGAAGTGTATGCTCAAAGTCATCTATTGGATGGAACACAGGGTCCCCAGTGGAGGAGCTAGAGAAAGTACCCAAGGAGCTGAAGGGGTCTGCAATCCTATAGGAGGAACAACAATAGGAACTAACTAGTACCCCCAGAGCTCATGTCTCTAGCTGCATATGTAGCAGAAGATGGCCTAGCTGGCCATCATTGGGAAAAGAGGCCCTTTGGTCATGCAAACTTTATATGCCCCAGTACAGGGGAACATCAGGGCCAAGAAATGGAAGTGGGTGGGTAGGGAAGCAGGGCGGGGGTTGGAAGAGGGTATAGGGTACTTTCGGGATAGCATTTGAAATGTAAATGAAGAAAATATCTAATAAAATAAAATAAATGGCAGAACTGTTTATGGTAGCAATCAACTGCTCTCTTGATTGGAATAGAGGCTTACTCCACAGCAGGGAATCCGTGCTGCACACTGGAAGCATGGCCAGAAACTGTGGCTAGGGAATTAAGGCCCAATGGGAGAACCTATTGATATTGCTTTTAAAAACGGTCATGATGTCAAATTGCCTTTTAAATATTTATGTTTACACCCATAGATTTGTGCTGATCCCAATCTTGGTCAGATAAATTCCTATTGCAGGAGGTAGTGGTTAACACAGAGACACATTGCTGGTCAAAGTTCTGAGAACAAGCAGCTGTGAGTGCTTGGCTGGAGATGGGACGCGATTGGCACTTCCTGCCTGCTAGGCTCAGGAAACATCATGAAAGATGGGGCAGAAGGAATGGAAGAGCTGATGGGTGGGGAAGAACACTGTAAAATGTGTCCTCTGACACAACACAGGTGTGGCACACAGTTAAGCTGTAGTTACCAATGTAAGACCTGCACAAGATCAAGCCACTTACATTTTTCAGAGTGCATAGAGTAGGGGCTGCCAAGGCTGTACCCCTAGCTGAGGGATAGTTGATGGCAGCTTGGGAGGGATAGAAATCTCTTTAGGAGTGTAGCTCTGGAAGGTTCTCCATGCCTCAATGAATGACTCAATGCCCATGCACAGCTGGGAAGGACTGACCGGGCTCTGTTATAAATACATAAACAAACAAACAAACAAACAAATAAATATTAAAGGAGAACTTGAGTTTATACAATGTCCTAGAGGGAGTAAGGGGAGATATGATTAAAATACATTTATGTATGTATGGAAATTTCAAAAAGAATAAGTAAAATAAATGTTTCAAGGAGAAGTTGGCAAACTTAAGGGAATATAACCTACATTTATGGGCTTTCCAGACCAAGTACTCCAAAAGTGACCTCTTTCTCCAGGACTGAAATTCTGTCTTTTTTTTTTTTTTTTTTAAATTTTCAGAGATTTTTGGTAGTGATGAACCTTGAACTGATTCAGCATAGCAATACATATACATATACATATACATATACATATACATATACATATACATATACATATACATATACATATACATATACATATACATTTATATACATCACACACACACATATATATATATATATATATATATATATATATATATATATATATATACACATACACTGGTGCATGCACACGCGGGTGTGTGTGTGTTTGTGTGTGTGTGTGTGTGTGTGTGTGTGTACAATTCCAGTTTAGAGAGACCTGCCCTACAGAGAAACCTGTTCTTAATCCTGGCTGAGGACCATACTACAGAACCAATAGGATGGTGTATATTTATTTTTAAAACAACCTCAAGAAACAGGAATGTTGAAGCCATGTGTTCTTGCTTCTTCCACGATGCGATCTGATGCAGTACATTGAAAGTATCTTCCTCTTTCATCTATGATTAGTTCCTCCCTCCAGGAGGGAAGTCCTGTGTGCTGCCTAAGTTAACAGCTGCCCAGAGACAGACATTGGAGTCTTTCTTCATGGTTAGAGCTCAAGTATTCTTTGACATCAGTTAAAATAGAATTGGTACTAGAACAAAAAAGGCTTAAGCTCTTCTTGTTCCATCACAGGGAGTTAAAAATCACAGACCAAATTTAGGCCCAGAAATGAGGGACTTGGGAGAAAATGAGAAAGGAGGTGGGTTCAGAGAATAAGGAGTAGAAGATGCTGGCCTGTTAGATGAGGGCCCCTCGCCGACCCCTTGTCACTGGTAACTGAGCGCAGGTCTTTGAAAACATCATAAAAATAAGTCTAACTTTCTGTCAGTTTCAACCAAATTAGCCTCCCTACTGTCTGTACCCCAGATGCTCAGCTACTCCACCTCCTGGGCTGAGCTGGAAATCAGCATAAGTAGCAGGACTACTCTGGCCTTTCAGTTACCAATTTGTTTGTAAGATCACAGGTGACCAGAAGTTTGCAGAGAAAGTCAGTACCCCCCCCCACCCCCCCACCCCCCCCACCCCCCGGCTATCTCCAGTCATTATTCTTCTGCCTCACTTGGAGTCTCTGACTCACTCGACATGGAGGGACACTGGATCCAATCCCATGAAACTTACTGCTTCCTGTCCTCCAACGTTCTTTTCAAGTTTTCCTATATCTAATTAATCTTCGCATGACTATTTTAGTTCCAGGGGCTTTTGCAGATCATGTCCAGTTTCTCTGTGCCCCTTGTCACGTTGCCCAACTGCTAGAGCTGTGTTTTCTCTGCTCATCCTAACTGCCTCTCTGTCTTGAACCATCACTCTCCTCCTTTGAGCCATTTCCCTCTAGTTTTCCTCTAGTTATCATTCTTCATCTTTTACCTTTACACCAAATTCATATCCACCTCTGCCGTTCATCTAGACATGCAGATTCTGCCCACTGCTATTTGGGTTTTACTTGTTCTCTGACCATTCCTACTAACAGTGCCTTGACATTGTCTGACACGATCTAATGGATACTTTTCTGTTCTTCAAAACATTGAACCTCCCTCAATAGGACTTGTATGGTAAGCAACTGGTAATGATGCGTCCATTCCCCAACTGCCTCCTTGCCTTTCTTACTGAACAGTCTCCTGGCTTCTCTCATTCATTCATTCTCTCTCTCTCTCTCTCTCTCTCTCTCTCTCTCTCTCTCTCTGTGTGTGTGTGTGTGTGTGTGTGTGTGTGTGTGTGTGTGTGTGAAATAGTTTCGCCATATATCTCTGGTTGACCTGGAACTCACTGTTTAGCCCAGGATAGCCACAGCCTGCAATGATGTTCTTAAATCTGCCTCCAGTGTGCTGGGATTAAAACTTACCACACTTTGGTAAACCTCCTTTTCCATTGCTTTTTCCTTCTTCCTTTCCTGTTTCCCTCCCTTCCTCCTTCTGCTCTCTGGATATTATTTTATTTGTTCTTCAAATGTGGGTAGTTCCCAGGCCTTTGCTCTTACTCTAAATCTTTGCAATCTTTCTGGCAACCTTACTCAAGTATTATCAAGTATTACTTGATATGCTTTGCATAGGCCACAGTTTGACGTACTCCCCATTCTCTAAGTCCCCAGGGATGACCTCCCACTCCTCCTAACACTGTCTGATGCACCCCAATCCTCTAACTCCCCAGGGATGACCTACCACTCTTCCTATTATTGTCTCCTTCCAAACATGGAACCATTTGAAATTTTCCATATGCTCTTGCCCAGTCCTTCCATCCAGGCCTTTGGATATTTTTTTCCATATTTTGTTTCCTGTCTAGTTATTTCTTAATTTTTTAATGATTGACTTCTTTTAGGAAAATTTTCCTGAGATTTAGTCATGTTACTGCCCATTTCTCTTAACATCCACAAACAAGATGTGCTTTTCTTGGTGCATAGTATCTTTGTTATCTGTTTAATACAGGCACCATAAGTATCTTCCTTTTCATATTATTATTTTTTAAAAGATTTATTTATTATTATATCTAAGTACACTGTAGCTGTCTTCAGATGCACGAGAAGGGGCATCAGATCTCATTACGGATGGTTTTGAGCCACCATGTGGTTGCTGGGACTTGAACTTAAGACCTTTGGAAGAGCAGTCGGTGTACTTAACCACTGAGCCATGTCTCCAGCCCTTATATTATTTTATAATATGAATAATATATATGCATATAGATTGGCTATACTGCTTGGTCCATGAGCTCTGGGGATCCACCTATCTGTCCTCTTCCTGCTTAGTGCTGGAGTTACAGAGGGCATGCTGCCAAGCCCAGCTCTCACAAAGGTGTTGGGAATGTAAACCCAGATCCTCATACTTCTGTAGAAAGCACTTTATTAATTGAGCCCCTCCCCGCAATCCTCTCCAACCCTTCCTCTCTTTCACTTTCTCTTTTGAATTATATGAATATGTGTGTCTGAATGTGAATTTGTGCACATGTGTGCAATGCCTATGGGAGCCAGGAAAGAGTGCCAGATACCCTGGAGCTGGAGTAACAATTGTGAACTGCCCTATGTGGGTGCTGGAAACCAAACTTGGGTCCTCTGCCAGAATAATATATGCTCTTAACTGTTGAACTGGAATCTCTCCAGTCCACTATATGTCTCTTTCTCTAAGGAAAGAATAGGATATCTGCAGAATTACAATGACTGATTTATATTTGATATTCAATAAAATCTATCCAGCATATAAGTCAAAGGAAGATTGGATGCATTACTTGCAATGCAGGAAAGATGAGGCTATCTGAGTTCTTTGGATTTTGAAGTATTTTATGATAATGAGATTCATTGGAAAACCCAAGGAAAGTAAAAACAGAACCTCAGGAAAGATTCTTGTGGACAAGGACCCCATGTGGGACTGGCAGGAAGTTTAATACATTTAGCAAGATCTCAGGCAGACAGGACTGATGGCTTTAGAGATTTTGGAACTAATACCTTTCTTTTAAAACCCAAGACCAAGATGTAAATATATAAGACTACTAATTGAAGGCACAAAGTCTGTTAAATAGTGTCAGCTGTGGCAAAAATAACACCATCTCTGATAGAATAAAAAATAAATAGGAAAACCTGTACTCACTATGTACTGAGGTGGGCAAGTCTATCCTTTATTGATCACCTCCAGTGGCTGGGAGGGGTAATAAGGACGCAGGATCACCTATATCCACCATCAATTCTCTCTCCAAACCACTTAAAATGAAGCGAGTGAACTCAAACATGTTTGCAACCACAACTATAAGACACATTCCTTAATTGCTCTTCCGAAAGGATTGCTCCCTTCAGTGCCTTCTACGCAGACATCCTGAATCCAGGAACACAGGCCTTTCAAGAAATCAGCAGGGGTTCTGTGAAGGCTCAATTCAGTAACACTACACTTGAGAGCCAAGCTTGTGGCCAGTTTGGTCTAAGTAGTGAGAATGACCCCAGAGCTTTATAGTTAGACCTTGTCTCAAACAAACAAACCACCATTTGGCAAAGGAGAGGAGAAAGTTTCCTCTCCATCCTTGAAGGATGCAGAAGGAGCCCACGCTGCAGCCTGCCTGTGTCAATTTCCTTCAAGCTCTTAGGCCTTGTCAGTGGTCTGCTCGCTCGCTTTTCACACATTAAAAACAAGCTTATTTGTTAATAATGTATAAAACTTGCACATAACACTTGCAGTAAAATTTATGGTTGGAATAATTTAGCTAGTCATATTCAATTTCTGTCATTACATCTTTTAAATAACCTTCAAATTTCCCTTTGACATCCATTCTTTCTGGAGTAACTAGACTTTGTGTAAACACTCAAAGAGAATCCGTGAGAGCCAGGGAGAGGGAGAAGTGGACCACGGAATGAGCAATATTTGAAAGCTGGGAATCTTGCTATCTAGTCCTGGTTCTGATAATCAGGGTAGATGCAGTTTCTCTGAGCTCAGCTTTCTGATTTACTAGTCTGAGAAAAGTGGCTCCCTTTAAGGTTCCCTCAAATTTTCAAATGTAAAGAATTGTTAACTTGCAAAGTCTTTCCGACCTCTCTTATTTACTTATTTATATGGATACTGGGATTAAATGGAGAACTTTGTGTCCATGAAAGTGCTCTGTTGGAGATGGGTTCTTGCTAGGTTGCCCAGGCTGTCCTGCCGTTTGTATCCTATTGCTCTACCTTACCCAGTAGTTGAAGGGCGCACAGTGGCAGAACCAACATTAATGTCTTACTGTAAAGAGAAGTCTCCTGTTATAGGAGCTGCATTTCCACTCTGAGAGAAATACATGGCTGATTTATTAATGCAGCAGGCATCTGTGAGATTACTTACACACCAATGTAGGGACTATTTCCTTGTGAAATTCTCAAAGGTTATTTTATGATCACAACCCCAGTACCATTTCTCACCCCTCCTTCGCGTGTAGAGTGTGCTACTTTCTGGTGGGCTTCCCACTGTCCCTGTCCTTTAACCCCAGGTCTGCCTTTCTTGCTTTAAAAACAACATATGAAATATGTTACTCGTGACAAAACCTTAAGAATTTTGTTAGACACAGAGGGAAAAAAACACTTTATCTCTTTTTTTTCAACTTTTATTAGATATTTTCTTCATTTACATTTCAAGTGTTATCCAGAAAGTTCCCTATATCCTCCCCCCTCCCGGCCCTGCTCCCCTACCCACCCTCTCCCACCCCTTGGCCCCGGCATTCCCCTGTATTGGGGCATATAAAGTCTGCATAACCAAGGGGCCTCTCTTCCCATTGATGGCCTCTCTTAAGTAAAATAAAAATTATAATGTCAAAAGATGTATTATCATATACTTTTTCAGAGTACTTAGGTGGGTGCCTACTTGTCAGGAAAAAGTAAGGAGTTTGACACGCTGTGTGTGTGTCGCTCTCGAGTTCTTCCAGGACTTTTCGTTTTATTTTTCTTCTGTAGGACATCTCCTACGTCCCACTTGTATCTCCACTAGAACCAGGTGCTCTGAGCCCTGTTTTCTATGGAGGCACAGCTGCCTGTAACTTCAGTTCCAAGGATCCCAATGTCCTTTTCTGACCTCCATGAACTGCTACATTCACACACGATGCACAAAACACATTCATATACATAAAAACACACAAATAAACCTTTAACATGGAAGGAGGCTCTCTCTGAATTAAAAAGGTGATATACTTTTTGTAAAATTGTATGCTAAATATATTTTGCTCTACTATAATTTTTATAAAACATAATGATTCACTGATATTTAAGGCGATTGTGTTTCTTTGCTGGCACAGCCTGTTCCTATCCCTGATCCTTAGTAGAGCTTGGTACACTAGGATGTGTGCTGATAGAGTGATGAGACGTTATCCTTTCAGCTAGAGTTGAAGTAGTGGCATTCTGCACTGACAGTTGAGCCCTCCCTCTTGCTTGGGACTCCATAAGTTGACAATCATGAAAGCTGAATACAATCAGGCTCATTCAACAGGACACTTATATTATTGGGAACTTCCATAATTTCTTCATTTGGATCTTATTTTTGGTCACTGATTTTTTTTTATATCTGCTTGTACTACTTGGAAACAATCATAAAATCTGATCTAACAGTAAGTAGCTTCCACACAATCATCTTTTAACTCACATGTAGATCCTTCTACTCCCGGCCTGTTCCAATCTGTGCTGTTGTGAGGATGGGTGCCATCTTCATTGACACACACACACACAAAATTAAGCTTCTTTATTTTTGAAGGCAAAAGAGAAAATATAAAGAGAAGAGGGACATGAGGTAGTCGAGCAAAACAAAGCCCTGAGGAGCACAGATGGGGCGCTGAGACAGGAGAGGGATGTCTCCCCACAACCCCGGGTAAGCAGCAAAGGCCACTGAGGAAGAAAGGCTGGCATAGTAAGAGATACTCGCCCAGCCCTCACTCAGGCCAGATTTGTGTGGGAGGAAAGGACTGATCACGTCTGTGACTGATAAGCTGTGAAGGCAGCTGTGAACATGAAAAACAAGAATTACAATGATCCAAGTTCCAGGGGAAATGACCTCATCCAAGTTGATACTATGTTTATTCCTCAGTTTCCTAAGGTCAGTAAATGTATGCCATTGAATAGCAATTTTTAAAAAATCATCTCACATTTCTTCTCCGAATGGGTTGGCTTTACAGAAACGTCCTCTAATTCTTCCTTTGCCTCCTCCTTTAAGGGGAAGTGACTGTCAACTTTGACAAATGTATAGAGATTATTAACGTAAATGCAGTGCAAGTAAAATAACTACTTAATTCCAGATAAATCTTGTAATTGGGCAAAAACCATGACTGGACAGAACTAATCTTTTTACACAAAGGGGAGCTAGTTAATGTTATAAGAGCCTAAGGCATGGGAATACCAACCTGGCAATGCTTTTTATTTTTTTAATTAATAGGAGTGAATGGATATATCTTTCTCACCTAGGATTCAATGCTGCTCATTATAGCCTGTAAAACCACTGTTCTGGGGTGGAGCTCCAGAATTAGGAAAAACACTCACTGGTGTGTTTTAATCTGCAATGAAGACTGGTCCTAACCAGCCAAGCAGTGCTGGGAAGTGTACACTAGTAGGGAATACTAATTAATTCAGTAGCACAGAGTCCCCTTTCTCCTTTGCAAAATCGTTGAGTAAATATATGGCATAGTAGATGACAATTTCTCACAGAGATAGGAATTTAACAAATAATGTAAGAAGTTGGATTATACGAAAGCATCTGCAGGTTATTAGGAGTGTTCCCAGTGTTTGAGGGAAGAGGGTCCTCCCCAAAACCTCGATTTTAGGCATGTCACAGCTATGGTTCAGACCTGCCTCCCAAATGCCTGTGTTGAAGGTGTGGTCAGGAGCCTGTGACATGATTGGCAGGTGTTGGAATCCAAGGAGCTGAAACCTAGAAGTTAGGTTACTGGAGATGTGTTCTTGAAAGGCCCTAATTCTTTGCTTCTTAATTGGCATAAAAGGACAGATTTTTTTTTTCATTTTTATTAGATATTTTCTTTATTTACATTTCAAATTTTATCTCCCTTTCTCATTTCTGCTCTGAAACCCCCCTATCCTATCCCCCCTCCTGCTCACTAACCCACCCATTCCTGCTTCCCTGTCCTGACATTCCCCCACACTGGAATATAGAGCCTTCACAAGGCCAAGGGCCTCTCCTCTCATTGAAATCCCACAAGGCCAAACTCTGCTACATATGCAGCTGAAGCCTTGAGGAGCTGCAGGTTGTAGGCCTTCCAGAAGGAAGAACAGGCTGTGGTTGAGACCTTGAGCTCATCCCCTGACTCACCCTCAGCTACTGAGCACAGGGTGAAAATACAGAAGAGACAGTTTGGTTTAATGGAGATGTCATTTTTTTGTCTCGACTACATAAAGTAAAATATTTTTAATTTTTATGCTCTTTTCATTATATAGTCTAAATTAGACATTTTGGGACATAATGTAAAATGGGCTTTGAGAATTATGAATCACTGACATCATAAACCATTGAAGGTGAAGTGGCTGAAAAGGTTTATAAGAACTTTTAATATTGAGGCAAGAGAAATTAGAGCAAAGTGTAAAATATAATCAAATTAACAGCTAATTTAGGCATTTCTCCTGCTCACATTCGCTGAGTTCTCTAAAATGGCTTTTTGTCAGGCGAGCACACACTAAGAACAGGATGTCTAGATAATGTGAAAACATCATTGTCTTCACAAGATGAGAACAGCCAGCGTACAGGAGTGACCAGTAGGTGGAAAGAAGCATTATTAGAATGCTGTGTCTCCGTGTACATGAAGACATACAAAACCAACATAGAGCTTGTTTGGAATGTGATGTTTGTAGGGAACTGGCAATCACCAAGATGTCTGCTAGGCACATGTTCTAAGAGGAACAGGGAGTAGGTACCAGAAACAAATTTGCTTCCAATAGAGCATCTGCCAATTTCCTTATGGAGCCCAGAGGTAGCATAGTACAGATGCAGTTTATCCCATCAAGTCCAGGATGTGTTTGAAGTCCATTTGGTTGAGTAGACAGAAGTATCACTGAGGGCATTCAGAGTTGAACATTTTTGTTTACTTTTTGTTAGGTTCATTCATGTATTTTTATTTTGATTGTATTTTGACTGCATGTATATCTGTGTACCACATGCATGCAGTACTCATGAAGGCCAGAAAGAGGGTGTTGGATTCCCTTACAACTGGAGTTACAAATGGTTGTTAGCCACTATGTGGGTGCTAGAATCAAACCCAGGTCTTCTGGAAGAGCAGTAGATGCTCTTAATCACAGACCCATTTCTTCAGCCCCTTAGTTGAGCTTCTTAAGTTCTACTGCACAAAATCATTCTTTTGAGCTCAGGGTTAACATACACATATCATTCAATGGAAGGCTGATACAAAAAGGCACAGTAAGCTAAAATATGAGGCCATCTCAATGGGCTTCTTAGATATGTCAGGCCTGAAAAGATCAGGTAAAGGGTAGAAGTGAGAAACCTTCTGTCTATCAATGAATATTCATTGCCTTTTTACTCTAATGAGAAACTTCATTTCACCATCCCCAGAATTGCCCAGTGCCTGGAAGTGCCTGATGGAATTACAGATTACCCAATATAGAAACTGTCTAACTTAACTCAAGCCTGCACTTTAAAATATGTAAGAGCAACTGTATTTGGGAGAAATTAGCATTTTCATATGACTAGTGTTCCAAAACACAGGGAACCATATCTCTGTTGTATCAAATATTTGCACTCCCATGGCGGCATCTCTTGAAGATAATCAGGATTATTAGGGGCAGGAAGAGGTGATATTCTGGCACAGTGGCTGAGAACATAGTCTGTGGTGATAAAAAGAGATGAATTTGAATTTTATTTCCGTTACTTACAGGCTGTGTGGCTTGTGACAAATGGCTCAGTTTACTAAGCTCCAGTTTTGTATTGCGTACACAGGTGATGATCTTCAGCATTTCCTCTCTAGGGTTTCCTCTCAGAAGTAAATAATATCTACCACTCAGCATTGTGCTTGGCACATCTAAAAAAAATACTAGCCATTATTATGAATATTCTATGTTGTACTTATTGCTTTTAAAGATCACTGGATGACAAAGTATAAAGTCATTTACACTTTGGGGTATAAATGCTGATTTCTTTGACTTTTGAGAGGAATACTACCAGTGAGTTTGGGGAAGGTAAAC
Organism: Mus minutoides; assembly: GCA_902729485.2. NCBI lineage: Eukaryota > Metazoa > Chordata > Mammalia > Rodentia > Muridae > Mus > Mus minutoides. Next base: position 58,309 of record LR750969.1, read on the forward strand.
ATCTTCACTATGTCACAAGCAAAGAGTTGGAGAGCAGACAAATGGGCAGTATGAATCTTCCTGTGAACAGTGAGTGAAGCACAACAGATACAATAAAGGGACACAATAAGGCTGCGTCGTTTGTAGCAGAACAACAGAGAGAAGAGTGAGCTGGCAGCGGGTTGCTCTGAGCCATAGTGATCACCATGTATGCCTGGTTACTGTTCAACAGCTTTGCCTTGCTCCGTGGAAGAGATTCCCCCTCTTTTTTGTATATATTGAGACTCTACCATAAAATCAATAAAGACCAGAGTGTGAGGTCTTCCTTCAAGCTGCTCCTAGTTTGGAGAGAGAAATGAATATAACACAAGTACTTTAGCAGAAGAGGGTGAGAGCTGCAGGTTATAAAAGATGCTTAATCAGGACTCTCGTCAGATTCACCCTGGGAATTCTACTCTCATGATTAGCAAGCTGGTTTTCTCCACATGGAACCTGAATTGGGAGAGTCTGACAGTTTCCCCAGGTGACTCTTAGGTACCTATGTATTAAGAGTCATATTGTCAATGTTTGTCTCCAGGGTTCCTTGAAGGTCCATAACAAGATCTGATGGAAGAGGAGGGTAATTCTAAGAAAGGAATTAGTGTGTCTTCTCAGGCCCAGCTGTGGCCATTAAACCTATAGAACGGCCAAGTACAGCTCCCAGGGAAGCCATAGTTTTGCAACATTGAATGAAGACTAAATATGTGAGTGCCAAAAGGGAAAGAATCCCAGGTGTAAGAGATCCGGGAGATACACAGGACCGTGGGGATGATGACAGCCTGTGTTCAACACAGTGCCTGCTAGTCTGTCCTGAAGGTGTGCGCTTTACGGAATGAGGCAGGACCAGAAAGAGCAGGTACAAGGCTGAGCTCGGTCAATGGATGCATCATGAATAAATCCAGAGAGACATTCCTTAGCCTTGCTTCCTTTCTTCATCTCCTCATCACTGTGGATTGTATGCCCAACAAAGTATCTGTGTCGATTCCTTTCTTCCTAACATCCAATTTGTTGATATATAATCAGCAGATTATAAATTCGCCCATTTAAGATATACAATTCAGTGAAAACAGCTTCCTCATACCATCTAAAAGGGAACTGCCTCCACAAGAGGAAATGGATGAATGAGCTTTGTGAGCTGCAGAACATCTGTGTCCTTGTCACGTATTGGTTTTCGTCCTAGAGCTCACCCAGATGTTCATTTGACATCACAGTGGACTAACACACCAGCTTTGGGGATGCCAGTATATTAAAAGAGAAGAACATAAAAATGTCTACATCTCAGACTGTGTGGGTGTAACAAGATGAATGAAAGCTGTCTATCACCTTCTAAAGAAAGATTCTCCAATAAAAAGTTGTGGGGCATAATGGTATATGCATATAACTGAGAACTTGGAAGGCAGAGGCAGGCAGATTTCTGTGTGTTCAAAGCTTTGTCTACATATTGTGTCCCTGATCAGGCCAGTCAGGACTACATAATAAAGCACTGGAGACACACACTGGCACACATGGACACATACACACACACACACACACACAGAAAAAGAGAGACAGAGAGAGACAGAGAGAGACACACAGATAGAGAGACAGAGACAGACAGATACAGAGACAGAAAGACAGACAGACAAAAAAGTGACACAGAGAAACAGAGATATGGAGGAGGAGGAGGAGGAGATTACTCCCATAGACTTAGAAGCATTTCCTGACAACGGTCAATATTTGAGGAATCCAAACGTCTCTATGATTAAACATCATCCTGGGCACATATGTCCTTTTAGAGATAATTAGTGGGAATTAATCACTGAGCTCACTGATAACGAAAACAGAATCATTTAGAGTATGGATAGTCTCTCGACTGGTAGAAATTGTTTTGGAAACTTTCTTTCCTAAAAGTCATGTGAGTAAAAAATGACATCAACAAACCTAGTCTGAAATACAGCTGACTGTTTTTCATAAAAATTATAGCTACACTGAAGAAACTATGCAAATGAAATCCAGTTGGAGAAGAGTTACAACAATCACCAGGAACAAAGAGGATCTAAGAATTAGCCACATTCACTGCTTAAAGAAAAAAAAAATCCTAATGGAAGGTGAGTGAAAATTTTTTTGATTCATATGAAAGGCTGTAGCATTTCTCCTTATAAATCCCTGTGCAAAACAGATATAGATTGAATACTTTCCTCTGAGAGAGAAATAATATGTTCCTTTGCTGCTTGGATAGACAGAGAAATAGCACAGATTGACTGGATCTGCTTTATGTAGCATTTACTCAGACTTTCCATCTTTAAGAAATGCAATTAATCTTCATTAAAAAGAAACACAAGTGCCTCAGATCCATCATTGGGAAAGAAAGGTTTGACTCCCCATGAAATGAGCTGAGTCATGGGAACACAGGAATGAGACTCTGTGCCTGTGTTATAGATTTCTGCACACGAACAGTCTCAGTAACTTGAGTAGTCTGTGGTTCTCACCTGAGAAGCCACTATTTTCCTATTTCTTTCTTAAAATTAAAAATAAATTTATAAGTTCCTGCACAAATATTTATTTTCACAGCCCAATTTCTAAACATAAGTAGCTTGTCTTGAGAGTTATTATTATTATTATTAATTTTATTATTATTACTATTAATTATTCCAGATGGGGAGCAGCAGAGACAAGGGTGGAAGATGGTGTGATCTTAATCACAGGACTTTTTAGATTTGATTTTCCAGTGGGCTTCTTCAGTGGGAAATACATTTACCTCCCTGGTGAGTGAATCACATTGGGTCTTAATGTTATCAGCACCATGATTGTTGGCTCTGTTACATGTAGTCACAGTCATCTCTCACTCATGGTAGTCTTAGGATGGGTGTCTAGAGTAGCTGTTGACTAAAACTCTAACAGCTACCAATAGAGGAGAGTTTTGGAAAGCCCTTCCATACCTGATATGTTCTGTTTCTATATAAATTTACTTACTTTATTTTCTGGTTATATTGTCAATTGCAATGCTACAGGAGATATGCTCATGGTTTCAATTGTCCTGAAATTGGTCTTTTGGAAGTTTTTATAGCAAAATTGCTGAAGATAGCCAAGAAAACAGAGGGGCTAGTTTTGCTAATAGAAAACTGAAAACTGAGAGTAACTGCTTTCTAGTCAGATGAAGTGCACACATTGTCAAAAGGTCTTTTTTGTTAAAGAGGCAAGCCATAAGGAATCTTGCATTTCAAATTGGTATTTTCCTAAGACATAACCCTTCATATGGCTTTTATTTTTCCACTTCTACTTCCTGCAAATTCTCCTTCTGTCTTAACACAATACTTTAATAGTCAAAATCTGTCCTGGTTCTTAAACACATATACTTTAGATAGTGTTCAAATAAATAACATTTTATCTTGTGCATTAGTCTTTTAAATGTATTATTTACACTGCAGAGATTTCTTAACTCAAAGTGGATTCAAGTGGATGATTATCTGAAGATCTTTAGTTTCTTGCAAAATATCTATGACCTGACTAAAATATCTCCACAGGACTTAAATGTTTTTCAATGTATCTGCCACCTCACGTGTTTGACTGTTTAAATGAACTCGAAGATCTGTCCCTTTCTCAAGACTATTGGTCAATCCTATTTTTTTGTCAGTATTTTCTATTAGTAACAAATTGGGTCATTTGCAGATGACTTTTCAGATTAATGCAAACCACCTGTGGTTACTTAGTGTTTCCCGGCCACAGCATCCCGTCATTGACAGTCATGAGTCCACATTTCATCGTCACACATGGAAAGTCAATGCTGAGGGGAACCGTACACATGGTCAGTCATATGAAGCCAACATCCGAGGTGCTATTTTCTTCCCCAGCCTGCTCCATCCCAGGGAACCATGCAATGCTTTCCACCCAGAGCCATGACCAGTGTCTTGGAGTGCTTCTCTTAAAGTTTCAGAACCAGACACCCCAGCAAAGGTCTGGAGCTTTGGATCAAAATTAATTTCTATTCTCAGCTCCTTCTCACTGCTTTCTGTAGCTGACTAATGACACATCCATCCCTGGTGGCTCAGCTATTATGAACTTCAGCCAAATGATGCAGCAGGCTCAGGACTCTACATCCAAATTTGCCTGTTTTGTTTCCTTCTCTCATATAGACTCAACTTTTATTTAGTTCAGATTCTATGGGTTGTCCAGGTCAATATATTAGATTATTCACTTAAGCTCGTATCCTTTGCAACAGCCATCTTTAGATTGTTCTAGTTTAAGGGCCTCAATTAATATTTGTTAAACAGAATAAAATCAAGTTGAATTCTATCTGTTCCTATTTTCTAGTTGTTTCACTTACTGTGGTGGCGGGTATTACAGTCCACAGAAGAGTTCTACTTCATCAAGAATCACGGGGCCTACAGCATAATAAGCAAAGCTGTGGCCGAAGCTCAGATCTTTGAGCATCAATCGGGAACCCATAACATGGTGGTATGGATACATATTTTAATGTAATTATAAATCCTGGTCCTACCAGGTGTGTTATCTTAGATGAGCTAATACCTACCATTCAGTATTCTCTATTATAAAATAAAAGTAATCACATCACAATGTTCTTAAAGGATGAAATAAAATACTGTATATTAAGAGATCAATATGCCTGCCACATGATAAGCAAGTTTAGTTGCTATGAACTAGTTGAACATTTTCTGTGACTAGAAGACTGGTGTCTTAGTTATGATTTCTGTCGCTATGATTAAACATCATGAGCAAAAAGCAAGTTGGGGAAGAAAGGATTTATTCGGCTTACATTCTAGATTATAGTTCATCATTGGAGGAGGTAGGAGCAGGAACCAAAGCAGGGCTGGAACCTGGAGGCAGGAAGTGCAGAGGCCATAAAGGGAATCTGTTTATTTGGGTTGCTTCCAGTGGCTTGCTCAGCCTGCTTTCTTATAGAATCCAGGACATCCAGCCCAGGAATGGCGCCACCCACCATGGGTTAGGACCTCCCACATGGATCTCTAATGGAGAAAATGCCTTTCATCTGGATCTCATGGAGGCATTTCCTCAAGTGAGGCACCTTCCTCTCTGATGACTCTAGCTGTGTCAAGTTGACACACAAAATCAGTCAGTAAACCTGTCAATGTAATTCCATTTTCTTAGTACCCATGTGAAATCTTTCACTGAATAATGATTATAATATTCTTATTCACCCATCTACTTTTGTTGTTTCAGGCAACTATGGCAGAATCCTATGAACTGGATGGCTTATAAAAACTGGAACCTGGAGAGTCAAAGATGAAGATACTGGCAGATTTGGTGTAAGGTAACCCCAGCATCAGGGTTATTATATAACAGTCTCTTGATATGTCCTCCAATGACAAAAAGCCTGCAGAGGCTTTCTGGAGATTCTCATAAGGGTAGTAATCCAGTTCAAAAGGGCTTCATTCCCATAACCTAATCACCTCCTGGGACTAATTTTAGATGTCAACTTGTCTGGATCAAAGTGTACCTTTGCCTCTGGGTGTAGCTGTCAGAATATCTCCAGAGGAAATTTTTAGGTTAGACAACCAGCTGGGTAGGAAAATCCACCCTCAGTGTGGCTCTGAATCATCCAGTCATCCACTGTCCAGATAGAAAGAGAAACCAAATGAAAAGTGAGTCTATTCTGTTCTCTTTCTTCCCAGGACTCAGATACCTTATTATCCTGTTCTTAGACATCACTCTTTGGTCTGTGACATTCACATCCTTGCTCTCTTGGGCTTTTTTCCTTGGACTGATTTTAGTTTCTTTGGTTTCCTGGTTTCAAGGTCTTTGGATGCAGAATCAGCCATGTCAGAGATTTTCCTGTTCTCTAGCTGGTAGATAGACTACAGTGACATGTCCATGATCATGAACAATTACCTAATAAGTTCCTTCCCCTCCCCCTCTTTTCTCCCCTCCCCTCTCCTCCCCCTCCACTCCTTTCCTTCCCTTTCTTTTCTTCCCCCTTTGTTTTTTTTTTGCCTATCTGCTGTCTAGCTTGTTAGCCCTTTCTCTAAAGAACCCTGAAAATTATACACTAGGGTTTAGGGTTTCAAGATATGAATTTTAGGGGCAGACAAAGATCCAGTCTACAGCAGTAGCTGACTTGATTTATATTGATTGTCTTATATATACAATGCTATGTTCATAAATGTGAAACACACCCCAAGGCTCTTCCAATCATATTTCTTATTAGAAATCCAGTTAGAGTGAATCAAGTTGGATTAGAAAAAAAAATATCAAAAGTTACCCCCTCCAAAACAAAAACAAAACAAAACAAAACAAACGAAAACCAAGAACATACACCAATACATCCCACAGACCTAAAGAAGTTAAAGAGGAAGGAAGGCCCAAGCAAGGATGTTTGAATCTCACTTAGAAGGGGGAAAAATAAAATAGTCAAAGGAGGCAGAGGGAGGCTGGGAACTGGGATGGAGAGGGAAGGGGGAGGAGAATGCTGGGCAGAACCAGGTGTGGAGAGAGACAGGACAGAGGCTCAGAGTATGAGGAGAATAAATGGAAATCTGCAGCTTCCAGGGTGGGAGGGTGGGTAGGGGGAATCTGTAGGAAGTTTCAGAGACCTGGTATGGAGGAGGCTCCCAGGACTCAATGCAGGTGACCTTAGCCAAGATGCCTAATAGTGGGGACATGGAAACCTGAAGAGGCCGCCTCCTAAAGCCAGGCAGGATCCCCCACCCATAGTGGAGAAATAAGGACAACAATCCACCAACATAACTTTCAACCCAAAATTTATCCTATTTAAAAGTAATGCAGGGCTAAAGATGAAGCAGAAACTGAAAGAATGGCCAACCAATAACTGACCCACCTTGAGACCCATCCCATGGTCGAGCACTAATCACTGTCAGGATTAATGATACTGTGCTATGCTTGCAGACAGAAGCTCTATCCAGCAACTGACTGACACAGGTGAGACCCACAGCCAAACATTGGACAGAAGGCAGGGCCTCTTATGGAAGAGTTGGCAGAAGGACTGAGAGCCACAGAGGGGATAGGAACTTGGCAGGAAGACCAACAGTGTCAACTAACCTGACCTCTGGGAGGTCTCAGAGACTGAGCAACAAACCAAATACATGGACTGGATCAAGGCCCCCAGCACACATGTAGCAGACATGCTGCTCAGTCTCCAGGTGGGTCCCCCAACAAATGGAGCAGAGGTTCTCCCTAAAGCTGTAGCCTGACTGGTATTCATTTCCCCAAAAGGGCTGCCTTGTCTGGCCTCAGTGGGAGAGGGTGTGGCTAATTGACAGAGAGTTGATGTACCAGGATAGGGGGGTGATACCTGGGAGAGGGAACCCTCTCAGAGAAAAAGAGGGTGGGGCGGGGAAGGGACTCTATGAGGAGGAGTGAGAGCAACATTTGGGATGTAAATAAATAAATAAATAAATAAATAAATAAATAAATAAATACCAACACAAAAGTCAGACAAAATGAGCCTTCACTCTCAAAGTATTGAACTGTTGTTAAGATGAAAGTGACAAAGATAACTCACTATAAGATCAATAGGCATGTAAAGGCTCAGAAATTTGTTACAGATTAATTGTTTTCAGCCAGAGAATGTCACATCATGAGGAATTGCAGTGTCATCTGTGAAGAGCTTTGGGATAGAGCCCAGAGGGAGAGAGTAAGTCAGCACTACTCCGCTCACACACAGCCAGCACCAGACTCCATAGTCTAGCCTGATATCAATTTCAGGAATGAGGGTTCCCATGGGCCTGGTGAGTTAAGCTCTAGTGGTTAGTCCTCAGTGTGCAGAGGCAACAGAGGCAAGCACAGCGCAGACTGGACTTGCCTGCTTGTGCAACGGCTTCAGTGTTCTGGGCTTTTAATTCGTACGCTGCCTCAAGACTGCCAAGGATTGTGATGTGAATCAAGAAGGCTCAGCTGAGGGAAAGTTTGACTGAAAAGGAGAGTTAAGACTTGGTAGGTTTAGGACTTCTACTGAGACTTGTATTCCTAAGTGCACTGGGGCCAGAGGTGGTTTTCTAGCCTAGAGTGAGAAACTTTCCTAAAGTTTCTCAGAGATTAAGAAGTGGTGTGATTCCAAGCCATCCCATCCTGTGTGGAATGACAAAAGGAGTTAAGGCTGCTCAGACGGAAGACATTAAATATTTTATAACTTTAAAAAAGGGCAAAACAGCAAGAGAGAACACACGTCTTTGTGTTTTCAGTAGAATTTCTGTGGCTGTCTTCTATCCCAAAGGCCAGACTCTGCCTTCAATTCAAATGGTGTAAACTCTCAGAATGTAAAATGTTGTTCCTCTTGGGAAATTATATTGCAAAAACATCTATAAAACACGATCTGATTCTTATTTTAGATTCAGTATCAAAACAACATGATATATAAAAAAAAAAAAACCCACAGTACTGAGCTGGGGAGTGTGAAGGCACTATAAACAAAGAAGTGCTACATATAAATAATCAAAATCCTACACAGATTAATACTTAATGAAGCATCAGCCAAAGTACGTTGTGGGATTAACCCACCAAATCTTGAAAGTAACACTATAAATACATATGCCATTCTTACCCCCATTTACAGAGGGAAGCTGAAGCATACAGAGGAGTACTCACAGCAGTTACACAGCGAAGGGAAGGCAGGACAAGGAGCCGAGATGGGCATTTCATTTCTACTTTGTATTTCTAGATAATAAAAGTTGTGATTTGAAAAAGAGACTTAAAAAGATGTAAATTAGGAGATAGCCATTTTCTTCATTGGATTCATGACATTGCAATTAGATTAAAAACCTGATGCTTCAAAATTATTTCAGCACTTGCATGCAAATTTTCTAAAAGGGATTAATTATAGGCGGGATGTAGGCTTCATAGTGATGTTCGAGAGCTGAATTTGTCCTGAGAAGAGGAAGATATACCTTCTTACCTTTACTTGACTTCCGGGAAGTCTACATCAGCCTTACAGAACCCTCTATTGTTTCTCAGTCATATCAGTAGACCTAAACACCTCAGCTTCATGTATGGTGATGCTATGGCCTCCTTGACAGTACAGGGAGCGAGCGCTAAGCAATCAAATGGAAATGTCTTCAAAAGCAAACCCTTTTGGGGCAGTGTCTGCCTTGCTCGGAGCTCTCCATGGTTCTGACTGACATCTGGGGCTTGTCCGTCTTCCATACAGGTATGGTGGAGTTCAGGTCTTTTTCACTAGATAGGTGTCTGATGGAACGTTGATGCAGTTGTGGAATCAGGATCTGTGGTTCTTACAACTAATAACTCTGCTCTAGGAAATTGAGGCATGAGAGAATAAAACACTTGTCAAGACCCACAGCTCTTTAGTGGCCTGTCAGAGCCCTCCCTGAACAAAAGCTACTCAGGCTTAGAGTAGGGAGAGGCCCTCTGCACATGTAACAGATATGCAGCTGGGTCTCCATGCAGGGCTCCTCTAACAGTGGGAGCAGGGGGCTGTCTCTGAATCTGTTGCCTGCCTTTGGAATCCTTTCACCTAACTGGACTGCCTCTTCTAGCTTCAATAGGAGAAGATATGTTTAGTATTAGTGCAACTTGCTATGCCAAGGCTGGCGGATATCCATGAGGGGGCCTCACTTGAGGAGAAAGAGAGGAGGTGCCAGGAGGAGGAGGGAAGGGGAGACAGAGACACTGGGAGGAGAAATGGGAGGGGAACATATGATTGGGATGTAAAGTAAATAAATAATTAATAATAAAAACAAACCAACCTAAAAAGAGTGGGGAGACCTAGAGAGTTCTATGGCAGAGGTGGTGGCTGACAAGCTTATCTCACTGAGGGCGAAGGCAGCAAAGGGCCAGCTGGCCTCTATGAGCAAGAATCTCTGTGAAGATGAATGGACTTCAAAGTAAATTGCCTCTCCTTCTCACTCTCCTCTCTGGGAGAATTCATGGTGTTTCTCCTGGCTATTTGGTTTTTATTTTTACTTCTAAGAATCATCAATAAATTTAATCTGAATAGGTATAAGATAATCTTTTTGAGTAATTATGTTGCCAAGGTATGGAGGGGCTATCTGGCCCACTACTCTGACATCAATGCCATAACTAGTATTATTGTTAATTCTATAATAAATACTGTGCTGAATGCTACATTAAAATATTCTGACGGCATTACTGAAGCCTATGTAAACAAAGCTGACCTATCTGATGTGGGGAAGCCTGGTTGTGGAACATACAAGAAGGATGGGTCACATTTTTAAGAGGAGCACTGTATTCCTATAGGGTTAGCTTCTGCATAGAGATCCAGCCGCCAGTAAATCAAATCACAAGCAAGAAAGAAAACCAACAGAAAGCTTTTCAACACAAGATTAGCAGCAACTGGAAAAATGCCAATATTATTCAAACAGGAAGAAAAGCCTCCCAAGATAGGAAGAAATGCAAATCTATGGTTTCCCAGAGCTCAAAAATATAAAGCTTCATTAAAACTAAATTTGTTTAAATAATTATAAAATATTTGTTTTCCTTTGGATTCTAACTCAACAGTTTTTTCCCAGAATACCTCCAAACAAGAATGAGTATGTATACAAGTATGAATGTGTGTGTATGTGTGTGTGTGTGTATACATATATACATATATGCATACATACACACACACACACACACACACACACACACACACACACACACAAGGCTAAGGTTGGGTCCACCAACTTCATTCAAGTCTATTAAAAATGCTTCAGTTAGTGAGTTCATCATGCTCTACAGTCTGAAAAGGTCTCAAGGTCTATAGCAAGACTCTCTCTCTCTCTCTCTCTCTCTCTCTCTCTCTCTCTCTCTCTCTCTCTGTGTGTGTGTGTGTGTGTGTGTGTGTGTGTGTGTGTGTGTATACATCCCAGTGAGGAGCAAGCAAGGAAAAATCTGGAAAATTCTGGGAGGCTTTCATTCTATTTTGAAGATAAGAACATTTTTGGGGAAGAGATTTTGCTCTTCATTATGTAATGTTTAATTTAAAAAAAAACAGAGGTATCAAGGCCAACTCTAACTTCTTACACAAGTAGTTTTAAAGGCAAATCTGTAATAATTTCATCCTTTTTGAAAAAAAATCATAAACACGATGCTGTCTGTACTCCAGTGTTCTCTCTTATCTCTAAAGACCTTAAGTCTTTTTCACAGTTTTCAATAGAGCTGGCAACTTTATGCTGTTTTGTGAGAACAGAGGTCAGAGTGACCTTCTTAACACACGTCGATGACCAAGACACGTTTTGCTAAAGTCTTCAATGATTCACAGTGGTTTTTAGGAGAAATCAGGTTTGAGGCCCCTCCTGCAGTTGCAGCTTTTCCTTTATGTCTCTGCATGTCCAGGATCATCTTCCATTCCTTTCCTTCCATGGCCCACAGTGACAATGCACATCCTCCAACATTGTCATTTTCCACAAAGCCTGCAGTCTCTTCCCGATCCTTGAACTTATCACTTCCAATCACACTGTCCCTTGATTGCCTTCTCCCACCCTTTGTTCTTCTTACAGGGACAAAAAGTAATTGCTGTGATAGTTCATTTTGTGTCTACTTAGCTGGGCAATTGTATCCAGATGTTCAGTCAAACATTATTCTGGATATTTCTGTGAGGATTCCAGGGAGGTGGGGTGAGATTACAATTGAAATTGTTGGGCTTTGAGCAAAGCTATTTGCTTTCTGTAATTGTATTGATTTTCCTCTCACTGTGATTTAAAAAAAAGTCTTTTCTCAAAATATAACTTGAGAAAAAATAATTTTAGCTAATATCAGGTTTGAGGGTCAAAACTGTCATGACAGGGAAGCAGTGGGAAAGTTTATAGAAACCCATCACTGTTGAAATGGGAACGTTCTCAAAAGAAGAAACGGGTGGCTGAGAAATATCTTCTAAAATGTTCACTGTCAGCCAGGCAGTGGTGGCACACGCCTTTAATCTCAGCACTTGGGAGGCAGAGACAGGCGGATTTCTGAGTTCGAGGCCAACCTGGTCTACAGAGTGAGTTCCAGGACAGCCAAGGCTACACAGAGAAACCCTGTCTCGAAAACCGAAAACAAAAAACAAAAAACAAACAAAAAAAAGCCATTGTCCCTAGCAATTAAAGAAATGTAAATCAAGGCAACTTTGAGATTTGATCTTACTATTCCAGACAGCAAAAGTCAATAACGAATGCTGCAGAGTGTGCGGAATGAAGGGGAGCCCTCCTTCACTGTTGGGCAACTTCAGACTGGTGCAGCCTCTAGAGATGGGTGTGGGGAATTCTCAAAAGCTAAAGCTAAGTCCACCACACGAACCAGCTGCACCACTCCTTGGAGGACTGACATCTTGCTGATACCTTTGTGGGCCCAAGACAGACCATCTAGGTGATTTGTTGTATTTATTGGTAAACACTCCTGGCCTTTGGTAAGCTTCAGGAGGCTCAGATCACTTACTAATACCTCTGCGGTCCCCATATCACCCAGTGCACACCCAACATAAACTTGAAATATAAACAGCTGAGGATCCATATAGACACAGGAATGCAGAAATCAAGCAAAAGTTATATTTTGTAATAGACAGATGCAGAAGATTAATAAGGTGGCTGCATTTTTATTCCCTAATCTCACCATTTCCTCCCATCATCCCACAATTTTTGATATAAAATTTTGATGGCAATGTCCCTTATGAGTCCCATGGCCTCCAAAACACACACACACACACACACACACACACACACACACACACACACACTTATTTTTTTTAAAGAAGATATGGTTTTCATTTACTATTCAAGAATCTCATGCCATATATGTTGCTCATATTCATCCCTTCCTCCAGCTCCTCTCAGATCCTCACCCACACCTCCACCCACCCAACTTCATGTGTCTTAAAACAAAACAAAATCATGGAGCACAGTTTGCCCACACAGACATATTTGAGCGGAATGCTCGGCNTATATATATATATATATATATATATATATATATATATATATATATATATATATATATATATATTCAGTAAAAACAAGGCCATTAATTTGAGAGGAATTATAGGAGAATATGGGTGATTCGAGGGAAGAAAGAAATGGAGGAGTAAATGGTATAATTTTATTTTAATTTAAAAATTTTCAAAGTAAATGTATCAGCTTAGGATTTTTGCTATATATTACATTGAAATGCAGAATGAAAGTACTGACTGGGACAGAAATATCAGTCTAAAATGTACAAAGCTCTTAAGCTCCCAACTCTAATGAACTGTGCTCATTTTTACACTTGCTTAGTTCCGTCTCTTATGTCTGAAAAGTCATGCTATGTCACTTTTCCAGATTGGAAATAACCGAGACTTAGCCCGCACTTACTGTAACAACAAAGAAAACATATTCTTGTCTTAAAACTATGTTTTAGCTGTATATGACTGACATATTTCCTATGGTTAGATACATTTGATATGTACAAAGGCTGAGGAAGGCTGGCTGGCCCTTCAGGCTACTGAAACTCGAAACATGTTTCTACTGCTGTGATGAAACGCCATGGCCAAAAAGCAAGTTGGAGAGGAAAATGTTATTCATCTTATACTTCCCCGTTGCTCTTCATTATCAGTGGAAGGCAGGACAGGAGCTCAAACAGGGCAGGAACCTGGAGGCAGGTGCTGATGCCGAGACCATGGAGGGGTTCTGCTTACTGGTTTGCTTTCCCTGGCTTGTTTGGTTTACTTTATTATGGAACCCAGGACTATCAGCCCAGGGGATGCATCACCCAGCATGGGCTAGACCATCCCTTACTGATCACTAATTGAGTTATGAGTTTAACAGCTTGATCTCATGGAGGCATTTCCTTAACTGAAGCTCCTTCCTCTCTGATGACTTTAGCTTGTGTGTCAAGGTGACACATGAAACCAGCCAGCGCAACATATAAATCTCCATTTCATTCTGCTCTTTTCCTCATGCTCTGTGCTGTGAAAAAGAGTCATCTAGTTCATCTGCTTGGTGTCTAATAGCGAACCCAGGGATGGTGAGCCCTACAGCCAGGTAGGAAAGCCTGCTACCACCAGCTATCATGACTTTATGCAGATGTGTGAAAACTGCTTTTAGATTTATAATGACAACCCCAGAGCCCATAGTTGAGAATTCATATTCCTCGTGTTTCCTATGTTCCCGATTCCAGTTCCAAACTCTAGATACACAATTGTAAAAGAACAGGTCTGTATTCTTAGAGTGTTTTGAAGTAACAAATGTAACCTTGTACACCGTCAGACAAATAGATCAATTTCATTAGGAGGCAAGGAGACTCACTAATGTGGACTATACATAAAGTCATAATGTATTGGAGTTTTGTCAGACCTATGTGCCATAAATCCTGACATTTTTTTTATTAAGCTCTGTTAACAGCTTGGAGAGATGTATACAAATTTTTGAAAGAAGAGACTACTGCTCAGTGTAATCAGTAAGGCCACACCATTGCCTAAGAGTGGTCATGAAGATGCCATGATGCCTGCACCTGAACTTGGCTTTCTAATTCCAAAGCACATGCTTTCATAGTTCACCTCTGGAAGACCCCAACACTTACTGTAGATAATGATCTCGCTGTATAATTCCCTACACTTGCAGGATGTTAGATATTCAATGTGTTACTGAGGATTTTAGCATAGAGAGAACTTAATCTACATAGTCACATTATAGTGATTGACCCAGGTTAAGAAAACAATCTTCATATCAGTTGTGAGTTTAACTATTTGCCCTTCTTTTAAAAATGTTTTATTGTCTTTCCCTTCCTGCAGTGTTAGTGCAGTATACACTGTATATATACACTATATACACACAGTATATACAGTATTCACGATATAGTACCTGTTTGTAAGCAGTTGGCAATTGTTTTGGCTATATACCAAGGGACTTTGCAGTATAAATTAGCTTACTGATCCAAAGGGGCTAGATTAAATTTTTTTTATAGATTTTCTACTGGAATATACAATTAAATACAAACTACAAATGAGGTGTTAAATCAGATTCCATAGTTGTTTCCCCATTATTTCTTTCAAAATCAGGCTCTAAACAGTGTACATCCATTAACAATCCATTAAATACATTCTTTAGAAAGACAGCAAAAAGATCTATATTTCGCCAGGCGTGGTGGCACACACCTTTAATCCCAGCACTTGGGAGGCAGAGGCAGGCGGATCTCTGAGTTCGAGGCCAGCCTGGTCTACAGAGTGAGTTCCAGGACAGCCAAGGCTACACAGAGAAACCCTGTCTCGAAAAACAAAAAACAACAAACAAACAAACAAACAAACAAAAAATCTATATTTCCTGATCACATGGGCTCGGAGTTTTGAAATAGAAACTTAGCTTGCTGGTATCAGGGCAATTTTTTCCTGTTTTTGCTTTATGTTTGCAACTATCCTAAGGCCTGTAGTTCACTGAGGACTCATAGGTACCATGATCCTTAAAATAGTATGTCTGAAGATTTTTTTCACATGAGCTGTGTACTGGCTAGTTTTGTGTCAACTTGACACAGCTGGAGTTATCTCACAGAGAAAGGAGCTTCAGTTGAGGAAATGCCTCCATGAGATCCAACTGTAAGGCATTTTCTCAATTAGTGATCAAGTGGGAAAGGCCCCTTGTGGGTGGGACCATCTCTGGGCTGGTAGGCTTGGGTTCTATAAGAGAGCAGGCTGAGCAAGCCAGGGGAAGCAAGCCAGTAATGACCATCCCCCCATGGCTTCTGCATCAGCTCCTGCTTTCTGACCTGCTTGAGTTCCAGTNATGAGATCCAACTGTAAGGCATTTTCTCAATTAGTGATCAAGTGGGAAAGGCCCCTTGTGGGTGGGACCATCTCTGGGCTGGTAGGCTTGGGTTCTATAAGAGAGCAGGCTGAGCAAGCCAGGGGAAGCAAGCCAGTAATGACCATCCCCCCATGGCTTCTGCATCAGCTCCTGCTTTCTGACCTGCTTGAGTTCCAGTCCTGACTTCCTTTGGTGATCAACAGCTGTATGGAAGTGTAAGCTGAATAAACCCTTTCCTCCCCAACTTGCTTCTTGGTCATGATGTTTGTGCAGGAATAGAAACCCTGACTAAGACAAGCTGAGAAAAAAAAAAAGATGTCTGTCCATCCACAGAAGAGAGAAGCTTTGATGTTGGCCACATTACCTTGCCTATTCTGTGAGGGGTGGGGGTGGGGGAGCTGGGTGAAGAGGAGAGGCTGATCTGTGAAAGGATTGCTTCCTCATTTTCAAACAGTTCAATTAGGTTTGTAGTAGCATTGGATGGCAGTCAAAGGATAAAGGAGCTGCTGGCTGGAAAGATCAAATGCCTAAATTAAGCCCCTGTTCCCAGCACATGAGCATCCCAAGAGCTACCCATACATAGCAGTGGGAGGGGAAAGGTGGGTTGAGTAGTACTCTACTAGGTCCACTTAGCACAAATTCACCTTGGTGAAGGTTCTGGAAGTTTAGGACCCTCCTTCATACTGTTTTTGGCATTAGCAGGCAAAGATATAGAGGAACTGAACCAAATATTAACAAGATTTGAATGGTCCCTGGAGGCCAGTGGGTGAGAGTAAGAATAGGAGGTGGTTTTGGAAGGTGGGAAGGACAGGGCAGCGAGGGTCTAGAGCAAGCCATGCTGAAGCTAATGCAGGAGGCCATGCTGGGTGTTCACTACCTGGTGAGACTCATTTGGTATTCAGTCTTTTCTATTGTTCTGGCAACTAAAGCCAGGGAAAGGAAAGGACAAAAGGTTGGTGATTATGGGTCAGAGTGTCTTTTACAGGAGCAATGAAAGGGAGCTGGTTCTCACACTATTCAGTTAGAGCTAAAAGAAGTGGATAACCTTAAAAGGCAAAAGAGCATATCAAGGAGAAAGAAAGGCATCGAGTCTTGGACTCAAGACACATTGAGGAGTTTTCTATTTTGGTTTAAGTTGCAATGGACCAATTACTAGGTTTTATCTAATTTATCTGATTCAGAAATCCTACATTTGGCACAAATGCTACTGTCCTTTATGAAATCAGATACACTTCCCAGAGGGATCTTTTCTTGTGTTTTACAGTCTGTTTCTGAGGTAGTTTTAAATCAGCCAAGTCCTTCTTCTAAGAGGTAGGGGGAGAATCTGTGATTTCAAAGACACCCAAACTGTATCAGTTCCTCTGCCTCAGTCATTCCCCACTTTCCACGTAAAAACCGCATTACTTTTCTTCAGAAGATATGTTTATAGGCTCATTAGGAATCCAGTGGGAGAGACTGAGAGAGGTGGGGGAGCTGGCCTGCTAACTGATGCTCACCCATCCTTTGTCAGCTAAAAGTCCTGCTTGTCCTAAGAAGAGCAAAGAGAAATGATGAAGGGCTCTGGGTTACGTTCTTAACAGAGTAGACTACTGATGCCCTATCAAAATGCGTCTGACCCTGTAATGCTCTGAATCCCTGTCTTTGTGGAGGCCAGCTATGATCTTGTGATGGTTTGTCAAATAACCACTTATTAAAAGGTGTCTTGTGCTGCATGATACATACCTTACATTCCAAATGGGCCTGACAGCACACAAATATCCCTCCAAACCTACCAGTGTGAATTTACGTCAAGCCTTAAAAACATAAGATCTTAAAACCCATTGCAATTATCACTAAAAGAATTATAATTCCAGGTGTTGCAGACTCTTTATGTTACTGCACCCCAAGCATGTAAATTCTTTTACCCTGATTTCTAGTTGTTCAGAATGGTACCCAACTTAGATAGAGAATTAAACTATGGTACCCACCTCTGTAGGTTGGATGAATTATAAACTTCAGACACCCAACTGATATTTAACGCCCTTAACCTTGGTAAAAGTAGAAGTAGAAGGGGGCAATCCATCCTCTGAGAGGAGGACAGGTCACCTGTGACCGAGAGTCATGCTGTTTCAACCAGGATTCTATGCTGGAGAGGTAGAGTCATGGTCATTGTCGAGCGTTCCAAACAGAGTTAGTTGGAGAAGTGTCAAGGGACAGACTCAGCCTGAGACAGGATCTCAGGCTTTTAAAAATATTGGCTCTCAGACCTGCTCTTGATCAGTCAGCTCCTTGCTGACTGTCTCTTAGGTTGTTAGAAGTGCCGTTCTATGGCTCTGTAGGACCACGAAAATAAATGGAAGGCTACATTTTTCACTATTTGTGTTGCCTTAGGGAAACAAATAGAAAGTGAACCAGGGCTTCATATACCAAAGGGAGAGGAGAGAACATGAGACACTGGAGAGGGAGGTCGGGAAGGGAGTAAGTTAGAGGAGAATCAGAACACGTGTTTAAAAGTTCCATGAAGAATGTTACATTGTATGCTAACATAAAATTAACAACAACAAAAACAAAAACAATAGAATCTATGTCAATAAACTTGCTGCATGCACTAATACTGTCAATCTGTCAACAATCTTCTGGGCTTATTTTCACAGACTATTTTGCATCTTCCCTATCCTTCCCTTTGGTTAAAACTTTATCCATGACTCTTACTATATCACTATTTCACTATATGCCAAGGAAGAGAAAAATAGCCTTATATTTTGCCATGTTCCTGGTTCTGAAATGAGAGTCACATTATCATTACTCTCATGTAACATATTTCAGTGGAAAAGGGAGACAGGAAAGTGGATCACTAAGCAATGGGTTGAATGGCAATGATGCTCTGGTGCCGTGGGATCATTGGCAAAGGCACTCAGTACAACCTGTGTTGATGTATTGGGACTAGAGGAGATAGAGGCACGTGGATATGTGTGGGTCTGAATGCATGCATGCATGTGTGCACATTTGTATACGTGTGTGGAGAGGATGTGTGCATGGAAGGCAAGCAGAAGAGCAATGTAGCTGGTCCTTGCTACTTTGTGGGTTCTTTCTCCCACCTTTGTTTCCCCCATTTTTACTCCAACTACATAACACTAGATAGGAGATAACCAATGATAGAGGAGGTCATAGAATCTAACTTCTTTCCTTTTGTTTCTTCTTTGACCACTGCAACAAACTGCAAGCAACCTCCCTTAATGATCAACAGCCACCCACCAGGCCCGTTGGGGCCCTCAAATTTGTGCACCTTCTGAAAAGTTCCTGGAATTCCAAACATCACACAATCTCAGAAATTATCTGGAGCTGGCCTAAACCATGCTTCTGCTAGAGCATGAGACAAATCATGGTCAGCTGCTGTGGACAGTCAGTCTGAAGCAGCCCCACATCCCTACACCAGGGATTAAAATGAAAGTCGTTCTTCTAATATTTCTGTGCCTTTAAAAAGAAACCAAAATTCCAGAACTATCAGAAATCTGACTACAGACGATGAAGTAGAAAACCTATTACAGGTTTAAGAGCAGGAAGGTCAGAAGTACTTTTCGGAATGCTTCCTCACACAATAGTGGGTAAAAGGATGAGAGAGAGACTCTTATGTCATTGTTTCATTTAGAAGGCAATAGATGATGGTGTTGACCTCAGCCCAGGGTCTTGGAAATGGATGGTAGAGGAATTATAAATAATTATCCAGTCTTGATAAGTAATTAAGCAGAACATACACTCACAACCTTCCCTAGCCCCATTTTCTTCATCTGTAAAGACATAAAATAACACTCAACATCACAGTAACAGTTACATAGGACATTTCCCATATGGAAATGCCTGAAATAATAAGAGAAATGTATATTTATTTAATTTCTTGAACACAACCAGTCTTGCAGTTCTGAGTGTCTAACAGATCTTTATTTCACTATCTTAAAACCTGCTGCGGACCATGTTTCTCAGTCTGGGCACTATTGACTAGATAAGACTTTAGTGATGATGGACTGCTATGAGATTATGCTGAGGCCCCTACTTACTGGATGCCAGTAGCACACTAGATCCAGCCATGTATATCCAGCCTGATCCCATGAGCTTGTCACAGATCTGCACATCTCCTTTCATACTTCTGTACTTTATGAACCAAGACTCTCCCCACCCATGCACCCACAGCCATGTAAGGACTTCCCTTGTCAAGTTTCCAGCTTTCTATTTTGTCAGGTAAGACCCTTTAAATAACAGTAGCTAATAGCACTCTATAACTTTGTTAATTAAAGGGAACATTCAGACCAAAAGTAGAAGAGAACCTAATTTCAAAGGAAAAGAAAGCAAAGTGACTGGAATGACTTGGCCTTATAGAAAGATTATTTACTTGGTTCTTTGTTCTTGGTTTCTGAGAACACACTATTAGTGAAGACTTTATTATAGGGCAGGGTTTGGAAACTGATTTCATTTTCGGCCTAATCCGACCTGGATTTTCTTCCTTGATCTGCAGCTGTCAGCCCAGGGTCCTCTGTCCTCTGGTCTCCCACCCTAATACCTATTCATTGCTCCCTAGAAACCTTTTTCTTATTTCTAAGTCAGCACTGAAAAATTTGTGCCCCAAACCAGAGGCAATCCTTCCCTCTATGAGGCTTGCTTAATTTACCCATCATTCCTTTATACTGGTTACAACCATCATCATCTCCCAAACTTTGTAGGAAAAGAGCCTTCCATGTAGCAATCGGCACCAAGAGTGTAGCTGCTGAATTGAGCAGTTGAATTGACTCTGAACTCCGGTTTTCTATTTAGGTCACTTGGAATAATACTCTCTTAGTTTCCTATTGCTGTCGTCATATCTGAGTAAAAATTCAGTTGTTAAACACTACAGAAACTCATTATCTTATGGTTATGTATACACTGCATCTGATGCAGTCCTCTCTAAGCTAAGTTGGTATGTTGGATGTGCAGTATTGATTTTTGGATGTTCTGGGGAAGAAATCGTTTCTTCAATCGTTCCATCTTGCAGAAGCCCATCTTAATTTCTTGGCCTCTGGCCCGTTCCCATCATCTTAAAGGCCAGTGACATTGCACTTCCCCGAACATGGTCGTCTCTCTGGCTGATGTGAACTGGGACAGGAAAAGCTCTCTGGTTATACTTGCATGGTCAGGCTGAGACAACTGGATGTTATAGGATGACCATCTGTCTCTTCCTTCTTTAGCTAATCACATCCACAATGTTACTTTTACCGGGTAAGTTAAAGTATTCCCAGTTTTGAAGATTAGGCTGTAGACATCTTTGAAGACTATTCATCTACCTATCTGATCCACCCTCACTTTTCTTTATTAATATACAGACATTATCTTCATTGAGAGTTCCATTTCTTATTAGAAAATTACTTATAGTACAAAAATAATGAATGAAAGAATCAAGCTTTGCAGCCATGTTGTATAAGCGCAAATCTATAGATTATGATACAGGACTGATACATATATGAACTTAAAGAGACTGTTGCAGCATGCATCAACCTGTGTAGGCTCAAACCAGACAAATCCTAGTATTAAGGAGTTAGAGACACAAAGTCCCACCCCTAAATGAGAAGCTATTTGCAATTGATAGCTGCTGGGAAAGGAAAATCAGTTTTCTCCAATGGACTGTCACTGGATATATAAACCACATTCCATGTCAGACTCTACGTCTAGTAGTAGTTGGTCAATGCAAAATGAACTCCACATTGTGTGCGTGTGTGTGTGTGTGTGTGTGTGTGTGTGTGTGTGTGTGTTTTATTTTGCATATAGAAAGCAAAACCATGATGTTGTTATTGGGTAGGCAGGTAGGTAAGAACTCAGAGTGGTTGGGAGAGGGGAAAGGATATGATCAATATATGCTTTGTGAAAAAATATATTTTTTTTTTTTTTTTTTTTCCGAGACAGCGTTTCTCTCTGTATAGCCCTGGCTGTCCTGGAACTCACTTTGTAGACCAGGCTGGCCTCGAACTCAGAAATCCGCCCGTCTCTGCCTCCCGAGTGCTGGGATTAAAGGCGTGCGTGAAAAAATATTTTTATAAGAAATTAATAGCAAACACATTTTCCGTGTACTGGCTGACTGCCATGTGTAATGGCTAAAGATGCCGTTACAAAAGTCTACACTAAGATGCTTTCCTGATGTTATTTGACAATGCATTGATACTTTACTTAACACATAGTGTATGAATTCAAAGTAAAGGTGCACAGTCGCAAAGAATATGAAAGGCAGATTCTTCAAAACTGGTCTCTGGCTTTTACACTTTAGCTCTGAAGATTTGGGCAAGCCTTATCCCTACATATCAGTGTATCTTTAGCATGTTGAGACCTTCAAGTTAGGCTTTCTGTGGTGCCTGTCTGTTGTGGATAGGCCTGGTGCTGTTCTTGTGAACCAATCCCCTAATAAGGAGCCAATCACTGGGTGAGTAGGCAGAACTTCCGGTTGGACAGCAGAAGAGAGGAAGCAGGAAAGAATAAGGGCCTTTTTTTGGACAGGGATAGCATGAAGACAAGATGTAGCTACAAGTGTCTTCCGGTTTCTTTTCTTTTCTTTTCTTTTCTTTTCTTTTCTTTTCTTTTCTTTTCTTTTCTTTTCTTTTCTTTTCTCTTCTCTTCTCTTCTTTCTTCCTTCCTTCCTTCCTTCCTTCCTTCCTTCCTTCCTTCCTTCCTTCCTTTCTTTTTTTTGTGTGTGTGTGTTTTTTTTTTTTTTTTTGAGACAGAGTTTCTCTGTATAGCCCTGGCTGTCCTGGAACTCACTCTGTAGACAAGGCTGGCCTCGAACTCAGAAATCCGCCTGCCTCTGCCTCCCAAGTGCTGGGATTAAAGGCGTGTGCCACCACGTCCGGCTGCATCTCCCGGTTTCAATGGTGGATCCATCAGGATTCACCACTGGAGGATTTAGATTTAATAAGGCTTACAAGATTAGGATTTTAGTTACTGGCCCCAGCGATTGAGTTATTGTTGTTTCTGAACTAAGTTTGTGTTGCGTTTTCCTTCCTGCAGGGGCTTGGGACTCATCCAGGTTCAAGAGAGAAAGGTATTGCGGCAAAGCGTGGGTTTGCCTAAGGTGCACTACAAAGGCTGTGGGGGATGTGAAGCATGGGGCTGGCGTGGTAGTGACCGGCCAGTGGGAACCTAGTGAGCTGGGTGGATAGACTGTGGAGTTCTGGGACAGAGTCTCCACGAGATAAAATTGTCCATTGTCCTCCAGTACATGGCCAACAAGGACACTGGGGCAGAGAGTTGATAGCACACGGTCGGGAATATGCTGGTTCCTTTTTAAAATATTTCCTGAAACATGTGCTAACTACAATCTTCTCTAAAGCCCCTCTTTAGCTCTCACACTGTTCAGATCCACAAAGCTGATAGAAAGTGGAAAGGGCTATTTTTATTTAAAATATTAGAATTGATTATATAGTAGTCACTCAGGCCTTGTACTTCAAGACATTAACATGATAATGTGCTATGTACTGTCTTTGTGGAAGAGCTCATCATTCATTTCAATTGAACTGGAACCGAAAGTTTAGAGTTTCATTTTTCTTGGCAAGTCTCCGGAGGAACTCTTCTGGGCCATCCTTTGCTCTGGTCTGTTGTGGTGGTTGGACAGCCTCCCTAGCTACCTTTGGCTTCAGAACACAATTACCTCCCTAAAGAGAGACTTAATGGAGAGGAACTATTTATGAATAAACAGAACTATGTTCAAGTTGTCCTAGATAGATTTCTTCAACTTCTTTTATCCAGAGCTACGTCTGAAGTATTCTTCTACAAGCTGGTCACTGATGAAGTACATCTGTACATGATACTTAGAGCCATCCGAGCTACAGAAAGTAGGGAATCTATTGATTTGTAAGTTGGGTAAAAATGACATGAATATCATGGGTTTCCGTACACTACCCATTGCAATCATCAGACCACATACTAGTTAAGGATCTCTATCATAGGGATCAGAGTTATGGGTCATACATAGGCAGGCTTGCTCTATTTCAACACATATGCTCCAGAGAGGGGCAAAGTGCCAGGAATATCAAACTATTAAGGTATAAAACCAAACAACTGAGTGGGAGGAATTGACATATAAACAGGAGAAAGATCAAAAGCAAGGTTTGGCGGAAGAATATCTTATTTATAAATAGCCTGAAGATTATACCAATAACCTCATTTTCTGAAGCCCTCCATGGGAGACAGAAGTGTCAGAAAGAGCAGGGAAATGTGAAAAGAAGCTGAAAGCTTTTAGAAATAATTACTGTTAACTGGAAATGTCACTCTCCCCCGTATCCCCAAGTCTCTTTTTAGATTAACAAGCAGCAGTGGCCAGATGGAAGCTGTGTGCTGAAATGCCTCCCGTGACAGGAGCTAACCATTTGCAGGCGCTGAGCTTCCTTGAACAGATGGATTGCCTATTTCTTGGGTTAAAGATCAGCCAGGCTCATTAAAGAAACTGCAAGGGTTTACTGGTTAGAATTCCTTCACGTTGGGAGTGACAGATGCCTTTTATGCTACCGAAGAAAAGGTTAAGGTGGAATAAGGAGCTTAAATAGTCACTGCTTCTGATACACAGAGACTATGGGGGAAGGATAGGAGGAGGACAAATTCACTGGAACTTTGTGCTGTTGCCTGTTACTGACATACTTTGACATTTTTGTCATGTTCTACCATAAATGTCATGCCTTTTTGAACATGTAGGAAATACAAGCTTAATTTTTAAATATTTTGAGTTAGGCGACCTACATCTGTAGCCAGTGAGCAAAGGCAGGGACATCTTATCATCCCTGTGAATGTATTAAATGACAAGAGAGTGTCTGAGGCCAAAGCATAGGGAGTCACGGGTCAGAAGCTACGCTTGCTGGGGCTTTAGTGAGATCCAATGACAGAACCCTGGGACAACAGCATCCTGACAGATCATACTTGGTTTTTACATATTTGGCTAATAGACATTTTATCAAATGGTTATACAGCTTCAATTTTGATTCTCTAGCTTTTTTCATTTGTATTATTTTCTTGAAATTTTTGTACAATGTGCTTTGATTATATTTACCCCTCCCCCAACTTCTCCCAGAACCTCTCTTCTATCTGATTTTTTGTCCATTTTGATTTTAAGTACATGAACTCCAACTTGTGCAGCTCATACATTCTTAGATGTGTGGCCTTCTACTGGGGTGCAGTCAATGTACCAGGGAATGTGTTCTTAGAGAAAACGGACTCTCTTTCTCCCAGGAGCTGTGGATTACCAATAGCTCCTTGGATGGAAATGGGTCTACTCATTTCCCCCTTGCTGGTGTTTTGTCTGGCTTGAGACTATACAGGCCTGTGTGTGGTGTCACAATCTGTGAGTTCACAAGTGTGGTTCCCCGGCCATGTGTACAAGACACAGTTTTCTTGAGGTCATCCACTGCCTCTGCCTCTTACACTCTTTCTGTTTTCTCTCCTTCAATGATCCCTGAGCCTTGGGAGAAGGGAGCACTCCACACACTTAGGGGTAAGTACTCTACAGTCTCTTATTTTCTGCCATTTGACCACTTGTGGGTCTCTGTGTTAACTGCCATCTACTACAAACAAAAGATTCTCTGATGAGAGTTGGTACATGAATTAATCTAGAGGTACACTAATTTATATGTCTAGGGGTTGGTTTAATTTGATTTCTTTGTCAAGAGTCTATATTCAATATTCTAATTTTAGAAATCTTTAATGCATACTGTTTACTTCAATGCTTTATTCCACAGAGAAAAAAGCACATCTTTTCCTCATGATATGTACTTGGGTTCATGCTGTAGATGCATGTGCAGAGAGCCTGAGCCACAAAAGGAGAGGATGTCCTACTTCAGTTTGTGGCAGAGCAGTTCTAGCTGTGAGAATATGCACTCGCATGGCTGCACAAGTGGCCAGGGCATGAGCTAATGCTGCAAGTTTCTCTTTCCCAGGATGTAATCATTCTCTCCTCTGCCTTTCCATGCTCCCATTAGATTCATGACTCTTCTTCCTATTCACCATCATCTTGTGGGAAGAGTCTTTCTTGATTCTTTGGATGTGTACATTTCTCCCATGTCTTTCGCTCTCAAGACAAGGAGACCAGAAGTTGACATCACTTGTCTTTCTCTATTGCTCTTCATTTGATTCTTTGAGGTAGAGTCTCTCAGTGAATTCAACACTCCCAGATTTCATTAAACTAGCTAGCCAATGAACCCAAGGAATTCCCTTCTCCACTTGCTCAGCTCCAGTGCTCACTACAATGCCTGCCATCTTAAGTAGGGACTAGGGATATGACTTAGTACTTTAGCCATTCAGCCCCTAGTCCCAAGACCAGAATAATTTATTAAGATTCATGTTCCATTAAAATAGTAATTTTCTTTGTAGCCCATAAACAACTAATTATAACCTTCTGTGTCTGAAATTGAGTGTTCTGTGAGATTTAATGTTGCTAGACTCAAAACATGCTCTCTTTCTGGCAATTTATTTTCAAGTATGCCTGAAAATAACTGGATGATTGTGTGAGGAGGGGTTTCTGGGAAATGAGGAAGAGGAATGTATATGGACTATTAAGGATTTCCTGGACTATATCTTTGGTTTTCTATTCAGTTACTTAAGTCATTCAGTCACTTAGTGAACTCTTTTTTTTTCCAGTTTCTACATGGGAATGCACAGAATCAAATGAAGGGTATAGTTTTGAATGCCTTGGAAATTGTACTGTGATACTTTTCATTGGATTGTAGCCAAATATGACTTCTTGTAATAGAGATCCAGAATGAGAATTTTCACAGCTTGATGGAAGTGTCATTTGGGATTTTGGCAAATTCTTATCAAGTTATATGATGTGAGCAATCCCTCACAAGGATGTAAAATAATGCCAAAAATTTCTCTTCCTCCTAGGGTGATGCTCCTAATGTATCCAAAATAAACTTATTTGCAGTTCAGTCAGAGAAATGCAGAGAGTTAAAAAAATTTGTTTAACATTAAGGATGGTCTTACAGAGGTTAATAGGACAACAAGAAGAAAAGACAGAAAAGAAGTCATAAATTACTGACTATTTTGTTATTTTTCCTGCTGCTGTGATGAGCTATTCTGGCACAAACAACTTGGGAGGAGGGAAGAGTTTATTGTGACTCATATTTTCAGGGTATGCCTATCACTGCAGGCAAACCAAAATGGCAGGAATCTGAAGCAGTAGATCATGTTACATCAGAAGCCAGAAGAAGAGAGCAATACATGCCTATACTTACTTAGTGTAGTTTTCCTTTTAACACAATGTAGAACTGCAGATCAGAAAATGGTGCCACCTTCAGTGCATGGATCTTTCCACTTCAATTAATTCACTGGCAATAACCCCACATAGGTATATCCAGAAACCTGGTAATTCTAGACCTTACCACATTGGCAACTGAGATTGTTCATCACAGTCTTGATAGCTTCTTCATGAATTGTCTCTTTCTTCTCCATCCCACATTTTATGGTCATGTCAATGTCAAACATAATAGAAATAATGATTTGTAGTCAAAATTATTACCTCTAAAGGTTTTACAATTTATTATTCCAAGTGGAAGGGCTATATCTTAAGAGCTTTATTATACAAAAGGGAAACAACTTTTAGGGAAAATTCTCCTCTTATGGAGAGAGAGACTTCTGAGGTAGTAGTGTAGGAGCAGACTGCAGACTGCTGAGTTAAATGATGACTAAGTGTGACTGCACGCGTGATCTATAAATACTTTAAAGGTGTAAATACCAAGGAGGGTGAGGAACTATTTTGTCTAGTACTTTACAGGAATAGCACCGACAGGGAATTAAGAAAAGGAATGCATTGAATTATAGTGTGAACAACCACAAAGGCTTCTTTTAACTATGCCTCCAGGGCCTTTAACAATCTCACAAACACCTTTGGCTCTTTGATAAAACTTCCTGTCATCCTGTGGCTGTCCAGTTAATGTTATTGGACATCAGGCACTATAAAGGCCCAGGGATTAAGAAAGGTACATTTCTGTGTCTGAGATTTAGGAGTCCCATGGCATTTAATATTACTGAGCTCTGGCTTTACTGGAAATGGAAATGTGGGTAGAGGAAGGCCATGTAAGCGAGGCTGCATCTCAGCTCCCCAAAGAGCTCTTTCTATAAATGCTGGAGCCCTCATTTGAGTTACTGCCTCTTGAGTTAAAAGCAACTGCCTCATCTTTTAAATAGTCCATGAATTTTTATTTTTTTCTGATGAGATAACAAGATTGCAGATACCCAGTGATAACTTTTAAGCAGGGAAGTGATTAGTGTTATGTTTTAACACTCATTCTAGCTGCCAAGTGGGTAACAGAGGAGGAGACCGGAGACCACTTAAAAAGTGTTTAAATAATATAGGAAAAAGAAGATTAGAGCTTAATTTAAATCATGTCAGCAAAGGTATCAAGTAGAATGAACAGATTCAATGATAGCTTGGGTGTTAAATTGATGGGGCAGGATTTTGGATATCTAGATAATCCATCATCAGGAAGAGCTGCTAAGTCTTGATGGTCAAGATAGTTGTCTTGTAAATTTTCCTGAGACTGTACAATCAAAGAGACAGGAAAAGCCAAGCCACAAGAGTAAAGCTGATGTCCAAGAAGCAAAAGGAAATGCTGTAGAGTCCCAGGCTGTCAGGACAGCCACTCTAGTCTCAGAGATTGCTGAACAAAAGCAAGAGCAACTGTTCTGGGGATACATCTAGAGAAATTCAAGCACCTACTTAGCATAGATATTATCTTGATGTGCCTAGATTATGGAGGCTAAGAATTGAGGTGGAGATTATACCTCTATGATTAGTAAAGGGAGCCAAAAGGAGGAGTGCAGAGTAACAGAAGAGAAGTTGAAGCACTCCCCCTTTGAATTGAGGGATATAGGAAATTCAATTAGAGATATTCTGCACATATTTGGATATAAAGGTTGAAGTTTAAGGTAGCTGGACAGAAATAAGTCATTAACAGATTGCTGTGGTAGTTAAATGCCTAGAACAGAGAAGGTCACCCTGTGAGAGAAAAGGAAAAAAAATGGATTGTAGTTGCATATTGGATGCATATTCACATAGAGATAAAGAAAGGGGTACCAAGATTTCAAAGGGGAGAGATCAAAGGGCTGGAGAATAGTAGTGAGAGAGTACTTCTGTGGATCCAGAAAAGAATTTCAAAGAGAAAGGTCAATAGTGTATAATGCGGACAGAGGGCAAGATGGTAACCGCTAGTGCTCTTGTTTCTGTGTATAAAAATGAGTCTCTATAGAACCATTATGGGGAAGAATATTTAGCTAGTGTTGATGGATGAAAGATGGCTACAAGACTGTATAATCATGTTACAGATATGATCTGGGGAGCGGAATTCTCTGGAAGACTCCTCGGAAGCTGATTTTCTCTTCACTAATGTCCTCACTGACACAGTAAGCTCAACTTAATGTGGTGTCTTTGACTTTGGACATTTTGTCAAAATCATAAATTACCCAATTCATAAGGTTTGCAGTCCCTTTGGTGACACGTTTTATCCCTTCACACAATCCCAGTGAAAAATTAATCACCTAGCCTCCTGGTTTTGAAATAGATTTAAATGTCTGAACTAGGATAATTTGTTGTGACAGAGAAACTTCTCTTTTTTGACTTCTGTTTTCAGAAGCAAAATCTCACAGAGAGTCAGGACATTCAGAAAGATGGTCAGACTTAAGAGAAAACATATGGAGAGAAAAGAATTTCCCCAAGATGAAAACAGAAAGAGGTTTCTATGCATACATTTGACAGAAATACAGAGACAAAGGCAAGGGATCATATTTTTAAAGAGGAAAATCAGGTTATCTAAGCTGGGCATGGACAGGCACACATGGTCCCTGAGCATCTGGATCTATAAGCTCATCTCTGATAGCAGCAAAGGATAGAACCTCAGAGGAAGAACTATTTAGAACACCTGGTCTTGGAATGGTTTCTTATGTGCCTGAAGCCAACAACCTGTATATTGATGACACAGACTTAATGTAAGGATGGATTCCTGATGTCCAGGCAGCCTATTCTAACTTACTAAACCTTAGCAAAACCACCATGGTTTCAACCTGTCAATGTTGGATGTTAACTGTTAACAGAAAAATCCAGAAATAGTATGCCTCCAGTACTTTCGAGTTTATAATTCCTTGTGCACACTTACTGCATCATGATCCCTCTGTGATATGTCTGGAAGCAACCCTTGGGGAAATCCTGAAAAAATAGTGTGGCTGCAAACCGAGTAGAGTAGACTGCCTTTGTGGGGATCTTAGAACCAAATAAAACAATGCTATCTTGAAGAGTAATTGACAGTAAGATTATTAGTCTAAGATCAATAGCATAATTACGTGAGTATCAAGCTAGAAAGTTAATCAGAATCTGCATTGTGTTATTCAGCAGAAATTTAACCATCTCACTAAGAAAATAACCAGTTCAGACCTAGTGGGCCTTTCCAACTCCTATTTTGTTTAGTGGGTTAATAGATGCTGTGGTTATTGGCATGCAATGGCTGCTTATATCCTATACTTAGGAGTTAACGGAACCAATCTGCCTGGATGCTATTAGGATGGGAAAGAGATGTGGAGGGAAGGCAAGGCCCCTAATATCTGATATAATAATGCTAAATGAAAAAAAAGGTGTGATACTTATCATAAAAATGTATGTTGGTGGCATTTGGCTCAAAAAGCAAATGTTAACTGGGCATCCTTTGGTGTTAACCAGCAGTTCATAGCTCAGGCCTATCACAGGCCCAGCTCCAACCGGCAGAGCTTTGTTTATTTTTAAAATACCAGCAATATTTTGTTTTAGATGTGAGACAATTGTAAAGTACTTTCCACTAGAACAATCAAAGCTTTATGCCCCTGCCATAGAGAGAAAGCACAGATGTAAGTCAATATCACATATCATAAATTACAGTTTATTACCAGGCAAGCCAATAGATGCTTCAGAAAGTGGACTCGCTTGCACAGAGAAAGATTAGGGAATGTTTATTTTGCAATCTAAACCTTTAAAACAAACCTCTTGGAGGTAGAAAGACAGACTCTAGTGCCTCTATTACTATTCCACAATACAATGTGAAATCAGCTCTGTTCCTTAAAGCAGCTAGTAATTTATTGCAAAATATGTCATTGTTGTTGCTTGTGAATTCAGCGTCGTACAACTGTTAAATTTAACGAACTATGGTTAGAAAATGAATGAATAGTTATGAGCTTCACAAATCAAAGGCTCACATCTACACTGTGCCTTTCTTGAATTCTAAATGTGTTAACAACACGCATGACTCCACCCCTCATTGGCTTGTCACCCTACATTTTACAAGGACAAGCAGACAACAAGCCTTATATTCTGCTCACCAATTCCAGCTGTGGCTGTGCTGGGCCCCAGGTGTATTGAAAATAAGACTGATGGGGAAAAAAGAACTCTTAGGCAATATGCTTGCTATCTGCATCTGCACAGGGGCTTGCAACCTCCATGAAAAGCACGTTTGGCTGCATTTGGGTCACTGGAAAGTAGAATAGCTCATAGAAATAACTCTATAGATATGCTAAAATGACTTAGATCTAGACTTTAGATCAAATCTCTGAGTTACAACCACACTGGTTATTAAACTGTTTACTTCTAAAATGCCGGATCCTTGTTCTGTTACTATGTTACTGTAGGCATTTTAATAGAAGCTTTACTAAGGACTTAGATAGGTTGGGAAGAGAGAAACGCAACCTGCTATATTCTCAGATGGAAAACACTTGTTCAGTTTTGTCTTGGATCCAGTACCTGGACGTCCTTCCTCTTCCCTGAAGTCCACACACATCAGAAGATGGTTGTACTTGTGAGTTTTAAGTCTCAGGTTTGACTTTGATAATTCGTCCCAGCCACACCTGTCTGGCTTGGACTCCCGTTTGCCACATCCATCTTCTATACTGATTCAACCTTCTCTGGAATGGCCCTAAATAAATACTTTGCACTTCTACTCTGATGTGCACCTGCTACCTTCTTGATTAATCTATCAGATTGTGTAATTGTTCAAAATGATTTTCTGTCTTCTTTAGAAAAACATGGGTGCCCTAGCCAGTGTCTCTTGTATGTTCTTATTACACTTCTGAGAGGATGATTTCTCAGCTTATATCAGGAGGGACCTGGATCTTAAAAATCAAAGGACTTAGCTTTTTTGAAAAAAAGGAAGTGTATTATAGGCAGTGGGAACTAAATACATAGCCTCAAGGTCATGGTCCTGGAAAAGTTTTCCAGAGAAGAATGAATTCCGCATGATTGGAACACAGGAGCCAGGCAGTCGCCAAAGCTGACACTAGGCTGTAACCATGCAGATTCGGGTGCTTAAGGTAGCCTTGTTTTGCTGCTTAGGGTCTGGCCAATGAAAGCATCATGCATCGTGTATGTTCTTTATACTAATATTGAAATNTATATATATATATATATATATATATATATATATATATATATATATATATACACACACACTTTTATATATTCATGTACATATGTGTATGTGCGCATATGTGTGCATGTGTGTTGTATATTTTAGCTTATATACTGGATGTCAAGCTAAGATGTTTGGAATTCTCTAAAATATAAGGAACTGTAGTTTGAAGGCAAGGAAGCTGCATCTGTTCCACTATCTCAATCACTGCTGAAGTCATTTTGACTTTTATTGTCTCAAAAGAGGCCTTTGTGTTCAGGAAGGAGACATAACTTCCTATGATTGGAGCTTTCTTTAACATAGTTTGTTGAACATGGTTTAACCCTTAGTTGCATATTGTTTTTAGATTATTTGTTACTGGTTCTTATTGCTGGCTATTGTTAATTACCTAGGCTCTTGTTGGTGGATGAGCCCATCAATCTGAATGTTCTGAGCAATCCTCTGCACAGAGGAAACATTTTAAAATTGTTTATCTGCCTGAGGTAAGAGAAAAAGATGGATAGGGAAATGAAGAGCCTTTTATTGCAGTTGGTAACTACTACTCACCCAAAGTAACTTCCATCTTCTCATTGAAACACTGTTTGTGTTCCAAGAGGAAGCTAAATGACTCTATTTACATAACTTCTAAGTCATCTCTCTCACATATATGTTTCATCCAATCATGACAACTCACTCAATTGCCTTGAGATATGCTGATAAAGTCCCTGGTAACTACTGTACCCAAAAGAAACTCTGCAATCCTTTTGAAATACTCAAACTCCCAGAATCTCCAATGTAAAAGACATTTACTTGTTTCCTTTGGAAAAATGTATCACAGGAATTCAAAAGCTATTAATTTAATCATTCTCCTTTAACATGAGTTCTATGTGGGCAGGAATGTGTATTATCAACATAAGCAAGGCCATTTCAAAGACCCCCAACGATCAGACCCAGAGGGACAATAGAGCTCTCTCAGTATCAGGCTCAGGAAAATGGCCAAGCTTTTCCCTCGAACCTGTGGAGATGGTGACAGTGTATGCTGAAAAGTATGACCACAGCTTCCTCTTCTCTGATGTTTACAACCGAAGATGGCTCCTGTAGAGAGATCCCCTACTGAGATTAGCCAAACCTGCCTCTCCCTCATTTAGCTGTATACAATAAGCCTTCCATTCAAATGTATAAAATGGATATACCAAGTTTCTGGGATGCTGCTGGTGTGTCTCTATAAGACTGAATTGTTCACACAATCCTGTCTTTTCTGTAAGTTTATCTGTGTGTCCTGTCTTTATTTTCTCATCACCTCTGTCAGGTCAAAACCAAACCCATGCAAGACACAGCAGTCCTGTACCATCCTTTTACATTAATTTGTAAAAGCCATTTTCAAGAGATAGGGAAGGCTAGAGATCAATGTCTCTAAGAATAACCATATGTAAGCTTTGATTGGAGATTTACATTTACATAAATGTGCTCATAGTCTTTGCATACTAAAGGTACAGTTTCTGCCCTTGTATCTCTCTGTCTATTTTAGCTCTATCTTCCATCAGATGGGAAACAGCAGTACATAAGCTAATGTACCAAGAGAACTGCGGTCATTGTGAAACTGGGGCTTCCTCTATTCCTCCTTTCTTACCTGCTACTTTCCTGTTAAGTAGGTCTTAACTGGTCTTATCTGGGCTTACCTGCAACTTGCTATGTCAGTCAGGCTGACCCCAAACTCATAATCTGCTTTCACCTCCTGAGGGTTGGGGTGACAAGTGTGTGTTACGGCATATTACTGAGGCCAGAGCTTTCAGTGGAATGGTCTGGTGTCTGGTGTACATCCTTCCTTACCACCTTCTCCTTGCTTCACTCCTCAGTTGTCTGCACTGTTCCTGAATGCCCTCCCTACACCTTTCTAAGGCTCACTAAGGACATTTCCCTGTTTAAAAATAACTGAAATAAATTCTTAACGTCAATTCCTGTCTCTAGCCTTAAACATTTACCCCAGATGCATTCATGCATTACCATGTGCACTGTCTCTGCCACCTGAGGTCAAGGTTTCATTAGGTACCCACCAATCCACATGGCCCACACCCACCAAAGAGACCAGGCAGTCTTTGAGAGCCAGTTACCACCACAGTCAGGTGCCAAGTCCTCCAATAATATCTTACCACAATTAGTAGAGACTCAGGCCCTAGCCATGGACCACAAGACCCTGGACTACAGACCCTGTAGGTTCTGGCTTGTCTATCACTCCAATCTTCCTCCCACCACCTACTGCAGTAGCTCCACATCCACCCTCCACCCTCCAATGTGAACACACTGCTCTTGCTTCTTCCTTGGTGACTTTGCCTTCATGTTTCTCTCCCAGGTCTCTGTGACTATAATTCTCATGACCATCTACTTTGTATTGCCTTCCTCTGGCCTCATCTATAAAGCATTTCCTGTTACTCTTTCCATTCATTTTCATTCCTCTCACTTGATCATCTTATATTATAGGTTTATGTTCTGTCTCCTAGAGCATGACCTCCCAAGGGTAGATAATCCTCCTTACCACCGGTACAGTTCATATCACTTAATGGGTATCAGATACAGTTGAGGAAAGAGTAATTCTTTGACTTAACTAATATGAAATTCATGGAATTAGCACTGGGTCCATGAAATCAAACTAAGTCCTGCAATCTTAGATCTCAAAAGTGCTCCCTGGCCTGTGCTGTTGGTCCACTAGGAAGTCTTCATTGCATTGCTAACAAAAGTTTAAACAACACTGCTCACAGTCAGCAATATGATTGATCATCAGTGCTTTAAAGAATGTACAAGTAGGGCTCAGAAGATGGTTCAGTGGTTAAGAGCACTGCGTGCTCTTGCAGATGACCCATGTTCAGTTTCCAGCATCCACATGGCAGCTTACAGTTCCAGGGGATTCAGGCCCCCTCTTCTGGCTTCCCAGGGCACTAAACCCATGTGGTACACAGACATCCACACTGGCAAAAACACTTATATATACAAAAATAAAAATTTAAAGTCTAAAAATGCCAAGTAATGTCACATAGAAATATGATTTAGCGGTTGATGTTGCCATTGTCTTCTAAAAAATTCTTTTCAAACTGACGCTGGCCCTTGATCATGCATGTAGAAAGGCACAATTCATCTAAGTAGCTAATGAACTTAGAGAGATGAGAAGCTTGTGATAGTCTCCACACAAGCCACACTCCCCTGTGCACTGTCTCTGCCACCTGAGGTTGAGGTTTATATCACAGCACCATGGCTATGCCACACAAAAGCCTATGGACATTTTCATAGAACCACAAATCCTAAATGTAGCTTTTATTTAAATTTGGGTATTTTTCTTTACTTTATAAAACCATGCTTGATTCTATTGTGACTGGTTTGCCAGTTACTAAATAACAATTCCTAGTGGTATTATTTGGGGACATGAATATTCATAAGCACCTGAGGTATTCCTCATGTGTAATAAGAACTGAGATGCTGATCAGACAGTTGGGAATGGGACTTCTGTGGGACTGCTCTAAAATAGCATTTTCTTGAATAGATACATAAAAAACTATGCTTTTCTTGTATTAGAAATATCAAGCAAAGAAAGTGTGACTTTGGGTGTAACAGTAATGCTATTCACTAACTAAGTGGGCAGAGCCACCCATCCACAGGAGAAAGCCCAAGAAGAGGCAAGAGGTGACCTGGATGCAGTTCCTTTAAGCTAGTTCCCAAGATCCGATTACTTAACTCTTTTTGAAGTCTTGTGATCACCCTGTCTGTTACAAAACCGACACATAAACACAAATTCAGAAGGGTCTTAAATGTTATCATATAGGTCTATAGTGATGTGCTTGGTCACCCTAGATCTAATGCATGATTTCATTGCATTCCATTAAGAGTGACACAATTACAAATGGAAATGGTGAGCCAGGCATTTCAGGAAGACGCTCTTCTCAAGGCAATTTGAAACTGTTGGGTTTGGGCACTAAAGCAGTAAAGAGCATATTGAGATTTAAGATGTGTTTTACACACTGATGGCTTCACTGGGAAACAAACACACCCACCACAGCTTTATGGGAACTGCTCTCCAGCACAAACTGTTGCATCAGCAGCACCTTCTCTGTTCCCACAAGGATGCATATGGTCATGGCTCATTTTGCTTCTCTGGCAAGCTAGCACTGCAACAGACAGCTTAGAGGGTGTGTGTGTGTGTGTGTGTGTGTGCATGTGTGCGTGCGTGTGCATGTGTGCATATGTGTGTCTGTGTATAAGTGTGTATGTATGTCTCTGTGTGTGTATGTCTCTTTGTGTGTGTCTGTGTGTCTCTGCATGTGTCTCTGTGTGTGAGTGTGTGTCTGTATGTTTCTGTGTGTGTCTATATGTTTCTCTGTGTATGTGTGTCTCTGTGTTTATTTCTCTGTATCTGTCTTAGAGAGTGTCTCTGTGTCTCTGTGTTTGTGAGTGTGTGTGTCTGTGTGTCTCTGTGTGTGCATGTGTGGTTTGTAATTTCTAAGTTGTCTGAAACACAAGCCAAACTGGAAAAACTAATGAAAAAAATTTAAAGCAAACTCCTGGGAATAAAAAAAAAAAAAGAATAAATAGGTTGAGGCTTATTAAAGGCTATTGAGACTACTTTAGGAGAGGCCTAGAACCTATATACTTTGTAAGAAATCTAAGGAACTGAGAGTCAATGCAACGTAAGAGAAACCAATACCCAAGTTCAAACGATAAGTTTCTTTTTATCCTTTTATTTTCCACTTTTATTTATTTTAATAATATTTTGAAATTATAATATAATTACATCATATCTATCCCTTCTTTTCTTTTCTTCCTTTCCACTCTCAGATTCATGTCCTCTTTTCAGTTGCTGATTCTCTCTCTCTCTCTCTCTCTCTCTCTCTCTCTCTCTCTCTCTCTCTCTCTCTCTCTCTCTCTCTCTCACACACACACACACACACACACACACACACACATTCTGAAGTACCTGCACAAGTGGGCATGCTAACACGGAAGGAGGAAAGCTCAAGGGACCCTGTCCCTAGACAAAGAACTATGATCAATTACAAGGATACTGAGAGAATAGAATGGGTCTAATATCAAACAGTCAGCTTTGAGATCATAGGTCTCTGAGTCAGATAACATTATACAGACAGATACGTTTCTTTTTAAAGAGAGTTGATTTTTCCTGCTTCCACTCCTAAATTGGTTTTAATCATATTCTGAGTGTGTATTCATACCTATCAAAGTCCTAGAGAAACTACATTAGAAATGTCTTGAAATAATAAAAGCTTAATTCCTTCACTCACAAGCTAATTGACCCACTAGTTCAACCCCACATCTTCCTCTAGCTGGCCCTCCTCACAATCCTCCTCTGTAAACCTCTCATGATCTGTGTATCCTTCGGAACTTCCCTCTTCCCTTTTGGGCCCCTGTCCCTCCCTGAAGATTCTCCCTGCAACACTAATCCTGCATTATACTATCATTTCCAGAAACACCTACAACAGAGAAAGTATTCTTAGGAAGCATAAGCATTTAACAGTCATCCTTGCAAAGGTAGCTGTCCCGCATCTTGAAGGAGTATTTGGATCTGAGGGAGAGTCTTTCTGGGAGAGGTGATGAAGCATAAATATTACTATGCTCAAACATCCATCCCCTTCCCTTATTTTTGGTCTACTGTGCCTCTCCTCCACTATTCTAGGAAATGTTTAAGTTTTATTTTCAATTTAAGCAATTACAAAGGAAACATCAATATTCTAAGATAAAAATCTGTTGTCATTCTTTGTAATGTGCCTAAGGTAACCTAAATGATACCGAGTGGATGCCCAGTATCCCTCACTACAGCAAAGACTAGGTCTACATTCTTCTTAATGGGAATTTTTACCCAACTGCCTTTCTCCCTTAGTTTGTCGTCATCTTCTCCTACTATTATTCAAATATGATATATTTTCATTGGAGAACATTTAATATTGGCTCTTCCAAACAATAAACAAAAATAATAAGTGAAAATTTAAACAGCATATGGGCAGTACTAATGGGCTTAGTGAGCTATCCCGGCCTCAAAGCCATGAGGTCAAGAGAGGAATGTATTTGGGGAGAGGTGAAGGGAAAACACTGGGGAATATCTGACTACATTTCATTCTGTACCATATGAAATTTTCAAGAAAAGAAATTTCTAAAATGTCCAGTTATATCAGCCTGTGAAAGTTTAAATTTTCTTCTCAGTTAGAAAGTACACTTATCAGTAATAAACTATAGTTAACATTATGATTATACAAGTAGTGCATGGATGAGCAAAATCATATATGCAGATTATACATTTTGAAAAAATCTCAAGCAAAGCCCTGTTGGAAATGCCAGTCTTAATGCATTTTCTTCTGTTCATTGAGTTCATGTAATCTTCGCTTATGAGTAGAGTTCATCATCTGTTCACCTCATTTCCCCCTTTATAGACCTGCACGAAGAATGGTGATCAAATGAATAAGTAGATACGCCTATTTCATAATGATGCCAATCAATTACTTGAATATTTTAAAGTTATATTCCCTGAGTTATGGGGATCTATTACATGATAATACTAGGAGGATTTATATTTATATTTAATTATATACCAAGTATAAAAGCGCTGAAATAGCTCAGTGAGTAAAAGCACTTAACATCGAGGCAGATAACCTGAGTTTGATCCCAGGAGCCTACATGTTGAAAGGAGAAAATCAACTCCCCCAAACTGTCTTCCGATCTTCACACACATGTAAGATTGGAGTAATTCTATGATGTATGTGATACTAATGAATCCGGAGAATCCTGGACATTAAAGGGTTAATTGGAGGTGGGATGAGAGGCAGATAGTGAGTAGGTTGACCCAAATTTAAAATGTTTAGGAAAGCCTTAGGGAAAACTACTAGTCAGTAATCTAATTTCAAAATATAACTAATTAAAAAAAAAAAGGTGAAACAGAGTCATCCTGCATGAGTGGGCAATGTTGTGCTCAGAAGACATGGTTATTCAATAGAAATCACACTGCAAGGTGATTCCTCCTTATGAGTCAGGGAGGTACCTGCGTTTTGAAAATAGCGTAGGCTGCTGACATTGCCCTGGGCTGCCCACCACACTACATAGGAAGACCCAACTGCTGAAGAGATCACATGCTTCGGTAGGACATGGAGAAATCAGCCTCAAAACAACTGGGAAATGTCTTTCCTCTGGCTCACTTTCCTGTTGCCTGAAGGCACTGTGATAGATAATGAAGGAGAAAGTGATGGTCTTACTTAACCCTAGACGCAGAATGCTACATTACAAACCTGCCCGTCAAGACTTATCTAGTGGTGCAACTAATTCCTGACTAGATTTGATGTCTGTTCCACAGGAGAGAATTTCATGACTGATATTGGAATCTTAGTTGAAAATAATGGCTGAAGAAGTCACAGGCCTATGGTAAGAACCTGCTATGCTTGGTTGAGACAGTCACGGGCCTATGTTAAGAACCTGCTATGCTTGTCTTACTAAGTCATCTTGTTGTTAAATTGCCTTCTAAGTGTTTACGTTTGTATTCATAGACCTGGCTGCTTGCTCTCCAGCTTGGTCACAGAGGCTGCTTTTTGTAATGAGCACAAGTCAAGGCTAAACAAAGTGCAAAGAATCAGAGACTGAGTATTCGGCCCTAAATGGAACATATTTCTTTGATGCTTAGTGAACATTCTGGAGGAGAAAACAGAACATATATAAGACCTAGAGGATGAGGAGAAGTGTTTTGGAACACTGTTGTCTAAGCACAACATGGCTATCACACTCACACACTCCTGGCAGGTATGATTACATAGCCGACTATACAAGATTGAGCCAGCCAAAATCACAGTATAGATGTGGGGGATGCTCTCTAGGTTCTACCCATTCCCAAGGAGCTATTAGCAAAGCTGGTAGAGGGAAGTCATTCTTTGTTCATGGTGTGGCCTTTAGTAGGTTCTTATGCTCCAGTGGGCAGCCCTACAAACATGCACATATAGTCAGCACTAACTGGACATAGTAGGTCTTCAAAGAAGAAGAAGGAAAACAGTGATGATGAGGAGGATGAGAATGAGAAATAATGAAGTTGGTAGGGAGAGAGATGTAGGGATTTGGAGGGTGAAACAGGAGAGCTGGATGTGGTCATACTTCATTGGGTACATTTATAAAATTCCCAAGAATAAATACACATTGAAAATTAATGTATGTAGTATTTCAAGCTATTTATACAACCATTGATTTAACATAGTAGTATCATATATCAACATGATACATTTATGTTATTGATATAGAAATTACTTAAGATTTTACTTAATAAAATTAATGTCATTTATCTTTTGTTAGATATATTTAGTTAATTAAAATTAATGATTAAGGATAACTTTAATGATTAACTCCTTTAATTAATTTCAGAAGATAAAAATTGTCTTTTAAAAGGTCTTGATAGAACTGAAGAGATAGCTCAGATAGTGAAATGGATACCACAGAAGCACTGTGGCCTGACTTCAGTTGCACAGAACACATGCATAACACTGGGCATGATGACATATTCAGGGAATCCTTGGAGAGTTAATGGCAGGCACATTCCTGAGCTCCATTGGTTGGGAAGGCCAGCTCAGTTGATGAGCTTCAGCTTTAGTGAAAGACTCTGTCTCAAAAAGTGGGCAGACACAGCAACAGAGGACAAAACCTAGTGTTGATCCTGGATCTTCACACATGCATGCATGCACATACATGCATATAACACCCACATATCCCACAAATACAACACAAACGCACAAAAACACACACAGTGGGGCAGGGGTAGAGAGAGAGAGAGAGAGAGAGAGAGAGAGAGAGAGAGAGAGAGAGAGAGAATGAGGAAGAGAATGCTTGATTCATTTTTGCCCATTTTTTTTTCCTTTAAAGGCACTTATGTGGCAGATCAGCTCAGAGACTGCAGAGGGTGAGCCAGTGGACTGCAGAAGCAACACAGCTTCTGGGACAGGCAAAAGTGACACAGCTTCTGGGACAGACCCCCGTTTAGGGCTCCAGACATCCAGACACCTTCCCCACCAGAGGAGAGGTGGCCGCCTGGGAGGGCTCTGACCACCCCTCCCCCCAGAGCAGGTGAGGGAGCCATCTTGTCTCCCTAGTCCCTCTGAGACTAGTGTGCACAGTTCAGCTCACATACTGCAGAGGGTGAGTGAGCAGACTGCAGAAGCAACACAGCTTCTGAGACAGGCAGAAGCAACACAGCTTCTGGGATAGACCCCTGTTTCCAGCACCAGACATCTGGGCACCTTCCCTGCCAGAGGAGAGGTGACCAACTGGGAGGGCTCTGACCTCCAGAGCAGGTGAGAGAGCCATCTTGTGTCTTGGGTCCCTCAGAGACCAGTCTGTCTAATGTAAGCACAGACTGGAGAGACAACCCATCTTCTAGGACAGGCCCTGTTTTGGGCCTTCATCTTCAGCCAGGAGGCAGGTCTGAACACCAGACCTCTGTGCACATTCCCTGCAAGAGGAGAACTTGCCTGAAGAGAGTACTCTGACCACTGAGCATCAGAAGAGAGCTGGACTCCCAGGACAGCTGACAGAGGCTAACAGAATCACAGGAGGAACAGGATCCAGCTAGAGACAACTATAACAAATAACACCAGATATTACAAAATGGCAAAAGGCTAAGGTAAGAATCTTACCAACAGAAACCAAGACTGCTCACCATCATCAGAACCCAGCACTCCCACCTCAGCCAGCCCTGGTTACCCCAATACATCCGAAAAGCAAGATTTGGATTCAAAATCATATCTCCTGATGCTGGTAGAGAACCTTAAGAAGGGTGTTAATAGCTCACTTAAAGAACTGCAGGAGAACACTGCTAAACAGGTAGAAGCCCTTAAAGAATCACAGGAAAACACTGCTAAACAGGTAGAAGTCCTTAAAGAGGAAACACAACAATCCCTTAAAGAATTACAGGAAAACACAATCAAACAGGTAATGGAACTGAACAAAACCATCCACGACCTAAAAAGGGAAGTAGAAACAATAAAGAAAAACTAACGTGAGACAACTTTGGAGATAGAAACCCTAGGGAAAAAAATCAGGAACCATAGATGTGAGCATCAGCAACAGAATAAAAGAGATGGAAGAGAAAATCTCAGGTGCAGAAGATTCCATAGAGAACATGGGAACAACAATCAAAGAAAATGCAAAATGCAAAATGCAAATAGATCCTAACTCAAAATATCCAGGAAATCCAGGACACAATGAGAAGACCAAACCTACAGATAATAGGTGTAGATGAATGTGAAGATTTTCAACTTAAAGGGCCAGCAAATATCTTCAACAAGAGTATAGAAGAAAACTTCCCAAACCTGAAGAAAGGGATTCCCATAAACATCAAGAAGACTACAGAACTACAAATAGACTGGACAAGAAAAGAAATTCCTCCCAACACATAATAGTCAGAACAAATGCACTAAATAAAGACAGAATATTAAAAGCAGTAAGGGGAAAAGGTCAAGTAACATATAAAGGCAGGCCTATTAGAATTACACCAGGTTTCTCACCAGAGACTATGAAAGCCAGAAGATCCTGGACAGATGTTATACAGACCCTAAGAGAACACAAATGCCAGCCCAGGC
The DNA here is from genome assembly GCA_902729485.2 of Mus minutoides. Taxonomy (NCBI): domain Eukaryota; kingdom Metazoa; phylum Chordata; class Mammalia; order Rodentia; family Muridae; genus Mus; species Mus minutoides. The sequence continues at coordinate 100,978 of LR750969.1, forward strand.
TACTATACCCAGCAAAATTCTCAATTACTGTAGATGGAGAAACTGAAGTATTCCATGACAAAACCAAATTCACACAATATCTTTCCACGAATCCAGCCCTTCAAAGGATAATAAAAGGAAAACGCCAACACAAGGACAGAAACTACACCCTAGAAAAAGCAAGAAAGTAAACCTTCAACAAACCTAAAAGAAGACAGCCACAAGAACAGAATCCCAACTTTAACAAGAAAAATAATAGGTAGCGACAATTACTTTTCTTTAATTTAACATCAGTGGACTCAATTCCCCAATAAAAAGACATAGACTAATAGACTGGCTACACAAACAGGACCCAACATTTTGCTGCTTACAGGAATCCCACCCACCTAAGAAAAAAAGACAGACACTAACTCTGAGTGAAAGACTGGAAAACAATTTTCCAAGCAAATGGTCCAAAGAAACAAGCTGGAGTAGCCATTCTAATATTGAATAAAATTGACTTTCAACCCAGAGTTATCAAAAAAAAGACAAGGAGGGGCAATTCATACATGTCAAAGGTAAAATCTCCCAAGATGAACTCTCAATTCTGAATATCTTGCTCCAAATGCAAGAGCAAACACATTCATTAAAGAAACTGTAGTAAAGCTCAAAGCATACATTGCACCTCACACAATAATAGTGGGAGATTTCAACACCCCACTCTCACCATTGGACAGATCCAGGAAAAATAAACTAAACAGAGACACATGGACATTAACAGAAGTTATGAAACAAATGGATTTAATACATATCTACAGAACATATTATCCTAAAACAAAAGTATATACCTCTTCTCAGCACCACATGGTACTTCCTCCAAAATTGACCATATAATCAGTGATAAAATAGACTTCAACAGATACAAAAATATTGAAATTATCCGAGGCATCCTATCAGATCACCACGGATTAAGGCTGATCTTCAATAACACCATAAATAATAGACAGCCAGCATTCACATGGAAACTGAACAACACTCTACTCAATGATACCTTGCTCAAAGAAGAAATAAAGAAAGAAATTAAATTCTTTTTAGAGTTTAATGAAAATGAAGCCACAATATACCCAAACTTATGGGACACAATGAAGGAAGTCCTAAGAGGAAAATTTATACCCTTGAGTGCCTCCAAAAAGAAACTAGAGAGAGCATACACTAGCAGCCTGACAGCACACCTAGAAGCTCTAGAACTTAAGGAAGCAAATTCACACAAGAGGAATAGACAACAGGAAATAATCAAACTCAGGGCTGAAATCAACCAAGTGGAAACAAAAAGAACTATTCAAAGAATCAACCAAACCAGAAGCTGGTTGTTTGAGAAAATCAACAAGATAGATAAACCCTTAGCCAGACTAACTAGAGGTCACAGGGACAGTATTCTAATTAACAATATCAGAAAAAGGAGACATAACAACAGAACCTGAGGAAATCCAAAACATCATCAGATCCTACTACAAAAGGCTATATTCAACAAAACTGGAATGCCTGGATGAAATGGACAACTTCCTAGACAGATACCAGGTACCAAAGTTAACTCAAGTTAAGGATCTAAACAGTCCCATTTCCCCTAAAGGAATAGAAGCAGTCATCAATAGTCTCCAAACCAAAAAAAGTCCAGGACCAGATGGGTTTAGTGCAGAGTTCTATCAGACCTCCAGAGAAGATCTAATTCTAACTCTTCTCCAACTATTCCACAAAATAGAAACAGAAAGAACTCTACCAAATTCATTCTATGAAGCCACAATTACTTTGATACCTAAACCACACAAAGATCCAACAAGGAAAGACAACTTCAGAACAATTTCTCTTGTGAATATTGATGCAAAAATACTCAATAAAATCCTAGCAAACCGAATCCAAGAAAACAACAAAATGATCACCCATCATGACCAAGTAGGGTTCATCCCAGAGATGCAGGGATAGTTTAATATACGGAAATCCACCAACATAATTCACTATATAAACAAACTCAAAGACAAAAACCACATGATTGTCTCATTAGATTCTGTGAAAGCATTTGACAAAATTCAACACCCCTTCATGATAAAAGTCTTAGAAAGATCAGGAATTCAAGGCCCATATCTAAACATAATAAAAGCAATATACAGCAAACCAGTAGCCAACATAAAACTAAATGGAGAGAAACTCAAAGCAATCCCACTAAAATCAGGGACTAGACAAGGCTGCCCACTTTCTCCCTACCTATTCAATATAGTACTTGAAGTCTAGCCAGAGCAATTCAACAACAAAAATGACATCAAGGGGATACAAATTGGAAAGGAAGAAGTCAAAATATAACTATTTTCAGATGATATGATAGTATATATAGGTGACCCCAAAAATTGCACCAGAGAACTCCTAAACCTGATAAATAGCTTCAGTGCAGTAGCTGGATATAAAATTAATTCAAACAAATTAATGGCCTTTCTCTACACAAAGAATAAACAGGCTGAGAAAGAAATTAGGGAAACAACACCCTTCACAATAGTCACAAATAATATAAAATACCTTGGTGTGACTCTAACTAAGGAAGTGAAAGATCTGTATGACAAGAACTTCAAGTCTATGAAGAAAAAAATCAAAGAAGATCTCAGAAGATGGAAAGATCTCCCATGCTCATGGATTGGCAGGATTAATATAGTCAAAATGGCCATCCTGCCAAAAGCCATCTACAGATTGAATGCAATCTGCATCAAAATTCCAACTCAATTCTTCACCGAGTTAGAAAGGGCAATTTGCAAATTGATCTGGAATAATAAAAAACCTAGGATAGCAAAAACTATTCTCAACAATAAAAAAACCTCTGGTGGAATCACCATGCCTGACCTCAAGCTGTACTATAGAGCAATTGTGGTTAAAAAAAAAAAAACCTGCATGGTACTGGTATAGTGAAATACATGTACATAAATAGAATTGAAGACCCAAAAATGAGTCCACACACCTATGGTCACTTGATCTTTGACAAGGGAGCTAAAACCATCCAGAGGAAAAAAGACAGCATTTTCAACAAATGGTGCTGGCATAACTAGAGGTTATCATGTAGAAGAATTTGAATTGGTCCATTCTTATCTCCTTGTATGAAGCTCAAGTCTAAGTGGATCAAAGAACTCTACGTAAAACCAGAGACACTAAAATTTATAGAGGAGAAAGTGGGGAAAAACCTCAAAAATATGGGCACTGGGAAAAATTCCTAAACAGTACAGCAATGGCTTGTGCTGTAAGATCAAGAATTGACAAATGGGACCTCAGGAAATTGCAAAGCTTCTGTAAGGCAAAAGATACTGTCAAGAAGACAAAAAGATCACCAACAGATTGGGAAAGGATCTTTACCAATACTAAATCTGATAGGGAACTAATATCCAATATATACAAAGAGCTCAAGAAGCTGGACTCCAGAAATTCAAATAACCCCATTAAAATGGGATACAGAACTAAACAAAGAATTCTCAACTGAGGAGTACCAAATGGCTGAGAAGCACCTGATAAAATGTTCAACATCCTTAATCATCAGGGAAATGCAAATCAAAACATCCTTGAGATTCCACCTCACTCCAGTCAGAATGGCTAAGATCAATAATTCAGGTGACAGCAGATGCTGGCGAGAATGTGGGGAAAGAAGAACATTCCTCTATTTTTGGTGGGATTGCAAACTGGTACAACCACTCTGGAAAACAGACTGGTGGTTACTCAGAAAATTGGACATAGTAGTACTGGAAGATCCAGCAATACCTCTCCTGTGCATATACCCAGAAGATGTTCCATCTGGTAATAAGGACACATGCTCCACTATGTTCATAGCTGCCCTATTTATAATAGCCAGAAGCTGGAAAGATCCCAGATGTCCCTCAACAGAGGAATGGATACAGAAAATGTGGTATATTTACACAATGGAGTACTACTCTGCTATTAAAAACAATGAATTTATGAAATTCTTGGACAAATGGATGTATCTGGGGGATATCATGCTTAGTGAGGTACTCTAATCACAAAAGAAGTCACTTGACATGCACTCACTGATAAGTGGATATTAGCCCAGAAACCTAGAATACCCAAGATACAATTTGCAAAGTAGAAGAAAAACAAGAACGAAGACCAAAGTATGGACACTTCATTCCTCCTTAGAATAGGGAGCAACACCCATGAAAGGAATTACAGAGACAAAGTTTGGAGCTAATAGGAAAAGATGGACCATCCAGAGAGTAAGTACCCCACCCAGGGATCCATCCCATAATCAGCCACCAAACCCAGACAGTATTGCACATGCCAGCAAGATTTTGCTGAAAAGACCCTGATATAGCTGTCTCGAGTGAGGCTATGCCAGTGCCTGGCAAATACAGAAGTGGATGTTCACAGTCATCTTTAGGATGCAACACAGGGCTCCCAATGGAGGAGCTAGAGAAACCACCCAAGGAGCTGAAGGGGTCTGCAAACCTATAGGTGGAAAAACAATATGAACTAACCAGTACCTCCAGAGCTCATGTCTCTAGCTGCATATGTAGCAGAAGATGGCCTAGTTGGCCATCATTGGGAAGAAAGGCCCCCTTGGTCTTGCAAACTTTATATGCCCCAGTACAGGGGAACGCCAAGGCCAAGAATTGGGAGTAGGTGGGTAAGGGAGTAGGGCGGGGCGAGGGTATAGGGAATTTGGGATAGCATTTGAAATGTAAATAAAGAAAATATCTAATAAATAAATAAAAGCACTTATGTAACTACTCATAAATGGTAAAACAAAACAAAACAAAACAAAGCAAAGCAAAACAAAGCAAAAGAAAAAACTCATTACCTTCCATACTAATTTTTAACATACTGAATTTTTGTCAAAATCTTGGGACATCAGATCCGGTAGTTTGCAGAATGGTCTTGATGTACAATTAACAGGTCAGTCAGTCCCTGGTGGCAAGTGATTGGTTTGACAGCCTCACTTCTTTTGTAGAAACACTTTGGCCTCACATTTCATCCCTAATAGATGTATTAAAACACATCTGTGTGTCAGCTGCCTTCTTTCGCATGCAATTCTCAGAGACAGATTGGGTACTATATATAAGGGTGATAGCTTATATTGCAAGGAAGAAATAAAACATAGCTGCCCTTGGTGCTTCTTTGCTTGCTCTAGTCACACGGAGCACACATGCTTTGATGAGAAGGCAGGAGGTTGGGATAAACAAAATCCTTCAATTGTGCCAGCACAATTCAGAGCATGCCCACAAAGACCTGCACAATTGTTTTCTGACATCATGCATGGCCTGTGACAGGAAGAGCTGTTGATACATCTATTTGATTTGTGCCCTGAGGGTCACCATAGTGAGATATATGAAGAGAGGAATTTTCCTTTGCAAAGCAGAAACATGTCTGTTGAAGAATAGGCAGGAAAAAAATATCTGTTGAGTTCCTGAGCATGGTAACCATGAGCCTCTCCAGATGAGAAGGCCAAGAAATGCGTTCTCTCACTCTTTGCTGACCATACATAGTCTTATCCTGGGATCACATGTAACCCAGTGTGTCATCCTCTAGAGTTAGGATGCCGTGGGTGATAGAATGCAGCATGAAGATCCTCTGATCTCCAGACAAAGCAACCAAGAGTGGTTGGTTACACTTTGGCTACTGTACAAGTTCTTCCAAGGTCAACCATGCTTCCCATTTTATTGCATTAAAAAGACAAACTTGTACATCAATGTACACAGCCTTGCAGAAGAAAGTATAGGAGCAAGAGAGATGGCTCAGTGATTAGGAGAACTGGCTGTACTTCCAGAGGATCTAGGTTTAATTCCCAGCACTATGTGAGAGCCCCAAGCCATCTGTAATTTCAGTTCTGAGGATTTCTACACCCTCTCTGTCTTATTTGAGCATCATGCCCACATGTGAAGCACAGACACACAAGTGGGTAAAACACCCATAGGCATAAAATAAATTTTAAGATGAAAAGTATAAGTTTTATTGTTACATAGCTGAATGTCCAATCCCAGTTTCTAGGTGATATCCATGCTTGCTCTGAGTGGCTTTCAGTCTGGTATATCTGATGTGCTCGATTCCATACCTTGTTCCTTAATCAAAGCATTAGCAGCTTTCCGACTACTCCTGATTCTACGGGATTCTTCAACTTGTTTATGTTCTCAAAGTAACCCCAAATTTCACCATGCTCCCTAAGTGCTTCACTGCCCATGAGGTTGCCTTCAATATAAAAGAGGGGTTGATGGTAGATTCCTTCCAGAGTTTCTGAATCTTACTTTTTTTGTTAGTTTGACTTGTGATGTGTGTGTGTGTGTGTGTGTGTGTGTCTGTCTGTCTGTCTGTCTGTCTGTCTGTCTGTCTGCTTGTCTGGGTATGTACATGTGTATGTTTGTATGTGTGGGGGTTGGTGGGTGCTTGTTTGTGTTTGTATGTATATATGTGCATTTGCAAATGTGGGGGTGTTCATGTATTTGTATGTGTGTGTATGTGGCAGGGTGTGTGAATGTGTGTGTTTAGGTGTGATGTGTGTGTGTGTGTGTGTGTGGTATGTGTGTGTTTGTGTATGTGTTGTAAATGAAGAATGGAAAACTTCTTTATTTTAGGTCACCAACTGATCTACCTTTCATCAACAAATAAAAACTTTCATGTCTATTATGAGTATGTTGAGCTACCTGATAGTAGTAACTTAAGCATCCAGAGAGGATGGTTCCATATAAGGAACAAAACTGCCTCATTATGGGCTCATGTAGTATTGATTTCAAGCAGTGGAGGGCATGGCTGGGCTCTCCTCTGAAAACTGATGTCTCAAATATAGAAAGAGACTCGTGTGTACCAATGTGTATCACATACAATTTATCCCTGAGCTGTGTGCTGGCCAGCTCACTATTTAGAGTTCTGGCACTTTGCACACGCAACTTTCAGGTACCTTACAAATGAGCTGCTCTGGAAATGTATTGAATTTCAGGAGCTACAGAGACATAATGGTGCACATAATGTTGCTTTTATATGATTGTCATGCTAATTAACTTTTCTAATCAAGATGAAATAAAGTATTTCAAAGCACAATTCATTTAAAAGCCATCATTCTGTTATTAATAAGCTGAGGTTTGGGCTGGGAATGGGGTTTGATTGGTAGAGTGCTTGTTTAGCATGCCCAAAGTCCTGTGTGCAAATTCCAGTACCATATATACTGGGATAGTGGTGCACACTCATAATCTAGCACTTGAAGATGGAAGCAGGAAGACTAAGAGTTCAAGGTCATTTATTGGCTACATACGGGCTATGACCAACCTGGGATACATGAGACCCTGTCATAAAGCAGAGCGAAATAATAAGACAAGGCTTATGGCACAACCTAGAAAACAGACAGCAAAAATAATAAAGCATGTTAGAGGACCTGGAGGAAGGATTCCCAGGTTTTCACATCTAAAGCAGCACCTCATAGACCAAGCTCTTCTTTGCATTTTGGGACAGAGCATTGCTTTGCCAGGGACAGAATTCACAGCATCTGATGAGTTCCTTTATACCTAAGAGTCAATTACCACCAAAAGTGACAACAAATAAATTTGGAACCAGACTATTTTTAATACTGAATATTAAAAGTGCAACCATGAAACTGTTAAAGAATGAGACATCTCAGGGTGTGTGTGTGTGGATCATCTTTGATGTAGATTAAACCCTCTGGGACTTTGAGCAGAGAGATGTGTTTTTAATTGCTATTTTTTTCTTTTTTCTTTTTCTTTTTTTTTTTTAGTTTTTCGAGACAGGGTTTCTCTGTGTAGCCCTGGCTGTCCTGGAGCTCACTCTGTAGACCAGGCTGGCCTCAAACTCAGAAATCCGCCTGCCTCTGCCTCCCAAGTACTGGGATTAAAGGCGTGCGCCACCACGCCTGGCACTATTTTTTTTTTTAAAGTGAAGTGAGGAGGTTAATAATCAAGAGAGTTTTTCCCCTTTCCTCTGTTTTTGTGTCAACCTTTATTTTCCAATTTACTCAAATCTTACATAGCACCATCTCTGATGTAAACACTGACACGGTGGGCCACCGACACCCTATACACAGTATCTGTTCTCAAGATATCATAGGAGTGGTTTTATTTGAGTGCAAATGATTCTAACCAAAGAGAACAGTGTGCAAGGATATGTATAAGATTTTAAAAAGTTAGTACTTGTGGCAGACTGTGCACACCATGGACTATATCCTTTGCACTTGGATTTTGCATACTAGAGAATTTCAAAGTGTCTGAGTCCCCTCAAGCCAGTTAAATAGGCACACATGTCTTACGATGTCCTAGTTATAGGTGTTTCTAGAGGTGTCCCAAGTGATTCTAATTCTCATCCAAGTTTGAGAGTAATTCACTTCCCAAGATGTACACATTCCATAAAGACTTGGAGACTTGCCCAAGGCCTCCTTAACAACTTACTTTTCTCACTTGTAGTGGTTTGAGAACTGACAGTTCTATATTTTCATCTAAAGGAAGCCAGGAGCAGATTGTCTCTTCTGCACTGAGTGGAGCTTTAAAGCTCACCCCCACAGCGACACATTTCCTCCAACAGGACACACCTCCTAATAGTGCCAATCCCTGGTCCAAACATATTCAAACCACCACAGTACTTTTCAGAAGGATCACACCTAGACTTGTGCATTTACCACGTCATGTGTCTTTAGTTATAAACGTTCCCCAATTCTGCTAGAGATTTTTCCAGCACCACACTTGGGAGTGTGAATAAAACGGTGAACAAAAACAAATGAGATTTCAGTCTCTATAGAATTCAGACTTGCGGGAGAAGCAGACACCAATGGAGTCGCGATAAGACAAAATTAATTCATACAAGGGGGGGCATTCACAAGAAAATGACTTCTCTAGAGAGATGATGAGTGAATGGGATCTGAAGGGTAAATCCTAAGTAAGTCCTTTGACTTAGACAAAAGAGGACCTAAGGAATCAAAAAGAGAGAAGATGGAGAGCAGAGAGGCAGAAGGAGCAGAGAAGGAGGGGATAGAAAATGAGAGAGAAAGGAGCTGGGGCAGAAGCCCCAGAGGAAGAACTACTGGGGGTGGAGTATGTGTTAAAAAGCAGGGCAATGTATAATCTTGAGAAGCTGAAGAGTTTATGAGACAGAGAAGATTTTAGGGAGACTAACAACACCAAGTTTACAAACCAACACATACTCAACAACCTTGTCACTAACACAGAGAAATGTACCTCTCTTTGTATCTTAAGCAAACACGTGGCATATAACCACAAGTGAGAGTCAAACAGACAATGGTTCATTGTCTTGTCAGTGGTCCTCAACTGGATGCATTTTGCAATTACTTGGAGACCTTTAGACGTATTGCTTCCCTAGAAATACCCAAGACCAGTCAGAGTCTTTAAGGGTGGAATCCCAACACTAGAATTTGTTAAAGATTCCCCTGAAGTACAGCCAAGAAGTGTTATTCTGAGCTGAGGGCTTCACCAAGGTGAATTTGGGAGGGAAAAGATAAATTGCATTTGAGGTTGGCACACTCTGTCTTTAATTATTGCCTCCAGTTGAGGCCTCAGAACTCACCATTGGTTGAAGACCTCCTCTCTGCCCTTGCATCTCCATAACAGCAGGATTGGAATGAAAACTGCAGGGACACTAGGAAGAGCTCTTCAATGTAAAGTAACATTGTAATTCTCCCTACTTGTCTTAACTCTGTCCATTTCTTATAGGTTGTGTGTTTTAAATAAAAAAGTTATATTTAGATGATTGTAGACACACATGCATTTGGAAGAAATAATCAAGAAATCCCTTACATCTAGGTTCCCTTGAAGGTAACATTTTTACTCTAGTACAATATTACATCTCAGATGTAGACATCAATGCATGCAAGATCATTTCTATCATTGCAAGAATATACCACATGGTCCTTTGATAGCTATAAGTCCCTATCCTTCACCTTTGTTATTTGAAAGATACTACCCAAATAAAGCCATACAGACACAATTTCATGAGACTGGCTTTTATCTTTACTCACCTTCACCTTATGAATTTATAGTAGACCTCCCTGACTTCACACAAGTGGGGAAGGAATACTTCATCTATACAGGTAGGGATAAAGTCTAGGTTCCTCATATGGTCTCTAGAAGCCATCAGTAGAAGACAGTGTAGGAACACTTTTCTTACACGGCAGTAGCTGGTGTGAGGAAGGAGGTGCCTACATTCTATCTGTAGTATTTCCTGAGGAGTAGACTAATTAGCAATTACAAGTATTCTGCCATGCTAAGTTTCCTTTTCCTGGCCTATTGGCTAGAGGAAATTGATTCCTGTTTCTGTTGTTTTGTCTATGCTCATGAACATTTACATACATCTAGCCTTTGCAGGTTTAAGTTTTGGAAAATAGAGAGGATTACTTAAATTTTGTATTTTAATTCCCCTACCTGTCTGCCTTCTTTCCTCCATAATCAAAGTCTGATTATGGTATTTCTGGACGCAGTGCTGAGGACTAATAGAGAAACATATTCATTCTGTCTTCCCAGAAGTAGAAGTGGGCAACAGGCTGTGAATTTATACTGTTTCCCTCCCGAAAAGGGGGTGTTATCTTATTTATTACTATGCTTTTAACTAGAATGGAATTACATCTCTTCTCTCCCCCTGGTAGCCCCTCCCAGATGCTGTCCTTCACACCCCTGACCCTTCCCTCTCAAGGTAATATTCTCTTTTTGTTTAATTATTATTGTTTTTTTAGCACACTATTTTAGTGAGCATCCACATTTTGGTGTCTTCCAATGGAATACTTTGTCAATTAATTAGCTGTGGTTTTGGCAATTAATTAGCTGTTTCTATGACTTCTTTGCAATTTCAAATTTTCTCTAAATGTCTTTCATTCCTCAGTCTGCTGCTGATACCTCTCTCGCAGATCACAAGTCATCCTCAAGGCTGTTTCTTTTAGCTAAATCAAAACAACTATTGCAGGTGAAATTATTTGGTTGCTCCTGTTAACATTTTATTTCCCTTGATTTCCATGACCACATGTTTCCAATGACAGCTCTTTCACCCTCTGCAAAACCCAGAAACATTGTGAACCTCATTTACTTCACTATACAACTGGGGTTGTAATTTTTGATCTGTGCTTTTTAAGGTTGAGCTGAGGCCCCACTAAGATCATATGTATCTAATGAGCACCAGTCAGAGTCAGGCTTGGAGTGTACAGCAGTGAGTGAAATGTAAATTCTGGAATTTGGCCACACTTTACTGGCAGAGACTTAGAAATTGACAGCTATAAGAAGAAGTAGGAACACATATAAACATCTATGTCATGACAGCACTCAGGGACCCAAGAGCTGGGGCAAGGCTTTCCAGGGGCATCTCAGCCACTTCCTACAGACTGGAGACTTCAGTGATGGAACAATGGGTGTGATGTGCTGCCCTCACTGAAGCACTGGAGGGAAGGAAACCTTCCTCATGAAGCCAGTGTCGGTGCTACTCAGTGAACTGATTGCATCCCTCTCCAAAGAGATTTGTATTGAATAATCAAGTCCATTTTAGACTTGCCTCTAAAGGAAGAGAGAGTACAAGATGTCCTTTCACTATGCAGCTTCTCTCCATAACCATAGTGCCTGGAAATGGAGCAGAATCATTTTACAGACTTTTATCTGTATGCCTGAGAAGGCTTAGCTTTTGCATTGCAAATGCATGCATTTGCAACTTTAACAGTGAGTAATTCTATTAACTGCATTTGTTCATATTTGAGTGAGTTCACCACGGTCATCATTTATCACCATGTGCCCATCTCATTCAATATATAAGTATACTTTATGCATATGGTAACTAGATGATTGTGATAGTTCCAATGAGTTAATTTTTTTCCCCTCTCAAACAGAACACTGCAGCTATCCACACTCTAACAATTTCTTCCATGAAACGAAGCAACTATTCTGCCTCCATCTCTACCAGTTCCAACGTTTTACTCTCTACTCTCTCGTTACCTTTGGGCTCCACATGCCTGAAGAGAACACAGGGTTGAACTTTGTAATTATCATCAATTACTTCTAACTTGCTCTTCAGCATCAGGTACATGAAAGACTTACATTTCTGTATCTCATTTTAATAGGATGGCTTTTTGAGAAGTGCAGACCAAGTACAATGTTTTCCTGTATCCATGACTGAATATCATACAGTTAGGGGACAAAAATTCCACTGGTCACATTTCCTCTACAGTTTCATTTTCTAAATGATGATTTTTTGGAAGGGGGGGTAGCACCATATTGACATAATTGTCAATGTTGAAGAAAAGTCCTCTGTGGTAAATATGAGTAGAATGTAGATCATACTGCATCTTTTCTTATTTATTTATTTATTTATTTATTTATTTATTTATTTATTTTAAAGATTTATTTTATTTATTATATGTAAGTACACTGTAGCTGTCTTCAGACACTCCAGAAGAGGGCACCAGATCTCGTTACGGATGGTTGTGAGCCACCATGTGGATGCTAGGATTTGAACTTATCACCTTCGGAAGAGCAGTCGGGTGCTCTTACCCGCTGAGCCATCTTACCAGCCCTTCATATTTATTTTTATGCCATTGTCACACAACAAAACAAAATTATACTGACCAAAGTCATTTATCTTGAGTTCTGGGCATTTTTAAATGCCATATGCTAAAAGTTTCATCAGTTAGGTGCTTAGCGCTGGCTGACATGTCAGCAGACAACTAAATCACAGGAAAGAAGAAGTGATGTCATATTTATCAGAATAAGCTCCAAGCATACAGTATTCATATTCAATGTTCATGACCCAGAATCAGCAATACACTTGCAAGCCCTGCAGAGAATTTCCAATCAGGAGGGATTACCCTTGATTTTAACACCACTAATGGAATTCGAATGACTTTGATATTTTTGAGAAAACTTTCTATCAAAAATGCAATTAAAAGCTCTGAGGGTAAGCATATAAATGCAAAAAATGTATGCAAAAATCTAACATCAGATAGTAAAAATTGAAGCAAAATCTATGAAGAAAGTTTTGGCAAAAAGTAGAAAACCTTAAAAAGTTGTAACTGTTTATAAACATATGGGGAATGCACAATTGACAATGGTCTACCAAAACATAAACTGCTCTTCCACCAGTAAGTGACACAAATAGCTCCTTCCCGTGTAATTTGTCTCCTTAGCCATATTTCTCCATGACTGTCACTTGTCTAGTCACTGCAATGCCAATTCTACAGGAAGAAAGAAGCAACTGTTCATGGGTGAACAATAAGTAAAGATGAAAGGAATAGAAAATAGGCTCATGACTAAAGATGAAAGGAATGGGGTCTAGTTGGTCTGGAGAGAAAAGAAAAAGACTATCAGAAAATGTTTTGATTACTGTCTTCAAATGCAGGATGGACTGTGCAGGTGTGGACTGGTTCTTGTCCGTTATTAGCCAGACAGAAGCAAAATGAGAGCCAACAAAGAGGAATGAGCATATGTGAGTATTAATGTTGGTGGACTTAATCTAGAAACTGTAAAGGTGGCAATGGTTAAAATATGAAGCAGGATACCAGAACATTGCCTGCAGCCAATGAAAATGCTTCTTTTGTATCTTATAAAGTAAATAGATACCATTATAGGAAACTTAAAAATAAAACAAACAAACAAAAAACCCCCAAAGTATGGGTGAATAGTGTGTGTGTGTGTGTGTGTGTGTGTGTGTGTGTGTGTGTGTGTAAAACACAAAAAATGGGTCTCTCTAACTTGTGGAATTAGTTATAGATAGATAACACACACACTTGGACAACAAACAGAATTGCCTATAAGTGATTTCAGTATTGGAACTTAAAGCTGTTTATGTGGTCGGAGTTCAGATGGCTTAGCCAACATACATGGTCATACATACAACAGACATGATTTCTGTGTTCATCATTATTTTCCTTCATCCTTTCTGCTTCCTTTAGAAGTGAAGCACCACACAGTGTTTTCTAACTCTTTCAAAAAGAAACGTAATTCATTTTCAATCCCAAAGCATAGGACAATAATAACAAATTTTTAGCTACTTCAGATGTTAACAAGTTGACTGTATCTTGTATCAATGTATACTGTAGAAAGTAACATGTCATGTGGTGAACAGACTTATGCCCAGTTTGTTGGACATAGAGTTCAGAATTAATTTTTGATAATCATAAAATCTCATAATTGCATATGTGAATAATGCTTGATGGTTCATGTCTATTTTCACAAAATCATTTTTTTAATTAGATATTTTCTTAATTTACATTTCAACTGCTATCCCCAAAACCCCCTCCCCCCTCCCTGCTCCCCTGCCCACCCACTCCAGCTTCTTGGCCCTGGCGTTCCCCTGTATTGGGGCATATAAAGTTTGCAGTACCAAGGGGCCTCTCCTCCCCACAAAATCATTTTTATACATACCTTTAGGAACCAGATTTATACCATTTTGTCCAAATGCATTTACAATAAGAAGACTGCAATCTACTTTGAAGTTTCTCTCAGTTAATTTGATTTCCAACAGACTACAATTGATCTAATTTATTGTTCAGAAATCTAGTTATTATATCCAGAAAAAGATATTATATTATCATACAACACACACACAAAAACAAACAAACACATATAAAACCAACTCTGATAGATTCAACTGAATAGGGAAATATTACCATAATTTCAGTAGAATATATTTTATTTAAGGTTTTATTCTTTTCTCTCTGGTTTAAATTGGAATATGACATTTCTACAATTCTCTCTTATTTATTATTTTTAACATGACTGAAACCCAGACTATCCCAGCTCAAGTGACCAAAGCTTTTGAATCTAGGGCACTTTATGATGAACATGGGGAAGATCAGGTCTGAGACACACAGACTTCCTAGAACCACACAAAAAAGGTGTGAGTACCTGAGATATAGGTGTGGCCCCAGTTCTGCAGTTCCTATAAAAACACATGCAAAGGATGTAGTTAGCTAGAATATCAGCTTTTATTAACATTTTATTTGCTCTTAACTTAAAAACTAAGAAGATTTACCTACCGCTTAAATTGTATTAGCAATTGTGCAGAACACTAACAGCTCCCAAGTGACTGCTGCAATTCAGCTGACTGGTTTTGAAGCTTCGTCTGCCCTAATAGTTTTTAAAGTAGTAGAACAAATGTTGAAAGGAAGGCAGCATTAAATAATGTGTGGTCTTGGTTTATCGTATGGTAAGAAGCCTATAAGATATGCCTATGATAACCAAGGAATAATATTTAAAATTCAAACTGATACAACAAACCATGCAACTTATTCCTCACTTTATCTTTTCTTCCTTCATTCAATCAATGTTTATTGAACTTTTTTTTTCCACCAGGCACTGTAATGAACTATGGCAATATATTCATGATAGAGTTATGGAAATAGTGTTGCAATATAAATGATAGCTGTAGACAGACTGTGCTAACTAGACATATAGAGGGGATGGGGCAGGATTAGGAGAGCATCTCGGAAGCAAGTGACCCTTGACAGACGACAAGACACTTGAAAGGCCAGTCAGGATATTACTTGTGGAGGAAACTGAGATATGAAGGAAGGGCACAGATCACATTTGAACACAAGTGAGGTCTGTCTCAAGAATTTTAGATGGTGAGTGGCCTAATTTGGGTTTGGAAAATTCAATCAGCCTTCTGTAGGGAGGGAAGCAATAGAAATAGAAAAGATATGAGACAAGATATGGTCAAGGGAGCCATTAATTACAGTGGCCTAGTTAAGAAAAAAAAAAGCTAGAAATTGCTCATAGAAAAAGGAAAATAAGCCGGGCGGTGGTGGCACACGCCTTTAATCCCAGCACTCGGGAGGCAGAGGCAGGCGGATTTCTGATTTCGAGGCCAGCCTGGCCTACAAAGTGACTTCCAGGACGGCCAGGGCTACACAGAGAAACCCTGTCTCAAAAAAGAAAAAGAAAAAAAAAAGAAAAAGAAAAAGAAAAAGAAAAAGGAAAAGAAAAGAAAAAGAAAGAAGGATATTAGATATTTTATTTATATATTAGATATTTTCTTAATTAACATTTCACATGCTATCCCAAAAGTTCCCTATACCCTCCCCCTTTCCTGTTCCCTACCCACCCACATCCACTTCTTGGCCCTGGCGTTCCCCTGTATTGGGTCATATAAAGTTTGCAAGACCAAGGGGCCTCTCTTCCCAATGATGACCTACTAGGCCATCTTCTGCTGTATATGCAGCTAGAGACATGAGCTCTGGGGGTAGTGGTTAGTTCATATTGCTGTTCCACCTTTAGGGTTGCAGACTCCTTCAGCTCCTTGGGTAATTTCTCTAGCTTCTCCATTGGTGGCCCTGTGTTCCATCCTAAAGATGACTGTGAGCATCCACTTCTGTATTTGCAAGGCACTGGCATAGCCTAGACCAAGGGCCTTTCTTCCAGAATAATGGCCAACTAGGCCATCTTCTAATACATATGCAGCTAGAGACATGAGCTCTGGGGATTCTGATTAGTTCATATTGTTGTTCTATCTATAGGGTTGCAGACCCCTACAGCTCTTGGGTACTCTCTTTAGCTCCTACATTGGGGATCCTGTGTTCTGCCCTATAGATGGTTGTGAGCATCCACTTCTGTATTTGTCAGGGACTGTCAAAACCTGCCAGGAGACAGCTATATCAGGGTCCTTTCAGCAATATCCTGCTGGTGTGTACAGTAGTGTCTGTATTTGGTGGCTGATTATGTGATGGACCACCCAGGTGGGGCACTCTCTGGATGGTCCATCCTTTAGTTTAGCTCCAAACTTTGTCTCTGCACCTCCTTCCATGCATATTTAAACCTAGAATACCCAAGATACAATTTCCAAAACACAAGAAAATCAAGAAAGACCAATGCGTGGATACTTAATTCCTCCCTATAATAGGGATTAAAATATGCATGGAAGGAGGTGCAGAGACAAAGTTCAGCACAATCTTGCTGGCATATGCAATAGTATCTGGATTTGGTGGCTCGTTATGGGGTGGATCCCTGGGTGGGGTAGTCTCTGGATAGTCCATCCTTTTGTCTTAGCTCCAAACTTTGTCTCTGTAACTCCTTTCATGGGTATTTTGTTCCCTATTCTAAGGAGGAATAAAATATCCACACACTGGTCTTCCTTCTTGATTTTCTTGTGTTTTGCAAATTGTATCTTTGATATTCTAAGATTCTGTGCTAATATCCGCTTATCAGTTAGTGCATAGCTAGTGACTTCTTTTGTGATTGGGTTACCTCACTAAGGATGATATTCTCCAGATACATACATTTGCCCAAGAATTTCATAAATTCATTGTTTTTAATAGCAGAGTAGTACTCCATTGTGTAAATGTACCACATTTTCTGTATCTATTCCTCTGTTGAGGGACATTTGGGTTCTTTCCAGCTTCTGGCATTATAAATAAGGCTGCTATGAACATCGTAGAGCATATGGTCTTATTACCAATTGGAACATCTTCTGGGTATATGCCCAGGAGAGGTATTGCTGGATCCTCTGGTAGTACTATGTCCAATTTTCTGAGGAACTGCCAGACTGATTCCAGAGTGGTTATACCAGTTTGCAATCCCACCAGCAATGGAGGAGTGTTCCTCTATCTCCACATCCTCACCAGCATCTGCTGTCACCTGAATTTTTTATCTTAGCTGTTTTGACTGGTCTGAGGTGGAATCTCAAGGTTGTTTTGATTTGCATTTCCCTGATGATTAAGAAAACTGAACATTTTTTCAGGTGCTTCTCAGCCCTTTGGTATTTCTCAGTTGAGAATTCTTTGTTTAGCTCTGTACCCCATTTTTTAATGGGGTTATTTGATTTTCTGGTGTCCAGCTTCTTGAGCTCTTTGTATATATTGGATGTTAGTCCTTATCAGATTTAGGATTGGTAAAAATCCTTTCCCAATCTGTTGGTGGCTTTTTTGTCTTATTGACAGTGTCTTTTGCCTTACAGAAACTTTGCAATTTTATGAAGTCCCATTTGTCAATTCTTGATCTTACAGCACAAGCCATTGCTGTACTGTTTAGTAATTTTTCCCTTGTGCCCATATCTTCTAGGCTGTTCCCCACTTTCACCTCTATAAATTTCAGTGTCTCTGGTTTTATGTGGAGCTCTTTGATCCATTTACACCGAGCTTTGTACAAGGTGATAAGAATGGATCAATTTGCATCCTTCTACATAATAACCTCTAGTTGTGCCAGCACCATTTGTTGAAAATGCTGTCTTATTTTCACTGGATGGTTTTAGCTCCCTTGTCAAAGATCAAGTGACCATAGGTGTGTGAATTCATTTCTGGGTCTTCAATTCCATTCCATTGATCTACCTGTCTGTCGCTGTACTAGTACCATGCAGTTTTTATCACAATTGCTCTGTAGTACAGCTTGAGGTGAGGGATGGTGATTCCACCAGAGGTTCTTTTATTAAACTCTTCTCAAAAAACGATAGGATCCAAAAAATAATAAGGTCTACTTAAACTTTTAACGGGAAAGATTGAGTCACTTCTTAACTCAACCTTAAAACTACCCCTAACGTAACTTAGACATCTAACGAAAGTCATTCTATCGGTAAAAATGATATAATTAGGACGGTTAGGTACTCGTACTCTATAGAAAGGTAGAAGACAGATCTTCTTCAATTTCTTTCTTCAGAGACTTGAAGTTCTTATCATACAGATCTTTCACTTCCTTAGTTAGAGTCACACCAAGGTATTTTATATTGTGACTATTGTGAAGGGTGTTTTTTCCCTAAGTTCTTTCTCAGCCCATTTATCCTTTGTATAAAGAAAAGCCATTGATTTGTTTGAGTTAATTTTATATCCAGCTACTTCACTGAAGCTGTTTATCAGGTTTAGGAGTTCTCTGGTGAAATTTTTGGGGTCACTTATATATACTATCATATCATCTGCAAATAGTTATATTTTGACGTCTTCCTTTACAATTTGTATCCCCTTGATGTCATTTTTGTTGTTGAATTGCTCTGGCTAGACTTCAAGTACTATATTCAATAGGTAGGGAGAAAGTGGGCAGCCTTGTCTAGTCCCTGATTTTTGTGGGATTGCTTCGAGTTTCTCTCCATTTAGTTTGATGTTGGCTACTGGTTTGCTGTATATTGCTTTTATTATGTTTAGATATGAGCCTTGAATTCCTGATCCTTCCTAGACTTTTATCATGAAGCAGAGTTGAATTTTGTCAAATGCTTTCTCAGCATCTAACGAGATGATCATGTAGTTTTTGTCTTTGAGTTTGTTTATATAGTGGATTACATTGATGGATTTCTGTACATCAAACCATTCCTGCATGCCTGGGATGTAGCCTACTTGGTCATGACAGGTGATCATTTTGATGTGTTCTTGGATTCAGTTTGCGAGGATTTTATTGAGTATTTTTGCATTGATATTCATAAGGGCAATTGGTCTGAAGTTCTCTTTCTTTGTTGGATCTTTGTGTGGTTTAGGTATCAGAATAAATGTGGCTTCATAGAATGAATTGGGTAGAGTACCTTCTGTTTCTATTTTGTGGAATAGTTTGAGGAGAGTTGGAATTAGGTCTTCTTTGAAGGTGTGATAGAACTCTGCACTAAACCCATCTGGTTCTGGGCTGTTTTTGGTTGGGAGCCTATTAATGATTGCTTCTATTCCTTTAGGGGAAATGGGACTGTATAGATTGTTATTCTGATTCTGGTTTAACTTTGGTATCTGGTATCTGTGTAGGAAGTTGTCCATTTCATCCAGGTATTCCAATTTCCTTGAGTATAGCCTTTTGTAGTAGAATCTGATGATGTTTTGGATTTCCTCAGGTTCTTTTGTTATGTCTCCTTTTTTCATTTCTGATTTAGGATACTGTCCCTGTGTCCTCTAGTTAGTCTGGCTAAGGGTTTATCTATCTTGTTGATTTTCTCAAAGAACCAGCTTCTGGTATGGTTGATTCTTTGAATAGTTCTTTTTGTTTCCATTTGGTTGATTTCAGCCCTGAGTTTGATTATTTCCTGCCTTCTATTCCTCTTGGGTGAATTTGCTTCCTTTAGTTCTAGAGCTTCTAGGTGTGCTATCAGGCTGCTAGTGTATGCTCTCTCTTGTTTCTTTTTGGAGGCACTAAGGGCTATGAGTTTTCCTCTTAGGACTACTTTCATTGTGTCTCATAAGTTTGGGTATGTTTTGGCTTCATATTCACTCTAGAAAGAATTTAATTTCTTTCTTTATTTCACCTTGACCAAGGAATCATTGAGTAGAGTGTTGTTCAGTTTCCACGTGAATGTTGGCTTTCTATTATTTATGTTGTTATTGATGATCAGCCTCAGTCCATGGTGGTCAGATAGGATGCATGGGATAATTTCAATATTTTTGTATCTGTGGAGGCCTGTTTTGTAACCAAATATATGGTCAATTTTGGAGGAGGTACCATGTGGCACTGAGAAGAAGATATATCCTTTTGTTTTAGGAGAAAATATTCTGTAGATATCTATTAAATCCCTTTGTTTCATAACTTCTGTTAGTGTTCATGTGTCTCCATTTAGTTTCTGTTTCCAGGATCTTTCCATTGATGAGAGTAGGGTATTGAAGTCTCCCACTATTATTGTGTGAGGTGCAATGTGTGCTTTGAGCTTTACTTAAGTTTTTTAATTAATGTGGCTGCCCTTGTATTCAGTGCATAGATATTCAGAATTGAGAGTTCATCTTGGTTGATTTTACCTTTAATGTGTATGAAGTACCCCTCCTTTTCTTTTTTGATAACTTTTTGTTGGAAGTCAATTTTATTCGATATTAGAATGGCTACTCCAGCTTGTTTCTTCGGACCATTTGCTTGGAAAATTGTTTCCAGTCTTTCACTTTGAGGTATTTTCTGTGTTTTTCCCTGAGGTGGGTTTCGTGTAAGCAGCAAAATGTTGGGTCGTGTTTGTGTAGCCAGTCTATTAGTCTATGTCTTTTTATTGGGGAATTGTGTCTCT
Source organism: Mus minutoides (assembly GCA_902729485.2). Classification (NCBI taxonomy): domain Eukaryota; kingdom Metazoa; phylum Chordata; class Mammalia; order Rodentia; family Muridae; genus Mus; species Mus minutoides. The sequence goes on from LR750969.1 coordinate 121,837, forward strand.
TGATGTTAAGAGAAATTAAGGAAAAGTTATTGTTGCTTCCTGTTATTTTTGTTGTTAAAGTTAGGATTCTGTTCTTGGGCCTGTCTTCTTTTAGGTTTGTTGAAGGATTACTTTCTTGCTTTTTGTAGGGTGTAGTTTTCATCCTTGTGTTGGTGTTTTCCAATTATTATCCTTTGAATGGCTGGATTTGTGGAAAGATATTGTGTGAATTTTGTTTTGTCATGGAATACTTTGGTTTCTCCCTCTATGGTAATTGAGTGTTTTGCTGGGTATAGTAGCCTGGGCTGGCATTTGTGTTCTCTTAGGGTCTGTATAACATCTGCCCAGGATCTTCTGGCTTTCATAGTCTCTGGTGAGAAGTCTGGTGTAATTCTAATAGGCCTGCCTTTATATGTTACTTGACCTTTTTCCCTTACTGCTTTTACTGTTCTGTCTTTATTTAGTGCATTTGTTGTTCTGATTATTATGTGTCGGGAGGAATTTCTTTTCTGGTCCAGTCTATTTGGAGTTCTGTAGGCTTCTTGTATGTTCATGGGTATCTCTTTTTTTAGGTTTGGAAAGTTTTCTTCTATAATTTTGTTGAAGATATTTGCTGGTCCTTTAAGTTGAAAATCTTCATTCTCATATACCCCTATTATCCGTAGGTTTAGTCTTCTCATTGTGTCCTGGATTTCCTGGATGTTTTGAGTTAGGATCTTTTTGCATTTTGCATTTTCTTTGATTGTTGTGCCCATGTTCTCTATGGAATCTTCTGCACCTGAGATTCTCTCTTTCATCTCTTGTATTCTGTTGCTGGTACTCATATCTATGGTTCCTGGTTTCTTTCCTAGGGTTTCTATCTCCAGAGTTGTCTCACTTTGGTTTTTCTTTATTGTTTCTACTTCCCTTTTTAGGTCTTGGATGGTTTGGTTCAATTCCATCACCTGTTTGGTTGTGTTTTTCCTGTAGTTCTTTAAGGGATTTTTGTGTTTCTTCTTTATGGACTTTTACCTCTTTAGCACTGTTGTCCCTTATTTCTTTAAGTGAGTTATTAATGTCCTTCTTAATATCCTGAACCAGCATCATAAGATATGATTTTAAATTTGAGTCTTGCTTTTTTGGTGTGTTGGGGTATCCAGGACTGGCTGAGGTGTATGTGCTGGGTTCTGATGTTGGTGAGTGTTCTTGGTTTCTGTTATTAAGATTCTTATGTTTGCCTTTTGTCATCTGGTAATCTATGGAGTTAGTTCTTACAGCTGTATCTGGTTGGAGCTTGTTCCTCCTGTGATTCTATTAGCCTCTGTCAGCAGTCCTGAGAGTCCAGCTCTCTCCTGAGTGTCAGTGGTCAGAGAACTCTGTGCAGGCAAGCTCTCCTCTTCCAGGGAATGGACACAGAGGTCTGGCATTCAGACCTACCTCCTGGCTAAAGATGAATGCCTGAAACAGGGCCTGTCTCAGAAGATGTGTTGCCTCTGCAGCCTGCTTGCTCACCTCCACAGACTGGTCTCTGAGGGACCCAGGACCCAAGATTGCTCCCTCACTTGCTCCTGCAGGCAGAGTCCTCCTGGGCAGACACTTCTCCTCTAGTGGGGAAGGTGCCTGGATGTCTAGAGCCAAAAAATGGGTCTCTCCCAGAAGCTGTGTTGCTTCTGCAGTCCTCTCACTCACCCTTCGAAGTCTGAGAGCTGACCTGTGTAGACTGGTCTCTGAGGGACCTGGGACCCAAGATCTAGCTAGTTCATCTTATAGTACTCACCAGGCCTTCTTGGGAAGGGAAAACACTGTAATTAATCACACAATATTAGCATACGAAAAACTAATGCAAAAACACCTTCCTCTCTTCTTAAAGTCCACTCTCCAAAGGTCCAGAGTAGGAGCCCCTGAAGTGTACTAGTAGTGGGACATTCTTGATGTTGTAATGTCACTTTCTGGATAAGATCTCAGCTGTTTCATTACAACCTTAAACATTCCTTCCTCAGGAACAAATACTAACAAAAGTACAAGCAATGTAGATTGGCAGAGTCTTAAACTTTTCACTTCATAACAGTGTTATCAGTCCTTCAGTTTTACAGTGAAAACTCTGGCAGGATGAATAAGGGAAGTGTGGCTCATTTGCAAATAAGAAAACAGGTAAATATGGGGGATAAATATGGAGTTTTTCCTGACATTACTCACCAAGCTGATGGCAGAGTTAAGGCTAGAGATTACCAATCTCTTGCTTCGTTCATGTATTTTGCTCATTATACAGTGGATAGGATGACACACTTGCCTTCCCACACGAGTAAAAACAAGACAATTTTGTGTATGTCTTTTAGAAAATGAAATCTGCCAATCCTTGATTTTATTGAGTTTAAATGAATAACTTTAGCTGGACATTTTTTATCTAAAATTCAGATCTATTATCTTTTTCTTCCAAGAAGATATTAGTTCTTTGAATGTTTATGGAATTCTTTATCAAAGAAAGATGAGAGGTATATAGCTTTGTATTTTAAAATTTTACATTAATGTTCCAACTTGTAGCCTCGAATGAACTGTAGACCAATTTTCATCTTAAGAGGTGGCACTTCTATTCATGGTTATTAGTAAGAGAAGAAAATGTCTCATTAATTACTGTTCCTGGGTACAAGGGTGAAGTTCATGAATGAAGACTGAGGTCCACTTCCAATTCATTTGGGTACTGGGGGAGCACATTAACCATCCCTCCATTCCTGTGCTTTCTTCCATCCCCTAAACTAATACCTTTGGACCCCAGATTCTCATATGTTCTGTGTGTCAGTCTATGACAGACTGGGACTCTTGTAACTTGGGATTTGGTGGTCACAATGGACTCTGTAGTCTCTCCTTTAATTTAAAATATCTGTTGCCTTCTCTAGTGATGCTGGATCTCAGACTGAAGGGTAATCCTGGGATGTGGGTGCCAGAGTCTCCTGACCATGTGCTAGGCAATTTCTTTTAAAGGTCCCTACAGTTTGGAAGGGGTATGTTAGATATTTAAATTTCTGTTTGAGTCTGCTTTCCTCTCTTCTCCTCTATTGGTATGTGCAGGGATTCTGTACCATGGTAACCATAGCAACAGCAGAACAAGAGAAATGAGATTTTACTCCCCACCCCCAAAATGCATAACATAGGCTGTTTACTAAAAGTGGCTGGTCTGCCAGCTCTAACAAAGGAAGACAAAGATATCTGATAAGGCTTCCAGTTGGATTTATTGCTATTCTGTCCTTGTATATGCTAACAAAATGCACTCAAGTATGTCTTTTATTGATGATGTTTGAAAGGAAATTTTATTTGGGGGTTGAAACCACTTTATTAGGTAACTAGGAGTACTTTTAAAATATGTATCTTCTCAAGCTATTTGTGTGTATGTGTATTAGTATTTTCATTCATGTGGAAAATGTTCAAATGGAAATTTTGTTTGGGGGTTTGAACCCGACTAACAATCACTTCACTATAGCATCACCAGCATCTTAGCCCCCTTGCAAGTCACCTGTCACAATCAGGGACTTCAGTGAAGAAACAGGCACTAGGGAGAGTGGGAATGCTTGGGTGGGAATAAGGAGCAAAGGCAAAAGGCATTGTTCTTTACATGGACTATTTCATTTTATATGGAGACAACTGAAAATCAGTTTGTGCTCTGGTAGAATTTACAAGAGTTTAGATTAAAATTTTCTTTTCTCTCTTCATAAATGGTTTCCCTTCACAACCTATATATACCCCCTTATGCTAGGCACAGAAAGAGTAGTCTTGCTAGCATTTGGTAACAATGAAATGTACTGTTAGTAGGTTTACCTGTGAAAACCAAATTAAACCAATCCAGAGTAACAAACATAAATATAGGGACCAGAAGGACTTTGTTAAAATCCTGAGTTATCTGTGTTATCTCAGTTAATTATCTTACCTGAGAGAGATAGACAGAGACATAGACACAGACACAGACACACACACACACACACACACACACACAGACAGACAGAGAGAGAGAGAGAGAGAGAGAGAGCACAACACGTATTGAGAACAAACTGGAGAGACAGGCTTAGAAGTGCAAGGGGTTTAGAGATCTCTGAGGAGGCTCACAGATCATAGAAACTTCACAGGACAGGAGAAAGTACACAGGAACATTTGAAAGACACTTGCAATCTTTGTTTATGCTTCTTGCTGTAGATAGGTTGATATGAGATAGTCCGGGCCATGGAAATTGTAACTAATAGATTTGGGTTTGAGATTAAAGGAGTTCCACACTGAAAACATTTAAAAATAATTTATGTTAGTCATTGCTTCTGTGGTCAGTGCTGTTTCATGGTAATGAGAAACTGTGCTTGCCACTGAAAGAGCAGAAAGCTTCTCCTGGCTCTGTATCAATGATGCTACCTAAGAGGAATACATTCATAGACCCGTAAGTGACTAAAATGATTCAGGCATCACAAAATAAAATCATTTATATGAATGTTCCTACATGTAAATGATGCAAAATTATCAATGAGATATTTAAATTATTTGTTTAGTATTAAGTATCCAATGTCAGCTGCACATTTTACATTATCCTACATCTCAATAGCTCCTTATTAGCTAGAACATGTCTATAGAATGACAAAATGATATAAGAAAAGTCCATGTTTTAGTGGCCTAGGAGACAGACATAACCTAAATCCAGACAGTAGTGGGGGAACAGAATATTTCTGGGACAAGGTAGAAACCTAGGACAATTGAAATTCCCAGGTATCTATGAGAGTGACCCTAGCTAAGATGCTTAGCAATAGGGAATACAGAGCCTAAAACAGTCATCTCCTCCAGTAACCAGGCAAAATTTGCAGTGGACAGATTGGGACACCAATGCAGCCACAAAATCTTCAACCTACAATTTATCCTGCCTACAAAATATGCAGGGTTAAAGACAGAATTGAAATTTAGGGAATTGCCAACCAATGACTGGTCCAGCTTGAGACCAATGCTACAAAAAGCTTACCCCTGACACTGTTAGTGATATTCTGCTATACTTGCAGACAGGGCCTAGCATAACTATCATCATTCAGGCTTTATCCAGCAGCTTATGGAAACAGATGCAGAGACCCACAGTTAAACATTAGGTGGATCTCAGAGAATCCTATGGAAGAAGGGGAGGAAAGATTAAAGGATCCAGAGAAATCAAGGGCACCACAAGAAAACCTACAGAATCAACTAACCCTGGGCCCATGGAGACTTAAAGAGACTGAACAATCAAAAAATTCATGGAATGCACCTAGGCTGTAGCACATATGTAATACACATGAAGCTGGGTGTTCAGGTGGAGCTCCTAACATAGAGATCAGGGGCTGTCTCTGACTCTGCTGCTTGCCTTTGGACCTCTTCTCTCTAACTGGGCTGCTGCCTCTTCTAGCCTCAATAGAAGATGCAGATATGTCCAGTGTTACTTCAATTTGCTGTGCTAAGGTTAGTTGATATCTATGGGAGGACTTTTTTTTTTCTGAGTAGAAAAGGGGAGGGTGGATGGGGAGAGAGAAGCAAAAGGGAGGAATGGGGTGGAGAGGGGGAAGGAGAAGCTTCCATCTAGATGTAAAGTAAATAAATAATAACAATAAAAAATGCAGTAAGCAGCATACAATTACTATTCTTTAAAACTTAAATAGATAAGGATATAATGTGTTTTTGTTGCTATTGTTTTTGTTTTGTCTTGTTTTGTTTTAAAGAGAAAGATCCAGGACCTGAGAGATTTGTTCCCACTGCTTTTGTAGAGATTCAGGAGGGGAAGCAGGTGGAATAAGAGGGATGTGTGAGGGATAGTACTGGATAGCTAAAAGCCTTCAAACAACTTGGGTCAAGGGTGCAATGAGAAGAAACAAAGGAGCATCTATACCCTCTTTTGAGGCAGAAAGGAAGAGAGCAAGGGAGAGAGAGAATATACAGATATTCTAAGCAAGGTTGGAAAGCAAGAAATCTTAGCATTCTCATATTTAGTAGGCATGGTAGTTACAAATGAATGTGGAAACAGAATAGAGATTTTTTTTGGAGAATTTACATTAAAATCCTGCATATGCCTTGAGTATTTACTATTATACAGTATTTATTAGGCTCTCCTGTACAAGGCTCCAGACGGCAGCACAGTGAACAGAGCAGTTAGGATGCATAAACAAAACTGGAAGACGTTGTCTGGTGCTGCTGGACAGGGTACCTGTGTGTATTCAGCTTGTCACAGGGTCTAAAACTAGGCTCCCAGTAACACTCTAAGTGAATCCATTTGAGATGACAAATTAGAAACTAAGCTTTTCTCCCTACAACTACTCAGTAAGAAACTTAAGGGAGAGTCTCTTCCTTGGAGCAAAAATCAAAAGGACATTAAAGCAGGAGGGGGCATGAAGTGGGGCAGACCTAGGAGCAGTTGGAAGGGTGGGTGAGGATAAATATAATTAAAATGAATTGTGTTCATGAGTGTGTTATATTTTTATTAATTCTTTGACAATTTTACAGACCATGTTTTACCCTCCATCCCCTAACTCTTCCAGGTCTACCCCCTTTCTCTTTCCACCAAACTTTGTGTACCTTTAATCTTCCTGTTTCCAATCAAGGACGATTTGTGCTGCCCAAATATTCTTGGCTGTGTGGCTTCACAATGAGCACAGTTGAGAAACATAACTTGTAACTAAGAGCAAAAGCAGTGCCAGTATCTGACCACAAAAAGAGTGATTCAAATTGGAATTCTGATACTGTCTTTTACTAACTTCTTAAAAATAGGAAAAGAGGAACAACCATTTCATGAAATAGCTAATAATCTCAATTCACAAAAGCATTGTTAGTCAAGCAATTCTGAGTTCTTATCCATTATTGAGAATTTATACTAGGACTGAGACTTCTTGAACAATTTATAATAAATTAACCATTAGTAAAAACTGCACATTATTCAAGGGAAAAACAGTCAGCCCAAATTCTCCACACAGACTTTCTACTGCTGCTGTAGGAAAGAATGTATATGTACACATGTATATGGTGTGCACACATGAACACACATACACATGCACACATGTACATGCTGTGTGCCCACATGAATACATACACATATATGCATACATGTACATGGTGTGTACTCACATGAATACCTACACATATATGCACACATGTACATGGTGTCTGCTCACATGACTAATACACATATATGCACACATATACATGCTCTGTACTCACCTGAATGCATACACACACTTTCTTAAAATGGAAACCTACTTTTTTTATGACCTTCAGTGATGACATTTGTGATAAAAGCATGATGTGATGAAAACAAGTGTTCTAAATTAGGCAACATAAGACCATCTCTAATTGGTAAACACGTATTTTAATTTCTGTGTTGATTTTGTGTTCCATAGTTTCCATAGGTTGGATAGGAAATCTTGTATTGGAGATACTTTAAATGTTTAATTTGAAGAATGCAAGGGGAAATAGAAGATCCCTACACTGGAAATCTATTTCTAATGTAAAGGATTACAGTTCTATGCTTTGGAAGTTTATTTTGTGCATTCTTTCCCTACCTTGTTGCCCAGCAGTTACAGCAAGAAGCAGGCTAGGAGGAGACCCAGTGAATCTGTCCAATATATCATCACCCACTGTGATCTGATTTGCACTTCAGTATCTAGCACCTTCTTGATATTTACCTACTCATCATGAGACAACGAGAGGGTGTTGTTCTGGTGCTCAGACCCCAACAGCATCTATAGTTGAATTTTTTAACATGGAAAATTACTTGGAATGTCCCCAAAGTGATGGAGATGTCTCTTCAGTTCTAACAGTAAACAAAGGAACACGGAAAGGAGAGTGTGAAACTTCAGTTAGAATCTGTCATAGTGAGAGCATCATACACACCTACATGACGCAGCTCCCCAACTCTTGATCAGAAGTGATCACTCCCCATTTCATTTTCCCCAAACTGTGTATTCCATAGAAAAATAAAAGTACTGACAAAATTCTCACTCTTCTCACTGCTGACAAATGAGTAAGACTGTGTGATCCAACAGAAACTCTAAGTTATCCCCCAGATTTATGGATTGTGTGAGGCCTATGTCTCCGGCCTCTGGAGCCTGCTTTTCTGGATCTGAGCAGGCCCAGGGGTAAACCTAGTCATATGATGAGAGAGCTTGTTAATATGCCCTTGGGCCAGGCGTGGTGGCACACGCCTTTAATCCCAGCACTCGGGAGGCAGAGGCAGGCAGATTTCTGAGTTCAAGGCCAGCCTGGTCTACAGAGTGAGTTCCAGGACAGCCAGGGCTATACAGAGAAACTCTGTCTCGAAAAATCAAGATATATATATATATATATATATATATATATATATATATATATATGCCCTTGGATTTGATTTGCTAACATTCTGTTAAGATTTTTTTTTAGATACTATGCTCATTGAGAATTTTGTTTGTTATCTATGAACAAAATATATGTTCATTAGAGTTTTTTTTCTAATCTAAGAATTTATTTGTCGTGTTCTTATTAAGTTTCAGCATGGGGATAGATAATAGCTAAACAAGAAGGAGCATAATCTAATAAAAACAGAATCTAGACTGATACTAAGGTGAAAAGTAGAATTAATGGTAAAACTTCAGAAACTACTTGAAAATCAAGTACAAAATTGCATCATAAGAACATGCTAATAAGGCAGGCATAGAGATCTAGCTGTGTGGACTTCATGCAGTCCTTTTGGGTAGCTGGCATGTACAAACATATTCTCTCCTGAGCTGCTACAGCAGACCTTCAGTGGACCACAGTTAGAGAGGCATAGAATGGGGAGGCTTACAGTGGTGGCTGTGACAGAGAGGAAAAGTGACATAGCTGCTTGTACCAAGTCACATGGAAAATAAGCATCAGCTTGTCCCCTCCCAGAGCATCCTTGTCTTTACATTATCCTGTGAACCTGAAGGACACAGCTCATAGATTGGCAGTGGCTGGGGGAGGACTGCCAGTCTTGCTACTGTTACCGTCTGTGAATGGTCATCAATGGGGCAGCATCTATTTCATAACCTAGAGCTGGGTAGCCTGTGGTTCAGCCCACCTCAAAAGGAGAATTGAAAGAACTCAAGATTAATTGTTTGTACCCTGACCTATCCTTCTGGTAACATGTACATTATTAACGTATTAAATAAATGCATACCATGTTACCATAAGTGTTGAGAATGGGAGGAACAGATAGGTCATTTGTGTATTTAAACATAAATATCAAACAGGAATATGGTTTCCTTTGGCTCTTTCCTGAGCTTTATACATGGTATCTGCAATAGGAGTTCTCAGGACTCTGTAAGTTAAATGCGGCACCCCTGCTTAGAAGAGAGTTAAGATGCGGTAAAGCAAAAGCCGAGACTGTGGGGTGCTGTCACGTCACAGGCTGAGTGTCCATGAATGTGAGTGTGGGGTGCTGTCTCTTCACAGGCTGGGTACCCATGAATGTGAGTGTGGGGTGCTGTCTCTTCACAGGCTGGGTACCCATGAAGGCTGCCCTACCTACCAAGATTATCCCCTTTGCTTAAAAACAAAACAAAACAAAACAACAACAAAAAACTTCATTTCTAAAAACCCAGAACCGGGTTTCTTTTACACTTCTCCCATTCATTCTCAGTGCCAGAATATGGATCTCACCAAGTGCTGACTGACTTTATTGCCTGCTGAGCACTGTATCAAATGCTCGGTTCTCTCAATGTGGAAGTCACTGCAGGTGTGACTCTCTCATACTGCAATACTTCACGACTGCACCTGCTGTCTGTTAAGACACTCTAGCTAGTTGCTGGGTTGTCCAGACCTCTCCTGATCATGTGCAGAGAATAACAGATATAATTTGAGTGCAGTGCCTTTAAGTTCCTAAGCTCTGGAGATGGTGTGAAGGGAAAAGGAAAGAAAGGGGAATTGCATAACTATAGCCCTAGCAAAGAAGCATCATATGATTCTAACTGCAGTGCACCAGATGAAAAGCTAGTGACTGCCTTGTTGGCCTTTTCATCTCAAACAGCTCCCTAAGGTAAATGGAACCCATGAAAAGAGAATTGCTCCCTAAGGACCAACAAAGAATTTTGATATATTCATGGTTTTATATATAACCCAGCCTTACCACTTCCCTTGGAAACCACCCAAAAGTGCACTTTTGGGAGAAGGGTGTAAAACTGGGGAGAAAACCTTCCAAAATATTTGTAAGCATCTCCCAAATCAATCAGACTTACATGTGACTTGCATGGAGGAACTGGAAAGGAGCCAAGTGCAGCTTTTTATGGAAAACTCAGCTGAGGGAAGGCCCCAGCAGCACTGAGGAAGGCACATTTCCTCATGTTGAAAGGTTAATTTTCAACAGTGGAGGTTGGGGTGGATGTAGGTTGACTAGTTTAATTCGAGAACCAGAGAGGAACTAGACATGCATTTCACAATCACCAGAGAGACAAGCCGTATGCTTTGGTAGCAGCCAAGAAAGAGAGCGTCAAGTGTGTAAATGTATAGAAATGATTACATNCTGCATATATGGAAGAAGATGGCCTAGTTGGCCATCATTGGGAGGAGAGGCCCCTTGGTCATACAGACTTTATATGCCCCAGTACAGGGAAACGCCAGGGCCATTATGTGGGAGGGGGTGGGTAGGGGAGCAGGGCGGGGATGCGGGAGGGTAAGGGGAAATTTCTGGATAACATTTGAAATGTAAATGAAGAAAATATAAAGAGAAAAAAATTTAAAAAAAAGAAATGATTACATGCCTAAAATACTCACCATTTTACAAAAACATAAATATTTCAAAGTGTGTCAAAACTACATTTTGTTTACTTTTATATCACTGTTTAAAAATAAAATTAATAAAAATAGATACTTTTAAAAGCTTATAGAAGCCGGGTGTGGTGGCGCACGCCTTTAATCCCAGCACTCGGGATGCAGAGGCAGGCGGATTTCTGAGTTCGAGGCCAGCCTGGTCTACAAAGTGAGTTCCAGGACAGCCAGGAAACCCTATCTCAAAAAACAAAAAACAAAAAACAAAAAACAAAAACAAAACAAAACAAAACAAAACAAAAAGCTTATAGAAGATCAATTTGAAAATCCTACTCTTTACTTAAAACAGTAAAGGAAATTACAACTGATCTTAAAATTTATGAAATGGTTAGAGTTATCATCATAATGATTTGTATCTCTTCCGTTTAAGCTCAGTACCCCAAACTGTTGGCTCATCAACAGTTAATTTATTATCATTCATTGCTAAGAATATTTTCCCATCTCAGTTTGAGATGGGAAGTGTGTCTACAGGATGCACTACGAGGCATCTAAGGGGTGCAGACTGATAATATAGAACAAATCAGGAGCAAGAGTGACAAGAAGTGGCTGGGTCCTACTTCTTGATCCATTGATGCACTTGTACCCAAATATGGTAATTTAAAGAACAAATCATATTGAAAACATCTTTACAGGATCTGTTCACTGACATGTATTTTGGAGTCAGTACCTCAATTCTTTAATCACAGTCACCTCTGCAAAATTTGAGTCCTGAGCAGCCCTTTCCCATGAGTATGCATTTAATGAGAACTCAAAGTTCACAAACAACATATTTCCCATAGTGGCATGTGTGTAGATGATGATCACCATTCTATAAAGTAAACCCAGATGCAGACTTGCTCTCATGGAGGCTTAGGCTGAGCTCAGTTCCCAAGATCTTCTCTCATTCTTAGACTGGACTAGAGCCAGCCTGAGAGCTGCCAGTCAAGAGGCAAAACACCTGCAGTGGGTAAATGTGACATATGGCACACTGTGGCTTGCCAGTTGCCTTTTGGATTCTAAATCTGTTCAGCGTTCATGAGATGTAAGCAACTGCTGCTTTGGAATGTGAGGAGGAAGAGGAGGCAGGGAGAAAAACAACAGGAACAGGTGCAGGAAGTGTCTTCTTTTAGCTCTGTTGGTGATAAATGCCTGACTCACAGACTACTATGAACACGGAAAGATGGGGGATCACAAGGACTATACACCAAGGTCTTGAACGACAGACTCAGGGAAGAGTCTTCCCAACTCCATCATGGATGGGGCGGCTGTTAAGGGTAAAAGCGATGGTGGGAAAGCAGCTCTATCTGGGAAGCAGATGATGAACAACAGCCATCTCCATCACTTCAATCAGGAACATCTGATACCACAGGAGACTTCCAGCCTCCCAGAGTGTCTTAGACTGGGCTCCTACAGCCCTGGAAGGGGAGTCCAGGAGATGTAATTTTACAAGTGATTTATGGAAGAATAGACAAGATTGGCAGGGATTTGGGGAAGGGGAAGGCGGTAGGGGAAAGAGCTAAGCCAAGATAATTTACCTGAAATCTGACCTCAGCAGAATCACCAGGAGAGCTTGGGTAGTGCAAGCACTAGTCAGTTATTTCACCTCAAGGAAAAGGATCTGGGCTTCTAAGTTCCTGAGTCAACCAGCTGCCTCTCACAGGCCAGCCACACCCTTTAGTGAATAAAGTAGTATCACCCAGGCAAGATAATTCACTTTCACCAAGGGTCATTCACCCAAGGAAGTATAGCTGTGAACCATTATCAGGAAACTCATCTGGATTGAGAGGGAATAAGGCCAGAGGTACCATTCAGACCCTGTGGCCACCACTACACATGTGTATACCTGGTCTACAGAACCCACCATGTAGTCCTAGAGCCTATCTATATCCTTCCTAAGTTAGCTGTACTAGCAATGTCTTGCATTAAGACTCGGATATGCTCTGGGGTGTCTGACAGAAGCTTAAATTTTCCCTCTTCCTGTCATGTACAGCAATATTGTCCTTCAGAATGTTTCCTTGACTGCTCTGGGTTCCTCAACGTGTCCCAAATCTCCATCATCCACTTTTCTGTTATCACAGAAGGTGATAATAGCATTATGGTATTTTCAAACAATATGGGCTTAAATAGACTCTCTCCCTCCCCTCCTCCTCCCCCTTTGTAATTTCCCCCCACTCTTTCTTCTTCATGTACCATGTATCCTTTTGGCCACCATTTTTGTCCTTCATCATGAACTATTTTTATTCTCTTAGCTTCTTTTCACTTTTTAGGACACACACACACACACACACACACACACACACACACACACTTATACATTATACATTAGGATCTGCATATGATAAGGAATATGCAGGGTTTTTTTCTTTTTGAGTTTGGATCACATTGCTTAATATTGTACTTTCAAGATCCATGCATTTTCCTGCAAAATTCATAGTTTCAATTTTCTTTACAGATGAACAAAATGGACCTTATTTTTATTACCTATTCATCCTTTGGTAGACATCCAGGCTGGTTGTTATTTCCTTGCTAGCATGCATACAGCAGCAATGGACATGGATGTCCATGTACCTCTGTGGTCATTTGAGTATCTGGCCAGCAGTGGTGCAAGTTGGGTCATACAGTGGCAACTATATTTTTAGTATTTTTATTTTTTAAAGAAACTCCCATGCGAATTTCCATCAAGACTGTACTACTTTATACTTCTACCAGTGGTGAATAAAAATTCCTTTCTTTCATCACCTTCTTTTCTGATACTCAGTTTCCAGACATACTCCATTTTTCTGTGTACAGTCAACGTCTAGTGCCCTGCACTTATCTCTCCAGCAATGACATCTACTACTTTAGAGAAAGAAGTACACAGAAGAGCCTAGAGTTTTCTCCCCACAAGGGAAGAATATGACCAGAGGAAGTGTTCTCTCCTTACAACTAACCTCCACAAAACCTGGGGTTTAGAATTATCAACAAAGCCATAAGCAGAACTGTGTGACATAAAGATCATTAATTGGTAAAGGGAAAGTCTGCCGCTGGAACCCCAATCATTCATTTATTTTTCACTGCATAATGGCCATTGTTATGATAGACACAGAACCTACTACTGGGGACAGATTTAATTATGAGATAGTGTTCCTGTTATCTGGGGGGAAAGTCTAAGGAAAAAATGTGGAAAAGACAAACACTCGGGCAGAGTGTTCACAGGAGGCAAGAAGGGATTTTCCAGGTGTGCTAAAGACCTGTAAGCAACTCTGTGTGTTTAGAATTTCAGGGGTAAGAGATGTGAAACAGGAAAGAGAATGAAAACCTAAAACACCATCTAAATTCTTCAGCCCAAGATCAACAAAATCTTAAAGTCAGAAAGTGACTTGACAAGCTTGGTCCACACTCAAAGCATTCTCGGTGTTAAGCAGATCTGAGGGAGGAAGATGGGAGACATGGAACTCAGTCAGAATAGGGTATAACCTCAGTGTGTAAGGAAGGGTCCAGGAAATATGGAGGATGTTTTTGACAGTGAAGAATACCCAGAGATTAAGTGACTGATCACAGTCTCCTCAGCACTAAGAGTCACAGTAGGGTCTGTCGTCCCCCAAGGCCCTAATGTAGCTCCTGTACAACTCTTCTTCTCTCTCCTCGCAAAGATGATTGATGGAACCCTTAACAGCTGTTTTCAACCATCTGATCTAGTATAAAACTCTGAGAAATGCACAGAGCTTAAAGCATGATGGCTTTTACCCTAAAGTTACCCCTTCTATTTTGCTAAAAATAATGAAAACTATTTTACTAATCTCACATACAAATTGTGAAGATCAAAGGACACATCTAAGGAAGCCTTTCAGGGGGTTGTGCAATCCCGTGCCACGAATAGAAAGTGTCTGTATGTACAATATTCACTAGCACCACATAGTGGACCATTTTCATTTATTTAATAACACACTGGGAGCTGAGTAACTTTATAAAGAAAAGGTGTCCAGAGTTTGTGTGATTCAAGGAGGCGTTGGTTTTGGCTGTGGAGATCTCATGGTAGATGGCAGGAGTAAAGACAAGAGAAAGAGACCATACAGTAAAGCAAGAAGTAAGAGGTGCTGGCATCCTATAGTCTCTGCTGAGTGGTAATCTCCAGTTATCCTGAGGACCTCATAAAGATCCCACCATCACTCAATCTGTGGAAATCTAGAGAATGAACACATTTTTCCCCTTGGGACTATTTAAAGTCAGCAGGGTTATAAGAGGTATCCCATACATTCTTCTCAACACCTCATGATAACACAGTGAGCAGTATAGAGATAGAAGGATTAAGAATCTCCATTTGATCCTTCAGATGACCTTCAGAGAGTTAGTATTGGGAGAAACAACTGCTTAATAAACTGTTAGTCTTGTATGCTGCACTTCTGTGAGTGGTTCACAGTGAGTACATCTAAGAACACTGAACTACGTCTTTCCCCCACTTCCTTTCAGATAAGAGTCCTTGTTGGGAGTTTCTTTGGGCTTGATGTCAGGTTCCATCATGTGAGCCAGAGACAACAGAATAATCAAAGCTGTGTTTTCTTAGATCAGGTTTCACTCAAGCTTGAAGGAGGAAATGCTCACAGAAACTTGTCACAGATCACATATGTAGTTTGGACAGTTATTTCAAACACCCTCTGAAAGACTATCTGACCATATTGTCTCTACCTTGTGTTCTGAGACAGCATTTTGCTGCTGCTATCGCCCCTCCAGACAGGGCTCCCTGTCTTTGCAGGACACTCTTGTATACCCTGGGATGTTTCATATGTTCATTGGAATTAAGACTTAGTAGTTGAGAGCTGGATGTACAGCTGGCGCCTGTCTGAAACTTGGTAATGTATTTAATTAGTAGTCTTTAAGTATTGATCAGACTTAAGATACAACAGAACATAGACAGCATACCTGTAAAGTACCACATAGAAGATGTTAAATCCCTGCTCCTTAGGGTCCTCACCTTTGGGAGAGGATGATATAAAACAAGCGAAACTGAAGACCCAGAAATAAAACCACACACTTATGGGCACTTGATCTTTGACAAAGAAGCCAAACATATACAATGGAAAAAAGAAAGCATCTTCAACAAATGGTGCTAGTCTAACTAGCTGTCAAAATGTAGAAAACATGAAAATAGACCCATATTTGTCATTTTGCACAAAGCTCAAGTCTAAGTGGGCCAAGGACTTCAACATAAAACCTGATACACTGAATCTAATAGAAGGGAAAATTGGAAAGAGCCTTGAATTCATTGGTATAGGGTGAAGTTTCCTAAACAGAACTCCAATGGCTCACACTCTAAGATCAAGAATTGATAAATGGGACCTCATGAAACTGGAAAGGCTCTGTAAGGCAAAAGAAATAGCCAATAAGACAAATTGGCAACCTACAAATTGGGAAAAATCTTCACTAATCCCACATCTGATAGAGGGCTAATATCCAAAATATATAAGGAACCCAAAAATCAAAAACCCAATTAAAAAATGGGGTATAGAAATAAACTGAGAATTAACAACAGAGGAACCTTGAATGGCTGAGAAGTACCTACAGACATGTTCAAAGTCCTTAGTGATCAGAGAAATGCAAATCAAAACAACCCTGATATTCCACCTTACACCCATAAGAATGGCTAACATCAAAACCTCAGGCGTCAGCACATGTTGGCAAGAATGTGGAGAAAGTGGAAGACTCCTCCATTGTGGGATTACAAACTGGTACATCCACTCTGGAGGTTCCTCAGAAAATTGAAAATAGATTTACACAAAGACCCAGCAATAGCCCTCTTGGGAATATACCCAAAAGATGCCCAACCATGCTACAGAGGCACATGTTCTACTATGTTCATAGTGACCTTGTTTGTGATAGCCAGAAGCTGGAAAGAACCCATATGTCCCACAATAGAAGAATGGATACAGAACATGTGGCTTACATAATGCAATACTACTTATCTATTTATTAAGAATGAGCACATCCTGAGTTTTGCAGGCAAATGATGGAACTAGAAATTATCATCCTGGGTGAAATAGCTCAGACCCAAAAGGACATGCACGGTATATTATGTACTCACTAATAAGTAGATATTAGCCAAAAAAAAAAAAAAAGTGTCAAATACCCAAGATACAGCCCACAGACTTCAAAAAGTTCTATAAGCTGAAGGGTCCAAGTGAGGATGCCTCAATCCCACTTAGGAGGGAGAAGATAGCAACCACAAGGGAGGAGGGAGGGACCTGGGAGGGAAAGGGAATGGGGGAGGAGTGGAGAGGGGAACATGATCTAGTATTGGTTGGGGGAAAAGACTGAAATCCCTGAGGGCCAGCAAAAAGAATGGAAACAGGGAACCTCGGGAGGCAGCATGTTGGAGGAACCTTCTAGAATGTACCAGAGACATGGGAGGAGAGAGACTCTCAGGATTCAGAGAGAAGAACCTTAGATGAAATGCCCTACATTGGGGAGAGGGAACTTGTAGTGCCTACCTCCAGCAAAAAGATAGGGCATCAAGTGAGGAATGGTGTTGTCATCATACAGTTAAAACTCTGACCCATAATTGTTCCTGTTTGAAAGAACTGCAGGGATGGAAATGGAGAAAAGCCTGAGGAAAAGAAGGTCCAGGAACAGGCCCAAAGTGGGATCCAGCTCAAGGGGAGGCCCCCAAGGCCTGACACTATTACTGAGGCTATGGAGCGCTTACAAAAAGGGACCTAGCATGACTGCCCTCTGAAAGACCCAACAAGTAGCTGAAAGAGTCAGATGCAGATATTTGCACCCAACCAATGAACTGAAGCTGCTGACCCTGTGGTTGAATTAAGGAAAGGCTGGAAGAAGCTGAGAAGGAGGGCGACCCTGTAGGAACATCAGCAGTCTAAATTAACCTGAACTCCCAGATCTCTCAGGTACTGGACCATCAACCAGGCAGTATACACCAGCTGATATGAGGCCCCCAACACATATACAGCAGAGGCCTGCCGGGTCTGGGTTCAGTCAGAGAAGATACAGCTACCCCTCAAGGAACTGGAGGCCCCAGGGAGTTTAGAGGTCTGGTGGGGTGGTTGTGAGGGGTGGGGACATCCTTGAGGACACAGGAGTGCAGGGAGGAGTTATGGGATGTGGAACAGTTGGAGGGTAGACCCAGAGGGGAATAAAATCTGGAGTTAAAGAAAGAAAAGAATTACCCAGCCTTTGACTAGCTAAGGCATTTCAAAAATAAGCTAGTGTGTGTGTGTGTGTGTGTGTGTGTGTGTGTGTGTGTGTGTGTGTGTGTGTATTTCATTCACAAATGCAAAGAGATTCTGGGTGGGTGGCTGGAAGCACATGACCCGCCAGGAGCACAAAGCTGTATAGCCCAAACTCACTGTTACACATCTCCACTTGGGGGGGGGGGGGAATCCAAGAATAGAAACAGAAAGGATTAAGAAAAAAATACAAGGTACATTTGATATCTCCATTCTGATTCTTCTAACTCATTTCAAATATGGACAACACCCCAGGGATTTCAGTAACTACTCTTCCAGGATTCCACATGGATTAACCCTTACTCCTCTTCATAAGGAATTCTCTGACCATACATCATTGCTCCTTCTTCCTCTCAGTGCGTCCAACTTCCTGTGAGAAGCCCTCTTTGAGTCTTGATTCATTAGGTCAACATTGCACTTGCAGCATGATGTCTTTCCTTCCAATCTCATCACTCTGCCCACCACCATCAACTTCTTCCTATGGTGTGATTAAAGATTATTTTCCTCTCTTGGCAATGGTAGAATGCATCGAAGCAGATAATGTATTGGACTTGCTCATAGTTGATGGCCATCATGCACAGTGCCTGGAGTGTACCACACACTTGGTAAATAGTTACTAATGGAATGAACTAATAATGAAACGTTCTATCTACTGTTTTCCATAGACAATAATATCACAATAAAGTTGCCAACACAGATCAATTGCAATTCATCAAATAACCTCATCAGGCATGTCCACTCTGAAGCCTGCTAGCTGTGCAAAGCCGGGGATAGCTGTAATGCAAAACTTTGAACTGAATTAAACCATAAAAACATCTTGTGACTATTTTGGTAAGCTGATTGCATGATTCTTGAACATGAATTCTGTAGATAACATTTTATCACAGAGTCAAAAAGTTGGACATCTCATCTGCAAAGCTCAGAGCAGTTAATATTGCTTGAGTTCAGTCTCCCAATGAAGTATACTATTAGGAAAGGTCTAATTTATTTAATGAAAGATTTGAGTTAAAAATGTCTTTATCCCCCACCATTTAGTAATAATAAGAAGTGCAGGCACATTGGCCTTGTAGAAGTCTGTCATTCTCGAAGGAGGCATTCATATTTTCCCATCTCTCCCCCCACAATATTTGGGTCTTCTATAAGTGAAAGTGTCAGGAACAAAAGCAACAGTTGACTTTGCCTGAAGCTTGCTTTTCCAACCTTTGTAGTATAAGGACGGCTCACCAGTTGCTTTACCTTAAGAATGGCTTACCAAGTTGCTTTACTTTACCTTTTCTTGTTTTGTATTTGTTAAGCAGTGTCTGTAAATTATTAAAAGACTATGATGAGATCGTGTGCTTATTTCATTCTTCTATATCTGATAAAGAATATTCTCTGAGTGTGTCAATTTTAGATAGTGGTATCTAGATATAAGACAATGAAGAATGCTTGGGACAAGAGCTGAGAAGTGTTTTCAAGAAGACTCAAGCACTGGCAGATGAGTTTCCCTAAGCCCAGTAAGCACGGATTTAAGGTATGTGACTTCTGAGATACACCATGTCAGCAATGAAACCTGTTGAAAGCCTTTTACTGGAGATTGGGATGTTAGCATTGCTTGATGAACTTGACATTCTGTTCAAGAAAGAGCAGGTCAACAGCCCCTAGTGATGGTCTAGATGCGGAAATGAATCTTAATATCTCAATCTCTTCCTATTACTTTTGGGAATTAAGGTCTGAGTAAAGGTCTGGTTTTGTTTATTGCAAGGCTTCTCAAACCCTTTGTGAACCAGCCATCCCAAGGTGGAATCTCCAGCAGGACATTGTTATAGCTATACTTGACAAGAACGCTTTCCACATAAGGTATGTCTTTTTAGGATTTCTAAAATTATTATTTGTGTGTGTGTGTGTGTGTGTGTGTGTGTGTGTGTGCTTGCCTGCGTATGTGTCTAAGCCCCATATGTGTTCCTGGTGCCCATGAAGGTCAGAAGAAGTTATTGGATACCCTGAAACAGGAGTTACAGAGAATTGTGAGCCAATATGTAAGCACTGGCAGTTGAACCTGGAGCCCCTGGAAAAGCAGCCATCTCTCTAGCCCAAGTTTATTTTTAATAATAATAAGAGTTAATTAATTAATTAATAACTTAGAATTTTAACCATTTCCAAGAGTACAGGTCAGCGGTGCTAAGCACACCCACACAATGCAACAGATACCCAGACATTATAAACTTTGTATGTCTGAAATTCTGTGCTTCCTGAATGACAACCGTTTAGTCAGCCACACCATTCTCCTCTTACAGCCTTTGGCAATCATCTTACCACTTTTTCAGACACAAACTTTATTGTATCAAAGAACCAGTCTTTATCAATAATATTACAATATTTAAGAGATAGATAATGAGAAATATTTAATGTTTTTCTTCTATGCTAATGGGTTTAAATTCTATCTACATCATTACCCTCATGACTATCTATTTTTAACTAGAGAATAAAAATTTGGTAATAATGCTTAAATGTTATTGAAAACAATGAATTGCTATATGTATTAAGAACTTAAAGGTAACAAAATGTATTGCTAATAGAGCCTCATAGAGTGGGATTTTTTTCTTTTAAGAATTCTTAAAGAAAACTATTTGTAAATGAGTTCTCCATTGTCTTGCTTCATCACAAAAACAAAAAACAAAAAAACCTGCAAAAAGATCACATGACTTACCATATAAAGAATAAAGATCAGGAGCCTGCCATTGTCAGGAGCCGTTTTGTCTGCTTCTGCAAAAGTCTGCCTGTTAGGCAGGGTCAAACAGGTCAGGGTTTGCTGGCCTGACAGGATGTTCTGTGGGCAGGCAGATTTCCTGAGGTGCTGACACATGGAACAGTAAAAGGAGATACACTTGAGGCTCAAGGCAAGGGGTTGACTGTACTATTAATCTTGGTGGAAGGGACAGGGAGGCCTTGGATGGGAACAGATACCCTCTGTGTGTGTGTCAGCCATTGCTTCTGCTAGCTTGTGATTTTGTTTCCCACAGCACTGTGGTGTATAAAAAGGCTATGAGAAATAAACTCAGGGCTGCAATATTCATTGGATAGCCCTTCCGAATATATCTCTTGTCTCTGTATCTTCTTTCTGCCTTTCCTATCATTAATCCTCACTCCTGCCTAGAGGACTATTTGACTTTATGCTGGTGGGACAGCGCATGCCACTGTGGGGCAATGGCCAGGAAGAGGCCACTGCCTCGGGAAGATCAGCTGGACTAACTCAACTGCCATCCAGGCCCAGATTCAGTCACCCCAGCACCCACTCCATCTACTAGCTGCTGGATTGAAAGGAGGAGCAGGTACTGCAGAACCAGATCCGAAGACGAAAACCTGAAGCATGACAGTGATCAAAGAAGTCTTTACAATGATCTGGTATTTGTGGAGCTTGAAAGATCAGAGGCCTTGAGCCAGACCAAAGACTCATAGAAATGAATATTTATATGTAGATCTGTGTGGACAAAAAATAGACTGAGTGTTGCTGCAGTTTCCAGTGATAAATGAATTTGTGTTGGAGGAATGGAGTTGTGGAAGGATTCTGAACCCTGTCGATATCTGCAGCCTGAGCACCATAGGAGGCCATGCTGGTGTCTGTGGTCCATGCTGCCACTGGGGGTTATGTCTGGGTTCATGGTTGATGGCCCATGTGTCCTGTGTCACCACCAAATGCTATTCAGACGTCCGTGCTCAGTGTTCCTAACGAGGGCCATATTTTGATCCATGGTTGTGGTAAGGCTGGCAGCCACGTTGATTTCCATGTCTATGGTCTGTGCTGCCACTGGACACCATACTGAGGTCTGTGTCATGTGTTGTCACTGAGGGCTATGATGGTTCCCTGTCCCCATGCTGATGCAGAGAACTATGTTGATGTCTGTGATCTGTACTGCCACCAGAGACCATGATGAGACATGAGTCATGGTGGCCAGGTGGATGTCTTTGGTCCATGCTGTAGCCAAGTATCATGTGGAAGTCCACGATCCTTGTTCCTGTTGACTGGAAAGACTAAGGATGCTGCTTCTGCAGCGGTCCTAATGGCTGCAGACTCACAGTTGAGAAAGAGACATAGAAGGCTTCTGTGTCCCACCCACCCCGAAAAGTAACAGCGTAGACAGGAAGCCGTTGAAGAGAACTCTTAAAACCTGAAGTGTAGCTCTCCACAACAGAGGGCTACTGCCAGGGGTAGAGATAGGGAAGGACTCACTTTTCTTTAAGGAGCTGGCCAATGGGAGCTTGACTGTGCTCCAGTGACAATGTACACAACACAAATTTGACATTTTAAT
Organism: Mus minutoides; assembly: GCA_902729485.2. Lineage (NCBI taxonomy): Eukaryota > Metazoa > Chordata > Mammalia > Rodentia > Muridae > Mus > Mus minutoides. Next base: position 144,077 of record LR750969.1, read on the forward strand.
CTTTTTTTTTTAAGGGGAGACCATAAGGATGTGGTGGTGGTGGGCCTTGAAGGTAACATTAACTGGGGTGCATTATGTGAAATTCCCATATATTCAACACAAATGTAACATTTAAAATATCGTTAAAAAAGTAGTCTTGTTGGAATACTATCCTTTCTGATTGTGCATCTCCTTTTTTCCTGAAGAGCAGTACTTTATCCCATGTGCTCCAGGATAATCCACACAGTGCTTGCTACATCCCTGGCCTCCCATCTCTCCTCTGGCTTTATCTTGGAATGCACACCCTCCTCCTCACTCTTTGCTAAGAAGAGGCATCTCTCTTCCACCCTGAAACCAGCCTTCCTCACGTGGAGCTCTGAGATCTTTGAGGTGAAGGATAATACTTCCTTAATCTTTTTATTTGCCCTGGGTCCAACACTGTATTTTCATAGAACACACACACACACACACACACACACACACACACACACACACCCCTTTTATTTTTTCCCAGCTGACTAGAACTGAACTTCTAAATACCTTTGGTGTGCTTAGGAAACCGATGAAGTGCTCATGCTCAGGGATGACTTAGCTCTCCATCTCCCAGCAGGTAGATGGAGGACTAAATTGGACTCTGGGTAGTTTTCTTACACTGTAGAGGCAGGAGAATTTTGGATTTGCTCTCATGGCTCTTCAGAACAGATGTGTGGCCCTGGCCCTTGCTTGGGATGTTTCCTGCTTGGTGGTAATGGCAGCTTCAAGGGCAGGGAGGCAATGTGAGGGTCAATAGCGTACACACCTCGTACCTGTGAATAAGCTAACACTAAGTGTGCATGTACCTGCACACATCAAATGTGCACACACCTACATAGTACAGGAGTGTGTGTCATGACGCAACATGATCTCACCTCCAAGCAGGTGTTTTATTTGTTACTTGGATTGGAGTTCATAACGAAGAGAAAGTGTCAAAGGACATTTGTGGACCAGGGCTTTGCAGTTTGCCCAACTCCACTTTCTTAAAGCAAATTCATTCTAAAATCAGGCTACCAATTGTTATGTGTCAGGTACAACCTTAATACCTTATACGGTATTACATCTAACTCTCACAACAAGAGACTGAAACTATCTTACTCTAGTTTTTACAGCCTGGAAACAATCAGAGACCAAGTGGCTGTGGAACTTGCCCAAGATTCCATAAACAACGAGGAGCTGGAAGCTAACCCCCTCTGATCGATTTCAGAGCCAAGTTCACAGCTGACGGACAGAAGGCTTGCAGTATCTTACGTTTATATCCATTCTCTTGACAAGGAATAGAAACACAATCACGCAACAGAAAGGGAATTATAAGAACTAGGCACAATTGTGCTGAATATGCCTGGTACTTCATCCAGCAGTACATACAAGTGAAACATGGTAGGGCTTGTAGGTGGTCTACTTTTAAGGCTATCAAGGAAGAACCTCTGTGAGAAGAAGCGAGAAAGGCCAGTCATGAAGTGTCTGGAAAACATCTTAATGCATTCAAAAGCATTTGCAAGAAGCATTTCTTCCCCATGGGTCAGGGACTTGTTCTCACAGAGTATGTAAGTAGACCACCTAAGTCAGAGACTGGGTTCCAGTGACTCTAAACTACTTACCTGAAAATAGTTCCCTATTTCCTTCTGGTTCCACAAATAATGTAATCTTCATGTCACTCACTCTAGGGCTGAGGAACACTTTAATGATTACTGATTGGTATCAGTCTTCTGGAAGGTCTAATGCAGGAGGTTTCTGTACTTTCCTCACTGGATTTTACTTGTTTAAGTTTGGAACTTCTTAGTCATGGATGAGGCAGGAGCATTTTAGAATGGAACATTGTTTTTGTCCTTCTTTTGTGATGCTGATTGAAATCCAGACATCCTGCTAGGCCAGCATTTTCCTACAGAGCTGTGACCTTTTCTGAAATGGCACTAAAAATATTTATCTTTATTCTATGTGTATAAGTGTTTTGCCTGCATGTATTCATATGTACCACCTGGATGCTTGGTGCCCACATAGGTAAGAAGAGCTATCAGGGCCCTGAATCTGGGCTTGCAGTCAGTTGAAAGCCACCACCAGAGAAGTACTCAGAACCAAGTTCAGGCCTCTGCAAGAACAATGGCTGCTTTCAGCTACTAAACCATCACTCCAGGCCCAAGAAATTGAATTATTTTTCTTTTAAAAAAGGGATTATGTCAAGTCAAAAGGAACTTACGGAGTGATAAGAATATGTAATGATGCTAATTTCAATAGGCTATGTGCAGAAAAATACTAGTCAGCTGGAGAAATAAGAATATGGACTTTTAGGGAAGATAAAATGTTATCTAAATTGAAAGATAATTACTAGTTGAAGTAAAGGTTACATAACAACGAATGCAAAAGGGCAACACACGGATTAATTCAATATAAATATTTACAAATGCTCACACATATACGATGTATAAAAACTACAGAATATAGCTCAAGAGGAGAGGCAATGGTGATGATCTCTGGGTAACAGGAAAGGGCCATCTTGACTTCATGTTTACTTTTGTCAGCATGGCTGTTAATACATACTAATCATTCCAAATGATGGGGCTCATTGTGACGTTTTCCTGCTTGTACACAACACTTCGGTTATGCTCACCTCCTCTGGCTCTCTTTTATCCACCACCACATTTTTAATATTTCATAGAGCACATATAGTTGTTAAAGATTATTTTTAAAATGGAATAAAGTAATCTTGGGGATAAAACCTCACAATATCTATCTGATGGAAAAGGAGATTGGATTCTTTAAAATGCAGCTTGAGAAAGTACCCAAGGAGCTGAAGGGATCTGCAACCCTATTGGTGGAACAACAACATGAACTAACTAGTATCGCAGAGCTCAGTGTTTCTAGCTGTGTATGTAGCAGAAGATGGCCTAGTTGGCCATCATCGGGAAGAGAGGCCCCTTGGTCTAGCAATCTTTATATGCCCCAGTACAGGGGAACACCAGGGCCAAGAAGTGGGAGTGAGAGGGTAGGGGAGCAGGGTTGGAAGAGGATATAGGGGACTTTCAGGATAACATTTGAAATGTAAATGAAGAAAATATTTAATAAAATAAAATAAAAAAAAAATAAAATGCAGCTTTCCCCACATCTCATCTTGGATTGGGACATGAGGGTAACATAAATATACACCTATTGTTTTAATCACAGTAACTAGGATTTTCTAACTAACTTTGAGTAATGAAAGCTTTATGTTAAGCTGAAATATTTGATTGAAGTATTCATGATCCAACTTCTCAACCACAGTATTTATACATGTATATTAATAGAACTCCATCTCGAGGTAAAAATTCAAATAGAAGGTATTAAGTGAGAAGTTGCATACTGCATCTTTCTGATTTTATTAGTTAAATTAAGATGCAGGGAAGATGAGAAACAGACAAGTTATATAACTTGTTTGAGACCACATAGCAGAGCCTTTTGCCAAGGTTTCTTTTTTTTTTTTTTAATTCTATTTTTTATTAGATATTTTCTTCATTTACATTTCAAAGGCTATCTTGAAAATCCCCTATACCCTCCTCCTGCCCTGCTCCCCAACCCACCCACTTCTGCTTCCTGGCTCTGGCATTCCCCTGTACTGGGACATATGGTCTTTGCAAGACCAAGAGCTTCTCCTCCCATTGATGGCCTACTAGGCCATCCTTTGCTACATATGCAGCTAGAGACACGAGCTCTGGGAGTACTGGTTAGTTCATATTGTTGTTCCTCCTATAAGGTTGCAGACCCCTTTAGCTCCTTGAGTACTTTCTCTAGGTCCTCCACTGGGGGCCTTGTGTTCCATCCAATAGATGACTGTGAGCATCCACTTCTGTATTTGCCAGGCACTGGCATAGCCTCACAAGAGAGAGCTATGTCAGGGTCTTGTCAGCAAAATCTTGCTGGCATGTGCAATAGTGTCTGGGTTTGATGGTTGTTTATGGGATGGATCCCTGGGTGGGGCAGTCTCTGGATGGTCCTTCCTTCTGTCTCAGCTCTGAACTTTGTCTCTGTGATTCCTTCCATGGGTATTTTGTTCCCAATTCTAAGAAGGAATGAAGTGTCCACACTTTGGCCTTCCTTCTTCTTGAGTTTCATGTGTTTTGCAAATTGTATCTTGGGTATTCTAAGTTATCAGTGAGTACATATCTTGTGTGTTCTTTTGTGATTGGGTTACCTCACTCAGTATGATATCCTCCAGATCCATCCATTTGCCTAAGAATTTCATAAATGCATTGTTTTTAATAGCTGAGTAGTACTCCATTGTGTAAATGTACCACATTTTCTATTCCTCTGTTGAGGGACATCTGGATTCTTTCCAGCTTCTGGCTATTATAAATAAGGCTGCTATGAACATAGTGGAGCATGTGTCTTTATTACAAGTTGGAACATCTTCTGTAAGCTATTTCATAGTGGTCAACAGCACAGACTTCAAAGTGGCTATTTCTTCACTTGTAATGTGATGATTGTAAGATACTTCTCATGTTGTCAATGAGACTTAAGTGAAAGATTTATCAGGACTGTGAGTAGCTCACTGTTAACATTCAGTCACAACTGCAGAGGACATGGCAGGGGACAACAGAAAGGAAGCCATTTTGCTTTGTTTCAATGGGGACAATAGAATATTTACCCCCCATGTATCTGCCCCCACATTCCTGCTTCACAACTCTGACTTGTCATCATCAATAGCTACTGTGATTGTCAGAGGGCTGCTTTGAACTGAAATGCAAGTGTGGCTCCTGACTTCTGCAGTTTAAGTAGCAGTCAGTGGAAACATGAGAAACACATTAAAGCCATAGGGCACATTTTACAGAAAGAACTATGTCTTGTTCATGCATTAGCAGTATGAAAAATGAGAAAAATCATGAGAATATTTATAAGGAGGCATGGTCTTCTTAAAACACAAATTATCTTTTCAGAAAAAAAACTGTGTTTCTGGGACTTGTGGTAAACTTTGGTAAATTCAATAAGGAAACAGACTGAAATAACGACCCAGTCAGCTATACTGGAAGCCTGTATCTCTTTGTGGTATGTAGGTTGCAAGAAAATGTCTTATTTGAGCTATAGAAACCAGAGATGGGTTTATAGGGAAGAGGTATAGAAATCAAAGGAGTTAACAAAGACAAACCACCAATGAAAAGAAGGACAGACATGGCTGCATGTGTCTGGGACAGACTTCCGCAGTGTTTGGCAACATAGACCAGGCCCGTGTGTCTGGATTCAGGTTTCTGTTTGACTCTCTTGAGCTGCGACCTGGTTTACTTTCCTGTGTTCCTAATCTCCCAGTTAAACCCCCCCCCCACACACACACATAGCATGGAGAAGTATGGTGGTTAGCAGAGTACATGAGTTATGTTTGTATTTGTAAAGCTGTTAGTGTTTGGAGACTACGTGTTGCTGCTACTGATCCTGATCCAGGCATGGGGTAGTAGACACAATCATTCTCTCAGCCAAGTTCTGTTTGAATTGAGATCTTACAAATAACTTAAAATCCGGTTACCCTGGGAATGTGAATGGGACCCCATGGGACATGGGCTCCTGAAGAATGAGTAGTTACTGAAAGGATTAGCGGATGAACGGAGATTAACCTCTTCTTGTGAAATAGCTCATTTCCTCAAACTCAGAATTATCCCACAAGAAAGAAGAATGGAATTATCAAGAAAAGCCAATTCTGTGTAAGGCTATTTAGCGGATTTCTTCTTCCCTTTGGAAAATATGAGGCCAGGTACTAACGAATGAAGAAAAAATCTAATTCCGAGAGTAGTACCCCAGTGCGGCCATCTCTCCCGGTTGATTCATCCTGCAATCTGGTGGGCAAAGCACCAGGCAGTGTGTGTTCCAAGCTCACAGTGGAACTTTACAAAGCACCTGCCTGGCATTTTGGTGTTCTCTGGGTGTGGTACTTCAATTGCCACCATCCATTTTCTCTCCCTTTTCTGAAATTGTGCTCAGAAGGAATGCCGAATTAGATATGAATATACAACTCATCTCACAATGATACGGCAGTTTTACTTCACAAGTGCTCTGAAAGTTAAGATACCTGGACTTCGTGCAGCCATGCCAACGGCTACTTTGATACAAGATGTTTTGTTTTGTTTTGTTTTGTTTTGTTTTGTGGTATAAACAGGATTGTGTGTGTGTGTGTGTGTGTGTGTGTGTGTGTGTGTGCACATTTTAGTTAGCTGTGCTTGTGTCCTGGAACAGATTTACAGTATATTAGCTAAATCTGCTAAATAAAATTAAGAATGGTGTAATAGGCTTCCCTTTTAGAAGGAAGCTTTTATTAAGGGGAAAAGTCATAAATAAAGTCTAGTTTGACACAACTCTCAATTAATATCTACCGGGAAATAGTCTGGAATGAGTCCCTGGCTGGTACTTCAAAGCTACATCCTAAAATGTGTTGATTTTTTACAGGCCTCTTCCAACATGTATAAAAGAACTTCCAGTGATCTGGGAAGAGGACGGGACTCTGTGTTTATGCTCGTTCATGACAATCTGTGCTGAATCCAGACAGCCTTGGCAATAATTTGCAGCTGTAATTCCAAGACAAAACCAGTGATCTCTGAAGCCGCCATTACTGACTTCACTGCTGGGTTGGACCAAACAGTCCACATGTCCACAGGGCAAAGGCTTGATGCGGAACCAGCTGAGGTGGAGACTCCTGTGGAATGATTGGCACTCCATCTGAGAGGATCAAAACTCCATTCCCCAGGAAACACCTCAATGGTAAAGTAGGAACAGTTTCACAACTTGGGAAATTTGTCATTCTCCATGGAACCTGCTTCATGCTAAAAACCTGTCTGTAGAGCTCTCGGTCCAGGAACAGATCTTCACATCCTTGCTAGTCTTCACTGGGGTGCCAATGTGCATGTAGTTATTCTCTACCTCTGTTTCTGAGAACCAGCCAGCCTCAGAGCTGAGTTAACCAGCAGTTGGCAGTGGCTGTCGTGCTTACTCCATAAGTGTGAGGATGGAAAATCAACAGTGTCCTGAAGTCCCCAGCATTTTGGTTGCCATTGAAATGAATGCACATGCCTAATTGACTATGAAGATAAGTAACTATGACCTCAGGAACTGGATCTCACATTACAGTGTCCATTCTCTAGTTTCAAAGGCTAACAGTCAGCTGAGGTAGGAAGAAGGGACACAAGTCACAGCGAGCATCTAATACTGCTTCAAATGCCTAGCGTACACTGAAGACTGACAGGTACATGTTTTTCTGGGTGAGAGTTGGTAAGAATTTATCCCAGGGGCTGGGAGGAGGGTTCCCAGCTAACACAGTTGTCATGTGAATGTAAGGACAAGAGTGAAAGGAACCCAGGATCCACATAAATGCTGGGTGCCAGTCACCTGTAATTCCAGTCTGGAAGGGAGTGAGAGGAGATGCCTAGAGCAAGCCAGTTAGTGAGGCTACCATGTTGGTGGGCTCTAGGATTAATTGACAGTTCCTGCCTCAATGAGCAAGATGGAAAGTGGTGGAGGATGATGACAGATATCAACCTCTGGCCTCTACATGCTTGTATATACACATTTGTGCATAGTGCCACACATACATGTGTGCACAGGAGAGAAAGGGAGAGACAAAGAGACAGAGACAGAGAGTGGAGAGAGGAGAGAGAGAGAGAGAGAGAGACAGAGAGAGAGAGACAGAGAGAGAGAGAGACAGAGAGAGAGCGCCTAACCTGTATTACTAATATCACGGGAAGGAAAACCCCCAGACACTAAGGAAATCTCTGGGTTGGCACAAGCAGTGAACAAGATGGGAATCATCTTGGAAAGAGGGAGAGAGAGAGGAAGGAAGTAAGGAGAGGAGGAGGAAAGGAAGTAGCCAACTTCCTCCATGATTAAACCTTTGAAGCAAATTCTCAGACACTGCCAATCTCAGTTCTCAATCTATCCCCAAATGTAGTTTTGTCCATATGTGTCTACTTTCTTGATTAGATGTGGAGAAACCAACCCAGGCGTGATTATTAAATTGGATATGCAGCTCTACGCAGTTTGCCAAGTAATACAACATGCTCTATTTGTTATGCAACCAAGTCTAGTGTGTGGATAACTAAATGAATAATCCCCCAGAATCAACTTCCAATTGTTTCCCTAAACAGAAATAAGCTCTTATAACTCAAATTGTATAGAACTTTATAGTATACAAAGTGCATTTATATACCATATTTAATTTTTCTTCAGTACCCTTGAGAGATGATTAGGAATTATTGCACTGGATGAACTAACACTGCTGGATATCCCACAGCACTGTATGGTTAAACTAGACATTTCTACTCTCGGCCATCCGTGGTACTTCTCAGTACCCAATGCTGCTGCATCCCTCCCTTCTCCCCTCCCAGTACCCTCCCCCTATCTCCTTTTCCTCCATTTCCCTTCAGAAAAGAGCCTGCCTCCCAGGGATACCAAGCAAACTTGGCATACATAGTAAGTTGCAGTAAGAATAGGCACCTCTCCTCATAATAAGGCTGAATGAGGCAACCCAGTAGGAGGGAAAGTCCCAAAAGCAGGGAAAAGAGTCAGAGACAATGCCCATTCGCACCATTAGGAGTCCCACAAGAAGACCAAGCTACACAACCATAACATATTTGCAGAGGGCCTAGGCCAGCCCCATGCAGGCTCTGGGTTGTCAGTTCAGTTTAAGTGAGGCCCCTCCAGTCTAGTTCGTTGATTCTGTGGATTTTTGTTTGGTGTCCTCTGGGTCTTACAATCCTTCTTCCCTGTCATACTGACTGTGATGCAGATGGACAATGACTGCTCCCCTCTTCTTTATTTAAGTTGTATTTATTAATACAGGAACTCATAGAGTCAAGGCAAGTGTCCTTGGCCTGCCTGTTAGACACTGCTATTGACCGTAGCAGGTCCAAGTATAAGAATAAAAACTTTGGAGGGGGTACATTGGGAGAGAGGAGCAGCAGTGTGAGGCTGAGAGGAAACAGACACTTGGAGAATCATGAGTTACTCTTGCGGAGAGGAAAATGTTGGACAGGGTTCAAAAGTGACAGGGAGACTTAAAGGGAAGTGTCAGAAATACAGTTCCCAAGAAACGCATGGAATCAAAACCTAAGCTCTCACTGATGCTGAATCTGGCCAAATGCCATTGGTAGATGTCTGCAGTGCACCTCCACTTGATTCCCACCAATAGATTTCAACTCCAGCTAAAATCCCCTTTAATCCAGATAGGCTAGGATTACAATTAGTTCAAACATCTATTATGTTTATCCAGAAAGCCTCGGTCCAGTGAAATAAATAAACACACTCTTCAAAACACACATTGGTTTATGTCCATTGGGCTAATCTGGTGACTGAGCCGTGCCTGACTGTGGCTGAGCACGGCTGAGGACAAAGTGGAGCAGACCTAAGTGAACGAGGCTGTGGAGATGCAGTGGCCGTAAGCTAGCTGAGGCCTCTATCCTCAGGCTACCTGGATACTTTTAGTGGAAGCATGCATGCACAGTTGTCTGAAGTATGCAGAAAGCCACTTCCTTGTTTCCTGAGCTGAAAAATGTCCTGTCCTGGAGAAGGGTGAAGATTGCAATAAGAGCATATTTACCTGACGAACTTTTCCTATTCTCCCACTTCCTTTTAGAACTATCCCTGGCCACCGGCAGATCTCCCAAAGCCACACATTTAAAAGACCAAAATCAGAAATGTCTCTACATAGCCCAACAATCTCTCTTTTCTTACAGTTAAAGATATGTAAAATTTCAGATATTGGTAAAATGTCACTGGCACATTTTTTTCCTCTAATCTGGTCAAATAATAAAGATGATACTTTTTTATGGTTAACACTGTCCTGGAAAATACTATTGTAAAGGAGTATACCTTGTTCAAAGGCAAGATTTCACTATTAATTAATTCAGAAACAAATACAAAACAAACGGAAACCGAGGAGAAATGCATCTAGCCACTTAGTTCCCTTGTCCTCTTCTACTTCAAATGCCTATCTTCTGAAGGAGAGCACCAAAATCAAATAGCTCTTCTGTGAGAGGTAACAAACAAGACTAAGAAAATGTCTTCTTTCACAATTCTTATAACTCACCCCATACCTCCAGTTACAAGTGCATATTTCCAAATCTTGATACACCCTTTCTATAATTTGTAGCTTTGCTACGGGGAAGGCAGAGAGAGACTAACGGCTATTCTGCCCACCTCTGGGCAGAACGGTACACAGATCCATTCCCCAGAGAGTGACACATAATGAGCATTAGAGTCTGTTAAAGAGCTACCTGTTCACAATTTTTGAGCCCTCAAATCTTAAAGCTTCCACCGTGTAAAAACAGTTTCAAAGGTAAGTGTTTTGCATATTAGCATTCCTCTTTCATAGTCCCTGTGGTGTTAAAGTTGCAGAAGCATTCCCTTTACCTATGCAAGACATTACTAGTCAATCCAAAGAAAGCAGACTACACTCATACTGATGAGCACAGAAAAGAAGAGCAGTGCCTGTACTCCATACTCCTGCTGTGCTGCACAGAGGAGAGGAGGTGTGGAGGAGGAAGCAGGAAGGGGGAGGAAAGAAGACGGGAGAGCAGAAAAGGCAAGCTATAGCATCAGTTTAACAGATTAACATAGGAATACTTAACATATATAATAATTACTAATTGAATAGTTGCCTGCCATGATTTATGAAAATAGAGCTTGCTCTGACATTTTGAATATTTTCATACAGTTATACAAGGAATGTATTTTGCCATTGTCTTGAGCTGCCAGTTCTCAGTAACTTCAGAGGGTATTTATTAAATATATAAAATTTGGAGGATCTGAATGTATTTAGGGGAGAAGAAGAATATGATAAAAATATATTTAGATTTGAAAATTGCTTTAAAATAATTTTTAAAAATATACATGGAGAGAATTGAAAGTGGAAATCCTTTCTGAGTCATGTTTTTGATTCTGTTTAGTTGGGAAACACATGCCATATATACATTCTCTAAATGTTAGACCAAAAAGTTTTCAATTGCTTGTGCAACAACTAATTTAAATGTTATAGACTCAAGACAATCATTTCATGCCTTCTGATGACCAGGCAGGGCTGTGTATAAATCAATGTCGGTGTTGATGATGAAGTAAAATACTGCGATCTGCATCTCACTTGCATGTGAAGATCAGATGAACCTCTGAGGAAAAACACTCAGGAGTGCTGAGGTGAATGTCAGAGGCAAAGTGAGCAGGCTAACTCACTGATCACAGCTAATCAGAGAGAATGACCCCAAGAACACACAACAGGATTTCCAAGGACTTTGCAACAGTGAGGTTCAGCTCCTCCTGCTTTTTAATCAAAACTGGTTGGCTGTATTTATTCAAGATGGGAAGAAGAAACAACATGTAATGGGCTTGCTCTATGTGAAAGATTTCAGCCAGATACCTTGCATACACCAGCTTACCAACTTGTTCCAATAATACTCAATGGAGTTACTATTCACGATTTGCAGGGGAGGCCACTGGTCCAAAGTGCAAGGTAAATTGCTTCTCTATTGTACACTAATAAGCGGCAAAGCTGGAATCGTAACTCAGATGCGGCTCTTCCTTACACTGCCACTTGACAGGTGAGGATGTATTATCATGTAGGGACTAGCAGATCCCTAATTCAGAGTGGCCAGTGCTATGTGAATCTTCATATCTTGTAAGCAGTGACCAATACACACCAGACAGTGTATATTTGGGCTGTCAGCTTACTTAGCACCTGACCTGGTGACAGGTTGCCTAACCCTATGTGACACACACCCCACCCTTTTCCTGTTCCTTTCACTTCAGCAGCACAGTTAGCCTGTCTCATCAATCAAAGACTTAAGGCTCTGCGCACTCCCACTCCTCAGCTCTCCCCAGTCTCTCTCTTTGATTAGCTTCCACGGTCCTGAGAATGACATCACTTTTGGAGGAATTAAAACAGCCTAGCATGCCTCTCTGTCCTTTTTTTTTCTTCCTAACTGTAGACCCCTAAACCCCCCTTTTGTTTTTTTCTCTTTTCATTTTACTTTATGTGTATTAGTGTTTTGCCTGCATGCATATCTGGACACCAAGTGCATGCCTGGTTCACTTGGAGACTAGGAAAAGGGCTTTGGATAATCTGGAAATACACTGTGGGTGATGGGAATGGAAATCTAGCCCCCTTAACTGCTGAGTCATCTCTCCAGCCCTTCTAAATCACCATTTTATTAACTTATTTGAGAAAACTAGCAATTCTATGTTCTTTTGAGCTCTTTTGAGATGAAAATGCTCTACGTCTAGGAATGGCTTTCTTAGAGACCCGAGCACCAGTCCTTTAAAATGTTATCATCAATCTTTGTCTCTGTAACTCCTTTCATGGCTGTTTTGTTCTCTAAGAAGGAATGAAGTATCCATGCATGGGTCTTCATTCTTCTTGATTTTCTTGTGTTTTGCAAATTGTTATCTTGGGTATTCTAAGTTTCTGGGCTAATATCCACTTATCAGTGAGTGCATATATGTGTTCTTCTGTGATTGGGTTACCTCACTAAGGATATCCTCCAGATATATCCATTTGCCCAAGAATTTCATAAATTCATTGTTTTTAATAGCTGAGTAGTACTCCATTGTATAAATCTACCACATTCTCTGTATCCATTCTTCTGTTGAGAGACATCTGAGTTCTTTCCAGCTTCTGGCTATTATAAATAAGGCTGCTATGAACATAGTGAAGCATGTGTTCTTATTACCAGTTGGAACATCTTCTTGGTACACCCATGAAAGGAATTACAGAGACAAAGACTGGAGCTAAGACAAAAGGATGGACCATCCAGAGACTACCCTACCAGGGGATCCATCCCATAATCAGTCACCAAACCCAGACACTATTGCATATGCCAGCAAGATTTTGCTGACAGGACCCTGATATAACTATCTCGAGTGAGGCTATGACAGTGCCTGGCAAATACAGAAGGGAATGATCATGGTCATCTATAGGATGGAACACAGGGCCACCAATGGAGGAGCTAAAGAAAGTACCCAAGGAGCTGAAGGGGTCTACAACCCTTTAGGTGGAACAACAATATGAACTAACCAGAACCCCCAAAGCTCATGTCTCTAGTTGCATATGTAGCAGAAGATGGCCTAGTCAGCCATCATTGCGACGAGAGGCCCCTTGATCTTACAAACTTTATATGCCCCAGTACAGGGGAATGCCAGGGCCAAGAAGTGGGAGTGGGCAGGTAGGGGAGCAGGGTGGGGGGAGGGTATAGAGAACTTTCGAGATAGCATTTGAAATGTAAATAAAGAAAATATCTAATAAAAATGTTATCATCAGAAAGTAGTGACCTGGTGACTTCAGGACATAGCATGTGGGTGGAAACCTTATTTTCGTAAGCACCAGTGACCACTGATGTCCTTCACTCTTCGATCTCAGACTTAACACCCCTCTCAATGCTCTGCTTGGCCTTTCCAGGTCCCTTCTGGGCTTAACAGGTTCTGCTTTTCAAAGTATTTTTCAAGTTGAGTCCATTCTGTTTCAGTACAGTATCTTTCAGAAAAATCTACCTTGCTGTTCAACTGGTCCAGAAGAAATTTCCTTTACAAACCATGTAAGCCTCAAATCAACAATCCAACAATTACTACATATTTTAAAACATTGAAAACATATGGAATACATAAACAGATATAGGACCAAAAGCATAAACAGGAAAATTCGCAAAAATACAAATAGAAAGAGTAAATCTCAAAATATTGTTAAAGGGCAAAGATACAAATGGATGCTTGACAGATGAAAATGTTAAGTCTGATAAAGGACAGCACGACAGGAAAGTGAAGCAACAAACAGCTGCTCACAGAAAGCGTCTTCTCACGGCTAGAAAGTGTTCTCTCGAAATACGGGGAAGACGAACCAAAGAACTAGGTTAAAGTTTTTACTCCTCAACACCATCACTTTTGAAAACAATTTGAATTTCCTCAGTAAACAGTGAAACTTTTAAAACTAATAAAAACAGAGAGAAAGAGAGAGGGTGCAGGGAGGGAGAAAGAGAAAGAGAGAGGGATGGAAAAGTCGGAGGAGGAGCAGAAGGGGAGGAGGAGAAGGAAAAGAAAGAAAGAAAGAAAGAAATAAAGAAAGAAAGAAAGAAAGAAAGGAAGGAAGAAAGGAAGAAAGGAAGAAAGAGAGAGAAGAAGGGGAGGGGAGGGAAAAAGGAAGAAGAGGGAGGGGAGGGGGAGGGGAAAAGGGAGGAATAGTTGCTGCCTTGCTTTGGACAAACAGATCCCCTTCATGGAAACATCACACATATCAATGTAAAACCTTTCGTTCACACAGAGCTGACTCGAGTGAAGCACATCGCTGTGAGGGAGGTGGGGGATGGGTGGTGGTTGGGAGTTTATTTATTTACTTGTTCTTTACTATATACTACTTACCTGTTAACAACTTTTACCTTCCTTACACCTTTTCTGGGTTTCTTACATATAATAAATACTCTAAGAGCCAGATGAAAAGGCTACTTTGGAGAAAACAAACAAACAAACAAACAAACAAAGCCCCAAAACAACAAACAGACAACACAAACAACAACAAACTGTTCATCACAGTATTTATTCCACATATTCTACACTTGACAGACTAATTGTGCTTAATCAATCTGTAATTAGTTGTTACACACACACACACACACACACACACACAGAGAGAGAGATAGAGATAGAGACAGAGAGAGAGAGATTTGTTCTTTGTATATGGTTGCTTACCAATTTTTATTGGGTAACTAATCAGGAGGGGACTAACCCATGGGAGTTGTTAATTCTGCTTTTCTCAACAGTAATTAGTTGTGTAGTTCTTTGTCTAGAGGTGGGAGGCCTGATATTTTTCTCCTTCAGTGTAAGCATATCTGTTGATATTATCATTGTCCAGGTCCTATTTATGCAGAATATTTAAAGAGAGGCAGTCACTTTTTGACAGCCATGATGCAGAAGTTAAAACAGATCATTAAAAAAATACTTATTTTTATTTGTATGTGCGTGTATGCATACCCATGTCTGAGTGTATATGCAGGTGCATGCAGTACCCATGGAGGACAGGAGAGGGCCCTGGAACTCCTGGAGCTAGGGATATAGGCAGCAGTGAGCTGCCCAGCATAAGTCCTGGAACCCAAACTCAGGATCCCAACCAGGGCAGAGAGCACACTTAGCCACTGTCCCATCTCTCCAGACCCTAGGGAGGCTCTTTTAATAATACGAATAACATGTTTTAAAATGTCAGATTCCACAAGGAAAATATTTCTGAGAGTGACCTCTCATGAAAACTCAGAGAGAGAGAGAGAGAGAGAGATAGAGAGAGGAGAATGAGTTGCCTTATAGTATTTATCATGAAAGGATTTTTTTCTTTGACGTCTTTTGCCTACTTCAGTGTAAATGGGGACAGAAAACTGAAAATAAACCCAGAAGGTTGTCTGAGCCAAACAACTTGGCTGAAATGCCTCCTCATGTGTCCCCAAACAAGAGAACTGGGATTGGCACCTCTGATTGTCAAACAAGATGGAAATTTCCCGGCCATTTCCATGCTTCCAGGAGGCTAGCAGAAGACACTGGAGAAAGGAAGTAGAATTTGGAGTAATCATCACCAACCCCTCCTCAAAGGATGATGGGAAAGCCTCAGGGAGAAGTGATTCTCCTGCCCAGGCTTCTGCTCCAGTAAACTACACATGGATTAGCAACACAAGAGGTAATAAGTACTTTAGATATTTAAATAGGCAAAGACAAACTCTTACTAACAGCCAAAAGGATTTAGGAGCCACTGTTAATTCCTATCTAAGAAGCAGGAGGAATTTAATTTCCCACTTCTCCATGTCCTACTGAGATTCATTAAACATACTTAGATTATACACTCATCTATACACACCATGTCTCCAGGGTAAGAAACAAAAACAACGTGACATTTTCCATTAAGGCCCAGCAGCACAGTGGGGCAGAGAGTGGTGACTCCATCTACCTCCTAATGTACCGCTTTATTAGAGAACTCTGTGTCACCCTTCACTATAACAACAAACAAGCACGCATTCTTCAGTAGAGAAGATTCTATGGAATTCCATGGAATTCTATCTTTGAGTTAGAAGTCAACTTCTGGACACCTGCATCTGGGGAGATATATAGCAAATGCCCTCAATTGTAATACCACCCTGAAGGAGATTAGCCCTTCTAAAAGACATGGAAAAACACCATCTTAGCTTTAATCCAGAGAGTAACTTTGTGAGACAATTCCATTTGTACTGTGTACACACCTGATTGCAGACAGTGAGGACAGGCTAAGCATCATTTTCAATGGGTCTTATAATTTTGTCAGTAACTTATTTCACATTTAAATGATCAAACAAAAATATTGCCAGAACCTAAACATAAAATCATTTCATTCTATTTTTAAAAGACAATCGAGCATTTTGGTTCCCATCAAAGCTATTCAGTTTAATAGTTTGTGTGCTGTTTCCTGCTAGCTCCAATGCTGAGAGACTGTTCATAATAGAAATATCTATAAAAACAATCACACCAACTGAGTTTTACATGGAAATAGAGCATTGAACAGTTTTTATACAGTACAGAAATGGTTTTACAAAAGAGGCTGCAAAATACTCATAAAGGAGTAGAGGGAATTAGCTGAATGCAGTGGATTGACAAGCTATCAACAAAATAACACACATTTTTCATGAAAATGGCTAAATGACTATTTACTTGATGAACTGCAATGTAATGGTGCTGAAGGAGCCATTTTTCTGCACTGGCAAAATAATGTGTGTTTACCAAAACTGGGTAATTATAGAGTCATCATATAAAGTGCCTGCCAAGGAACGAGATGAACCTGCTACCGGGGAAGGCCTTGAAACTTGCCTCTGGTTAATTCTAACTCTAGCACAGCAGACAAGAATGGATATGCAGAAGGAAGACTGAAGGAGGAAAGGTGTCCCTGTGTTTCATCGACGCTCCTTAAGAAAAGATAGTCTACCAGC
Organism: Mus minutoides; assembly: GCA_902729485.2. Taxonomy (NCBI): domain Eukaryota; kingdom Metazoa; phylum Chordata; class Mammalia; order Rodentia; family Muridae; genus Mus; species Mus minutoides. The sequence goes on from LR750969.1 coordinate 161,008, forward strand.
TAAGACCGTGATTCTAATGTTACTGGTGTTCACAGGGCTTGAAGAGGAAAGCATAGCTTTGAACACATAACTGTTTAGTTCAAAATGATATTCCTTTTCATTAAATGTGTTTGGAAGACTAACAATAAACCTTGTTTTGACTTAAAAGATAGATTCCCTGTGTAAGGGAAATTAGTAATAACATATTTGAGAAAGAAAGCTGACAATATTTGATTGTTGAAAGGCAACTCCTTCAGAGAACACACAGACTCTTAGAGCCAATGGAAAGTATTTATTTGGTGGCCAGCAAGTTACACAAGTTGCCCAAATATGTAACTTACTGTTTTTTTTATGCACAAAAAACCCCCCACATTCTGTTGACACACATCAATTAGCAAGAACTGTTAGCAGTAAACAGAGCTACAGATGCTAAAAAGCAAAGTGAGGACATTTAGGGGCTTTCCCCACAACTAGGAACTATGATGGATTAGGTTTTTGTTCTCACTTTGGCAGGTGTAATGGTCTATGTGCTGGGCTCTTAGTTCAAAATGGTGGCTTGTTCCTCTAACATGGAGTCAGGTGTGTTAAGGTATACAGTCTAAATTAGCACAGTGCATGGTCTAGTTCTCTTTCTGTTGTTGTGATAAGCACCAGGATCAATAGCTACTTGGATAGAAAAGTGTTTGATTAGCTTACAGATTATAGTCTATCATCAAGGGAAGCCTAGGTGAACATGCAGACAGGAACTGAAGCAGAGACCAGAGACTCTGTAGGAATATTACTCACTGGCTTAATCCTTCTATTTCTCATACAATCCTGAAACGTCTGCCTAGAAATGGCACAGCTCACAACAGACTGTGTCCTCCTACATCAATAAATAAAATGCCCCATAGCCATGCCCACCAGGCCAGTTCTGATGGGGACAGTTCCTCAACTGAGGGTCCCTCTTTCCAAAGTCTCTAGTCTGTATCACTTTGATAAAAACTAACCAGTAAAAAAATATAAATCCCGGTGATTTGCTTTCATATAAATAGTTTTTATATATATTTAAATCAATGGATACAGAGATACACAAAATATAAAATAACATTTTAATAGATAATTCAAAAGTTCATATAGAAGAGGAAATAGTTGAATGTCTAAGATGGGGACCTTGGGAAAGAATCTCTTTGGGAAACACAGAAGTCAAAATGTAAGGAACATCTGCCTTTGGTGTAATACCTGTCTCAGAATAAGAAGTAGCCATTTCTGCTAAACACTATTAAGAGCTTAATACAACTCAAAGCAGACAAGCAAACAAACCGCTAAGGAATGTCAGCAGAGGTGAAGACCACTGGTAGCACCAACCTACAATGAATCTCTCTGGTCCTCTGGGGACAGCACTTGGCATCCTCACATCACATGTTTTAGTTGACCAACAAGTAAAGTGTTTTAAGCCCTCTCATGACACTGACAAAGAATAGTTATAACTTGTTCTTATTAAATAGGAATAATGTAACTTATCACAACTCTCAGAGATAGGACCCATTTCTTCTGAATAAATAATCTGCTCTTTGGTCATATAATAGGTTAGAAAAAGAGGTGCAGAACTGGGTAAAGGCTTCAGACAAGATCAAAACTGAATTATTCACAGGCCTTAATACTATGCCTGCTATAGCAGTGTTTTCTGATTTTCTAAAAATTCACTTAAAGAATTCACTGAATTAGTCAGAGTGGACATATTGTCTTGGGACTGACATTAGGTGATGGAGTCTGTTCTTTTTGTGTGAGTGTGCATGTGTGTGTGTGTGAGTGTGTGTGTGTTAAGGTACTAACAGTGGTTATAACCTAGATGGATTATGATGAAGACTTCCTGCTCAGAAGGTCCATCCAGACAGAGAGAATATGCACAACTCTGGAGGATCTAGAAGCATCATTTCTGGGACCATTTGGATCTTTGGCTTTCTACCTGCCCCTTGCCTCCAGAGATACCAGTTCATCCTATAAATGACTATTCCTGATGCACAAAGGGCAAAAATCACACACGGAACTTATCTCCTCACCCCACAGAGAACCTACTTCCTTACCACATGGAGAACTTACTCCTCAAGTCAATTTAACTCAAGTCAGTTTCTACTGAAATGATGCCAGGGCCAAGAAGTGGGAGTGGGTGGATAGGGGAGTAGGGCGAGGGGAGGGTACTTTCAGGATAACATTTGAAATGTAAATAAAGAAAATATCTAAAAAAAAAAAAAAGATTAAAAAAAGAAAAAGAAAATGACTTCTCAAATTCAAAGATATTTTTCTCATTTATATTTTGGGCTATTTCCCAAGGATCTCTAGGAAGAACTCATAGAAACTGACTTACAAGGCATTTTTTTTTCAAACAACTATCTGCTTTGTACAATAATTCTATGTTTCTCAGAAAGCATTGACTAAAAAGCCTTCCCAACTATGAGAACAGTGTCTTCTGACACTTCTGAAGGAGATGAACTATCCTGCTTTATGTTTTTATGTCAAGAGGCTTAGGTTGAATCAAAGTGCAGAAAGTGGCCCTGAAAAAGTGAAACATGAAAACTAGGCCTTAGGCCCAGGCTTGGGAATGTGAATTTTGTGACCCAATGCCTCAAGGTACGCTAATCATAAAAGAGATAGCAACATTCCTCCACCCATCTGCTTTCTGGGTTCAGGGAGTGTTCGTTCAAAGGAAGTCACCCTGACCCACCCTGGAACCCACCATGCAAATGTGCTATTGTTATTCTTAACTGGTATTTTTGATATTTTCCAACAACGCCTTCCCCACCCCCTTGAGGTGTGGTTTCTCCCTTTAAATACCCCCTTACCCAGCTACTCAGGGCACCACAGTTCTCTATAGACTGTGGGCCCTAGAGCGCTCTTGAAATAAAAGTCCTCTTACAGTTTGCATCAAGACCGTTTCTCGTGAGTGATTTGGGTGTTACCTTTCCTGAGTCAGAATGTGAGGGAGTCCTTGCATTCTGAGTCTTTCAGTCCTGTTTCCCACCCTCTTGGTCTGCTGCCACTGATGTCTGAAGATGCTTTACACTGTGTAAAGCCCTTTAAAAACATATTTGAAAGGATAAGATGAACTTCCAATGCCTCGTCTTCAACTTTGTCTAGATACAAGTTTTCTGGTTGTAAATAAATAAAATAAGGCACCTTCCAAGACATTTGTGCACACTTTTATTCTTCTTTCACATAAATCCAGTAATTAGACAAGAGAGAGTTAACCACATCACCTTTCAGGACTTCTCGTATCTAAACAGATGAGATGATAAAAGTCAACTGAACATGGATTTTATCCCAGATTCACTGTCAAGTGAATTACTTCCTTAAACTTCATAAAAACCCCAGGAGCAGGTGCTCTTAATATATTATTATGCAACAAAGACTGCTGGGTGCAGCAGCACACATCTTTAATCCTAGCACAGAGGCAGGAGAATCTCTGTGACCTCAAGGTCAGTCTGCTCTGCATAGCAAGTTCTGGGACAGGCAGGTTATGTAATAGAGAGATACTATCCCCAAGCAAGTAAGCAAGCAACAAACCAATGAGGGAAGCAAAATTGAAGTGGCTCATCCTGTGGTAAGAAGGGAAATGTGGCTGACCCCGGAACTCAGACTTTAGAATGCATGCCCTTAACTATATGTCAAACACAGGCACTTGTAAACCTGATTATTTTAAGTCCCATTAAACAATAAGCCATGTTTGACTAATAGAAAACATTTGCATGTGATTGAGAATAAATACACATATAAGACAACTGCATACAAACGTCTTTGCATGTTTGAGTAGTAAGGCATTAAAGACAGGAAGAACCACTATCAGAAGCACAAAATAGCCTGTGCTATAAAACTCAGGGCTAACAATAGAGTATATTTAAATGAACAGAGATTTTATCACACTCATGACAAATATTCCTTCAAAAAATTACCAAGTTATTCACAAACTAAGTTCCAGAGTATCTCAAATTAGAATCTGCCATTACATATTTGTAGTCCAGCCGGGCATGGTGGCGCACGCCTTTAATCCCACCACTTGGGAGGCAGAGGCAGGCGGATTTCTGAGTTCGAGGCCAGCCTGGTCTACAAAGTGAGCTCCAGGACAGCCAGGGCTATACAGAGAAACCCTGTCTCAAAAAATTAAAAAAAAATAAAAATAAAACCAAAAAACATATTTGTAGTCCAATAAACATAGATGCTGCAACTCAGAAATAACAGCTTAGAATTATTGGAGAAAAGCATTGTAAGCAAGCAACAACATAGTGGAAACAATTAAAGCTCTATAGAGCATTCTTAAATTCCTTTAAACATAAGCCATATACAGACTTCTCTAAAGACAGAAGAGTAGCTTCTGACATATGTACAAGGGATTTCAGAGAAACCCACAGCATAAAGCTTGCTCAACTGATATGTATATTAATCTGCTGACAACACACATGCACAAACGTGCACACACACACACCATTGTGTACTATTGCTTGCTTTCCAGGGCAATATGCCTCTAGCTAGAGTCACCATGCTTGGACACCTTCAGTGAATAGCCAAGTGACACTACAGACATGTGACAGCTGCTCTCCTGCTTGAAAATGACTCCTTAGGTGATACAAGTCTTGCTTTACTTCTGTGTCAGTCCACATTTGGAAAGGCAAACTCCCAGATGGAATCAATTTTAGAGTATTTAACTGCATGCCACATGGCAGTTTTTCTTCCCTGTCTAATGACATCCAAATAATCTATAGTGTGTAGTGAAGATCAACTGACTTTTAGAAGATGGATTCTGTATTATTACTCTTCGTCTTGGTTCAGTAAGTCTATGATGATGCGACTATAAATAATCCCTTTATTACTAGAGTTTCTGCCTTGTTCTTTATGTGTTCCTCTATTACTGTCAGCATCTAAAATAAATGTCACTGTTCTGCTTTTTATGACACTTGAAAAACATCTTCAGGTTTACTTCCATGGGTGACATGCAGGAAGTGTAAGCCACCAGCATTTAGAATATTTCGGTTGTGTCAAGTGATGCAGACTCAGGTGACATTTTGTTGTAGCGAGACCAGTCAGAGGACATGTGATGTTTGGAGAGAGTATAAGTAGAACCCAGGAGAAGGGGAAGGTGTGCTTGCACAGCTAGCCATGCAATGCTCTCATTAGTTCTGCATCTTCACTGGTCTTTGCTTTGTTGAGAGAGGCACAGCAGAGAATTCTCCTGGGATTCTGGCTGACTCTAGTCACTCTTGCTGGCTCATGCCAATTCGGCAGAGGCCTGGCTGTTTCTGCTGGATTCCACTGCTGCTGATTCCTGTTTGGTGACACTCTTTGAACTGGACTGCTGGTATCCTGACAACAGAGATTGGAATCACCCCAAATAACTAATTTTAAACAGGCCCACATCTCCTTGTCCTATTTACTATCCTTTCTCTCCTACATTTGGATGATGGGCTACGAAGAGGGTGGGGGTGGAAGTGTTTGAAAACTGTTATTAAAGTAGGTTTTGAAAACCCTAAGCCTACAGAAAATATTGTTACACAGCGTTACTCCAAAATGGAAATGGGTATCACAGACCCCCTTGTCTCAACCACATTCTAGGAATCAAGTCTCTGATGCTCTGGGAAAACTCAAATGAGATCTCATAAAATTGCAAAGGTTCTGTAAGGCAAAAGACACTGTCAATGAGACAGAAAGGCCACCAACATATTGGGAAAGGATCTTTACCAATCCTAAATCAGATAGGAGACTAATATCCAATATATATAAAGAACTAAAAAAGGTGGACTCCAGAAAATCAAATAACCCCATTAAAAAATGGGGCACAGAGCTAAACAAAGAATTCTCAACTGAGAAATACTGACTGGCTGAGAAGCACCTGAAAAAAATGTTCAACATCCTTAATCATCAGGGAAATGCAAATCAAAACAACCCTGAGATTCCACCTCACTCCAGTCAGAATGGCTAAGATCAAAAATTCAGGGGACAGCAGATGCTGGCGAGGATGTGGAGAAAGAGGAATACTCCTCCATTGCTGGTGGGATTGCAAGCTTGTACAACCACTCTGGAAATCAGTCTGGCGGTTCCTCAGACAATTGGACTTAGTACTATCAGAGGATCCAGCAATACTTCTCCAGGGCATATACCCAGAAGTTGTTCTAACTGGTAATAAGAACTCATGCTCCACTATGTTCATAGTAGCCTTATTTATAATAGCCAGAAGCTGGAAAGAACCCAGATGTCCCTCAACAGAGGAATGGATACAAAAAATGTGGTACATTTATACAATGGAGTACTACTCAGCTATTAAAAACAATGAATTTATGAAATTATTAGCCAACCACCATCTTTTATCTCCTTCCTACTCCTGTTGACTCCCTTCAGGCCCATGACCAGGTGAGCAGCAGTGGTGTAGAGCCTCCAGCTGCTTAGTGTGCTTAGAATAAATGACAAGTAAGTGCTGAGCCCCAATCAAGGCAAATATACCACTTTCTCTAAGTGTCAGGAGGCACTACAGAAGACAGAGCTAAAAACATGTAAGAAAGACTGCAGAAAGGGCTGAGCACTTAAGGGCACAGAACACCCTCGAAGAAGACTGGAGTAAGTAAGTTCCCAGCACTTACTTTTGGTGGCTCACAATCTCATAACCACCTGTAACTCCAGCTCCAGGGCATCCAGAGCCTTTTTTCAACTTCTTTGGGCAACATACTCATGTGTACAAATCCACACTCTGATATATACGCACATCCTCATAATTTATAATATTAAAATTATTTTATAATTTATAATATTAAAATTATTTCTTAAAAAAGTAAAAACCAACTGATAAGAGGGACTTCAAAATGCTACCTTTGTGATATCTATGATTCTCTAATTTTACTGTCATCCATTGAAAAAAGCAACTTCTTTGGGTAAGGCTGAGACTAGCCTTTGTGGATAAAAATATAGAATGTGGCAGGTAGTTTGACACTATGTTGATTTACTTAAGCTATAGTAGCAAGTCTCATTACAGGGCAACACATCCCCTAATACAAATTTTGATCCAGTTCACAGTGCGAGGCCTGAGTTCCCTTCCATAGAGAAAGAATCAAATTCAGCCAGATTGTTGGTTGCACCATAACAGTCATGCTACCATTGCACAATTAGCATATCTGGCCTGGTAGCTTGGTTTTGTAGTTCATGTGGTTCACAGCTAGGTATGACAATCAGTGCCTTTTCTCCTGTATCAGCTTATATACCACCTTGGGCACTTTGAAATCTGGCCAGCAGGAAGGAAGCTTACAGCTCAGTTCCAGGTTGATTTTTTTACATCAAGCCAAGGTTTGTAATGACTTCAGCACTGTCTTAGTTAGGGTTTCTTTTGCTGTGAAGAAACAATCACGACTAAAAGCAAGTTGGGGAGGAAAGAGTATATTCTGTTTACACTTGCAGATCATAACCCATCACTGGAGGAAGTCAGGACAGGAACTCACACAGGGCAGAAAACTGAAGGCAGGAGCTGATGCAAAGGCCATGGCGGGCTGCTGCTTGCAGGCTTGCTCTTTGTGACTTGTTCAGCTTCCTTTCTTATAGAACCCAGGACTGTCAGCCCAGGAATGACACCACCCACCAAGGGCTGGGCACTCCCCATCAATCACTAATTAAGAAAATGCCTTATAGGCTTGCCTACAGCCAGATCTTAGGGAAGCATATTTAGATGCTGAGAAAACATTTGACTAAATCCAACACCCATTCGTGATAAAAGTCTTGGAAAGATCATAATAAAAGCACTCTACAGCAAACCAGTAGCCAACATCAAACTAAATGGAGAGAAACTTGAAGCAATCCCACTAAAATCAGGGACTAGATAAGGCTGCCCACTTTCTCCCTACCTATTCAATATAGTACTTGAAGTCCTAGCCAGAGCCATTCAACAACAAAATGACATCAAGGGGATACAAATTGGAAAGGAAGAAGTCAAAATATCACTATTTGCAGATATATGATAGTATATATAAGCGATCCTAAAAATTGCACCAGAGAACCCCGAAACCTGATAAACAGCTTCAGTGAAGTAGCTAGATATAAAATTAATTCAAACAAATCAATGGCCTTTCTCTACACAAAGGATAAATGGGCTGAGATAGAAATTAGGGAAACAACACCCTTCACAATAGTCACAAATAATATAAAATACTTTGGTGTGACTCTAAATAAGGAAGTGAAAGATCTGTATGATAAGAACTTCAAGTCTCTGAAGAAAGAAATCAAAGAAGATATCAGAAGATGGAAAGATCTCCCATGCTCATGGATTGGCAGGATCAATATAGTAAAAATGGCTATCTTGCTGAAAGCAATCTACAGATTCAGTGCAATCCCCATCAAAATTCCAACTCAATTCTTCAGTGAGTTAGAAAGGGCAATTTGCAAATTCATCTGGAATAATAAAAAACCTAGGATAGCAAAAAACTCTTCTCAACAATAAAAGAACCTCTGGTGGAATCACCCCAAGCTGTGCTACAGAACAATTGTGATGAAAACTGCATGGTACTAGTACAGTGACAGACAGGTAGATCAATGGAATGGAATTGAAGACCCAGAAATGAATTCACACACCTATGGTCACTTGATCTTTGACAAGGGAGCTAAAACTATCCAGTGGAGAAAAGACAGCATTTTCAACAAATGGTGCTGGCACAACTGGCAGTTATCATGTAGAAGAATGTGAATTGATCCATTCTTATCTCCTTGTACTAAGGTCAAGTCTACAAGATTTCATCTTCTTAAATGACTTCAGTTTGTGACAAGTTGACATAAAACTATCAAGCACAATCACTGTGGTCTTTACATCTAGTTTGGTAAGTAAACTTAATCCAGAAGGATGGCAAGAAATTGTACTGTTTGGGTATCTGGGGACTCCTCACCTGGCAGTGGACTCTATCCAGTAACTCACTGCTTCTAGGATGAGCTTTATCTAAGCATGCTGAGCATCTTTCTTTTAACTCTCTTTAATATTTTTAAATTGAGTCAACAGATGGTCGGCTTTCATTACTTCTTCATACACCCCCTGTCACGGCTGACCTTCCTCCCTGCTTCATCTTCTCCCTCATCCTCCCACTTTTTCACTGCTTAAACCTTTCACCCTCAGCATTNAAGATCCTTTCCCAGTCCGTTGGTGGCCCTTTTGTCCTGTTGACAATATCTTTTGTCTTACAGAAGCTTTGCAACTTTATGAGGTCCCATTTGTCAATTCTTGATCTTACAGCACAAGCCTTTGCTGTTTTGTTCAGGAATTTTTCCCCAGTGCCCATATCATCGAGGCATTTCCCCACTTTCTCCTCTATAAGTTTCCCAAGGAAGAAGGAGCTAGAGAAAGTACCCAAGGAGCTGAAGGGGTCTTCAACCCTATGGGTGGAGGAATAACCATGAACTAACTAGTACCCCTTGGGCTCGTGTCTCTGGCTGCATGTATAGAAGAGGATGGCCTAGTTGGCCATCAATGGGAAGAGAGGCCCCTTGGTTATGCAGACTTTATATGCCCCAATACAGGGGAACGTCGGGGCCAAGGGGTGGGAGAAGGTGGGTAGGGGAGCAGGGCCGGGAGGGGGGAGGATATAGGGAACTTTCTGGATAACACTTGAAATGTAAATGAAGAAAATATCTAATAAAAGTTGAAAAAAAAGGAAGTATAGAAGTCAAGATTCACATATAAGAGACAACATATGGTGTTTTGTTTCTGAGTCTAGTGAATCATAGATTTTTTCAAAGCCTTTCTTTCTTTCTTTCTTTCTTTCTTTCTTTCTTTCTTTCTTTCTTTCTTTCTTCTTTCTAGTACACACACACACATATAGTGTCTAAAGATTTCATGTGTAAATTAACACATAATATAGCATATAAATTGCATTCAACACACATATGGAAATGTGTGTGTGTGTGTGTGTGTGTGTGTGTGTGTGTATGTATATATGATGCTTGTACTTTAACTGCATTCTCAAATTTTGGTGTGTTTTGTTTTCATTATCATTTCACTTTAAATATATTCTGATTTATCTTATACACAAATTACTTCAATAATGAAAATCCCTATGAATCAATTTTGTAAGCTGATAGCATATATGTATGTATATTGGTCAGATAATCCTTCTTCTTATAATTGAGAATGCTGTTTGATGAAAAATGTTCCACAGGTGAAACAACTTTTTAAATGATAACTTTTAGAAAAGTATTTTAACAGTTAAGATTACAGATGAAGCACCTTCTGTGACATTCATGCAGCACAGTCAAGCTGATAGAGTAAAAAAGAGAAACTCAAAGAGCATGAGGTAGCGAATTTTCACTATGGTGTTGTGGTTTAATAGGAAACATATTCAATCCCTGCTCCCAGTCTGGTACCTAAAATGCTTGTATTTTCCTGAGTGATGGGGTACTAGGTACATTATTTGTTCTAATATTTGGTCTTTGGGGCCAGTTACCCCCAACAAAATTTTCTGAACTTTGCAGGTAATAGCATTGCCCTCTTTTCCCCCTAAGGTGGCTTCGGGTGAGCTCCTGGATGTGAACTGCTTTCTTGAAGGACCAATGAATTATTAAATTTTGCAAAGAGGATAAGTCCTGGTATCAAGATTAAAATTTATGGTTAACAAAATGGACATTGAGTTGTAAGCTGGTAACTATTTGTGTGTTGAGGCCTTGGAAGGTAGGAAGTCATTGTCTCCAGCTGTCTATACAAGCAAGCTCTGAGCCTCTTCCAGCACACCTTGTCATATTTGTATTTTCCATCCTGGTACTTCTGAGTTGTATCTTTCATTGAAGAATATTTTTTTTTTTTTTTTTTGGTTTTTTTCGAGACAGGGTTTCTCTGTGTAGCCTTGGCTGTCCTGGAACTCACTTTGTAGACCAGGCTGGCCTCGAACACAGAAATCCGCCTGCCTCTGCCTCCCGAGTGCTAGGATTAAAGGCGTGCGCCACCACGCCCGGCCTGAAGAATATTTTTATAGTGAGTAATTGTAAATAAGGCACTCTCCTGAAAGAAGATGTTGAAACCCAAAGAAGGTATCATGAGAATCTACTTTGTAGCAGATTGGATAGAGATGGGTAAGCTGTTAAGTCACTGCTTATCACTGGAATTTGAAGTGGAGAGGAATACAGCTAAAGAACTGGTCAGTAAACGTGGCATCTGAGATGATTCTAGTCTCTACCAGAATCAACTGAATTATAGAACATTCAGTGGTACACAGTAGATGTCTACCAAAGAGCGGACACATGATGAAGGATGGACATCATGTCAAAAATATACTGCTTTGTGCTGAGAACACAGCAAGAGATAGTAATTTATTTGTTTGTTCTACCTACAGTCACCAATGAGTGATCTGTGTACATATTCATATGTAGATTCTTATACAATCTCTATATTACTTGGTAGTATGATTGTGCTAACTTCTATAGTTATATAAATATGAACAAAATATAAAAATATAAACTTTCATACTTATAAAATAGTTTTTATAACTATTGTACCTGTAGTCTCCTTGGACAAAGTAGAAAGATGAAGAAGGAATTTAAAGTAAGATGCACACATTAGGATAGAGATGAGATGTTGTAAGCTGTCATCTGACGTCAGTGAGAACAATGTGCACAGCACCGAGGTATTCGAAGAATCGCATTTTAATGTAATGGTTCACGTTTTAGCACTGAGAGCATAAAGCACTTTAAAGATAAGAATATGAATTTTTCCATTTGCTCTACATGAAAATTATGTGAGTCTCTAAAACCCCCTACCATTTAAAAAGATAATGTTTAAGAATCTTTCAAACAAAGAGCTTCGGTAGAAACCATATGATAAAAATACTAAGATACAACATCATCCAATAAATTTGCAAGAATAACAATGACACAGGATAGATAGAACTCTATTAACTGAATTTCAATAAAATTCTTGCATGGTAATGCACAGACTAAAAGATGCTGAGCATACCAAGTGTAGTCTGTGATGCCCTCGCTCTTAATGTGAGGACACGCATGTCTTTGGGACTATATATTTTGGCCATTAGAGACCTAAATGCATAACCTTAAATTTTAAGTTGCTATATTACATAGTCAGAAACTAAGATCGAAGGAGGAGAAAGAGAGAAGCAGGAGGAGGAAGGGGAGGAAAAGAACGGGGAGGAGGGGAGGAGGGAGGAGAGGAGAAAAGAAGAGAGAGGAGGACATCGTGGTAGCGGCAGCCACCATATTCAATCACATTGCTTCGCTTGTGATAAAAGAAGTCGTGAGGCATCCATCAGAAGTAGTGGAGACTGCAGGCCAAGGGCAGAACTCAGTTGCATCATAGATCCCCCAAGGATAACCCAAGAGTTATTTTATCTCCATGATTATGAGTTACTTTCTATAAAGTGAAAGTACTAAAAATATGTGCTTCATGGAGTAGCTGTAAGAATGGAGGCCAAAGTGATGACAGACAGTTGCCCTCGGAAAGTTAACTTTAAAAAATTATGTTACCTATTGAAATACAAATTAGGAGCCAAACTAATTTTAATTATTCATTTTACTTAATCAAAAGCTGCAATATGCTATTCTTTCATCGGGTAATGTGAGTTTATTTCTTAGTAGTCATGCAGCCAGATGCAAACACAGTAGTCAGATAGTCAGTGCAGCTGCAGAATGTAATATATATATATATATATATATATATATATATATATATATATATATATATATATATTGTCTAGTACTACTACTATTGTAAGTTACTATTGAAGATAGCTTCATAGTCAAATGCAAATACCCAGACTTCTTATCTTAAGTACAACAGCTTAAGCTTTGTCATTTATCTCTTAGTATCTTAAAGACAGTCTGATTTCTGTTGTTTCCAAATAAAATAAATAAGATACCTTATTAAAATGGATTACAGTCCAGAAGGCCAGTCTATAAATACTCAGTTTTTTCATAGTAATGTAGCACTTGAAATAAACATAGGAGAAAATGTATATTTAGATAGTACCTTAGTATAAACCAGTCTCTCTTGAGGTGATTTTTCAAAAGAGAAAAAAAGAAAAGTAATAATCTAAGCCAGGGGCCATGGACTGAAGACACTTTGATCCTCCAATACATTTAAAAATAGCCTTACTGGAAAGAGCCTGCAGGTCTTAAGTGGGGAAAGTTAAAAAGAAAATAAGAAAAGGAATCCGATCTGAAAAGAAAATATCAAAGTCTTTTCATAAATGAATAGTAAAAGATTATGATGGGAAGCATTTAATCCTGTTTTTATTTATGTTCATTCTTAAATGTATTGTTCTTTAATATTGTACTACCAAGCAAGGTGATCACAACTTCAACATATATGTGTGTGTGTGTGTGTGTGTGTGTGTGTGTGTGTGTGTGTGTGTGTATTTGTGTGTATACATATATATATATATATATATATATATATATATATATATATATATATATACAAGATGATAAAAACAATAAAATTAATGCATATAATAAACTAATATATTAATACATTAGTAAATGACTAATAATCCATTTGTTAATGATTGTCTAAATGAAAATGATAACATTAATATTTATAGGTTTTTAAATAATTATTTGTCTATAGAATTGATCAGCAATTTAAAAATCTGATCTTATATAACAGCTTTCTAGGCATAAGTCTTTTGAATTTGGTTTAGTAGAGTCAGCTTGAAAATCTATGTCCAAATTTGCCTATAATCAGTTTCCAACTTTAATTACAAAGTAGCTGGCTGACATAAAAAGATTCACATCCTCAGAAGTTTATATTTCATATGGTATAGACCTCTACAAGTTAAAGAATACTCAGTCCTAGTAAGTATAAAAATGCCATTGTAAAATGGACTTGGGGTACTGACTGATCATTAACCTAAAATTACCATTATTTTTTATCTAAATAAAATAGTCCATTATACAATGAAATCAATTCATCCATAATGAAATGATTTTTTAAAACACTTCTGAATGCTAGTTTTTTCATAGATGAAGGTAAGTACACCTCACTAGAGAAATTTCTATATGCAAAAATTTTGTGTACAATTTTCACGCAATGTCTTCTCTGGTCCTCTGGCCCCACCATTAATTTATTGTGGCTCAGAAAGATTGCAAATATGCAAACATCCCACAGCTCTAAGTGACCAAGGAGAGTTCTACAGAGACATACTGCTTTCTTTATTGTGCTCTAGCCCCAGCATGTTGATTCCCACTCTAGTCAATAAAGAATCCATTACTCCAACATGACAGGAGACAGGAGAAAGACTGCTTCCTATACACACTCACAAGTTTTAAAAGAACATCTTAAACTTGGAATTTTTCCATCTTATTTCATATTTGTTTTGTTTTCTAAAATGTAATGTTTTCTAAATGGCTGTGATTACATTCCATTGCTGTTGTAAAGAACAACAGCTCCCTCAGCCTGGGAATCCTTGAGCTGTTTCTTCTGGATTTGTCTTTCCATTCAAGAGGAGTTCAAACCCCAGCAGCTGTAATTTGCTTGAGGAAGCACATGTTCACATCTATCAACCTTCTTCCAGTCAAGGGCTGGCCTTCAAAGATTTCCTGAACTTCTCCTGGCTGATTTTTCCTAGAGTTGTGTCCATATACATCCATATTCAAATATATGTCCATGCAATCTTTAAGTTAACTGTGATGCACTGCTGTCTTACTATTACAGAACAGGAACACTGAAAGTCAAAGCCTTGACTTGGGCTTGATGTGGCCATTTTAGTATAATAAGAAGCTCACTGTGTGTGTGATTAAGTAAAAATTCTAGAACCAACAGTAAGAAAAATGTATCTAATAGGAAGATCACTAGTGTGTCAACCATTTATGCTTACCATTTATCCTTGAGAGAATGTATTACATTGTCAAACCTGTAAAGAAAATGCTAACTTTGTAGTACCCCAAGTCATCAAGAATATGCCATTATTCTCAACTCTAGATAAAAGTGGAAAAGTATATAAATTTTTTTCTTTATTAGATATTTTCTTCATTTACATTTCAAGTGTTATCCAGAAAGTTCCCCATCCCCTCCCCCATCCCCACCCTGCTCCCCTACCCACCCCCTCCCACATAATGGCCCTGGCATTCCCCTGTACTGGGGNATATAAAGTCTGCATGACCAAGGGGCCTCTCTTCCCAATGATGGCCAACTAGGCCATCTTCTTCCATATATGCAGCTAGAGACATGAGCACAGGGGGAACTAGTTAGTTCATGTTATTCTTCCACCTATATAAATTTTTTTTTAAGGAGCTAGAGAAAGTACCCAAGGAGCTGAAGGGGATCCACAACCTTATAGGAGGAACAACAATATGAACTAACCACTACCCCCAGAGCTCATGTCTCTAGCTGAATATGTAGCAGAGGATGGCCTAGTTGGCCATCAATGGGAGGAGAGGCCTTTGGTCTTGTGAAGATTATATGCCCCAGTACAGAGGAATGCCAGGGTCAGGAAGGGGGAGTGGGTGGATTGGGGAACAGGGCGGGGGGAGGGTATAGGGGATTTTCGGAGAGGAAAGTAGGAAAGGGGATAGCATTTGAAATGTAATTGAAGAAAATATCTAATAAAAATTAAATAAAGAAAAAATTTGGATAATAGCATATGTTTGGAGGTATGAAAAAATAGCTTAACTAGTGATTATTCTAGGATTGAATTTCAATACATGAATTATTATGTGTCTTTCTAAGTGGAGGAGGGTTTAACCAAATGGGACCACATCACTAGGTTTTGTATGCTCCTTTAAGCATAATTTTGAACAGGTATCTACAAAACTGCTGCGTTCGAGTATTATTATGCAAAGACTGGATGTTGTGACTGTGATTCTAAGTTTCTAAATTACCTTTAGAAGATAAGTGAACAAGGAAAATTTTATTATATTCCTGGCTCAATACTTTGTGATTCAGAGGCATCATCTGAATGATTGGAACAACATTTTAATTAGGAGAATTCTATCTTCACATATCCTACATAATACTGGCTTCCATATTTTGAGAAGACAGATAGGACTTAGAGTGATGTTTCTAATTCCTTATGCTCATTACTAGCAAAACCTGAGGCACAAGACTTTACCAGTTGTGGCTGCTAGAATTAAACCAATTGGGTTATTTTATTTTGAACCTGCATATAAAAATGTTAAGTACTCTAAGAACTAGATGATTTGAATTTGAAACATAGTTAAGAAATTCTGGTTCCACATCAATCACTGGTATATTTAGAACCTTAAATAGGGAGAGAGCAAATACTTTACACAGGCTGTTAAAAGGAGCTCTAATAGGAACTGACACCGGCAGAGTGAGCCAGGCTACAGCAGCACAAAGCCTGATGATGTTTAAAGTATATGACTTACACCTTTCAAACTATGTGGCCATTAAAACTATACTGTGAGAAAATAGTTTTAAGCAAATATAATGCTCCAGATACTGTAAAAAATGCCTTGACATTAACACTCTATTTTTTCATGAATAACTTAAAGAAATAGCACAGCTTGGGGAAGAAGAGGGAAGCTCTTTGACTGTGTTTACCTGTCAGTTTCTTGGGAAACCTGCTTATTTGGACAGTTTAGTGTAGAGTGGATAACGAGAAAGTTTGTATTAGATTTAGGAAGAATGATGTACTAACCCACAAGGCGAATTTTAGTTTCCGAAGGTTTCATTTGGAAACTAGACTGATCTCCTTGAAGCTAGCAAAGACCATGATATAGTTGTTCCCTCCCTTCCTCCAAGTCTCCTTCCATACCGTCATAGCCATACATTGTGTCTATGTGGGGGTAGACAGAGACTACAAATAAAACACAAGGATCTGCATCTAGAAGATGGATAAATCATACACAGCTCACAGAAACAACCATAAACCAAATATCAATGGGAATGTTTTAACCTTCCTTGGAAATGAAACTAGTAGAATTTTTCAAAGAAAAATTTGAGGAAAGAAATATTCATAAAATGTATCCTAGGTAGAGACTGTTAGGGTAAAGGCTGCCCTGGCACACACCTGATTTCACAGCCTTCAGTCTGCTCTCAATCTGGACCTTTCTACAACACCAGCTTTCTTTATTTCAGGAGCTTCATGGTGGTTTGGAACTAGTTTTCTAAACACAGTATATAGAACACTAGGTCAAAATTTCATCTAGAATAAACTTGCGAAATGCCAATTCCACCATATGCCAGAACCAGGTGCTTTAACAAGATGCTCAAATGAGAGTGCAGAAAATCTCACGCTGTAAACATGGCAAACACCCTGAAGCTACTGCACCCATCACAGGGGTGGTAGAGCTGTGATTTTTGCCATTGTGAACAGAAGCAATAAGTAGTATAGATTGAACAGCTTATGTATAGACATATTAGAAAGAATGAGAGGCTATTTTGTAAGTCAAAGTTAAAGGATGAAACCTCTCTCTCTACCTCTCTCTGTCATTTCCTTCTCTTTATCTCTCTGTCAGGTTGTCTCCCTCTATCCTCTCCCCCCTCTTTATTTTTTTAATTTAATTTTTTAATTCACTTTACATTCCACTCACTGTCACCCACCCCCACACACACATCCTTCCCTCCATTCCCCCTCCCCTTCTCCTCTGAGTAGATGGAGGCCCCCAGGTACCCCCACCCTCTGCACTTTAAGTCTCTGTGAGGCTAGGCACTTCCTCTCCCACTGAGGCCAGAGAAGACAGCTCAACTGGAAGAACATATCCCACATACAGGCAATCTCTTGTTTACACACACATGTGCTCACAAACACTTTAGGAAGTCACCCTACCAATTCATCTTTCATTATAGTTAAAGGAGTCCTGTAAATATTCTCAAGTTTGGAAATGTAAATACAACTGCACCATCAAGGCCCAAAACTAGAACTACGGTTAAGCAGTATAACTCCAAGGAAGAAGCCTATCTCAAAGGAAGGAATTTATAATAAAATTTGCTCTTTTTCTCTCATTATTTGACTGTCTCTTCCCCTTGAGTTTCAAAGTGTCAGATCACTAAAACTGTTTGTCTTGCCATTACCAAGACAGTGATAAGTGCAGCCAGTATTTGCTGAGCAAGTTTTGGTGCATCAAGCTGCAGTGGCTGAAGACTCTGGAAGGCAAAGGAAAGAAATACTCAATTCTTAAAACAAAAGAAAAAATTTATTATTAAAACCTGGAAGCAAATGGTCTTCCATTGGCTCAGGCCACTTGGTCTTTGGTGTGTGGATCTCTTCTGGGAGGTTGTAGAATCTTTTGGATACTGAGCCCAGCTGGCAGAAGTAGGGCCATAAGGGTCATGTGGTTCATGGGCTACAGCCAACCCTGGATCTGGCCAAAACTTCTTTCTCTGCATCCTTATCTCCAACTTCACAATTCCACCACATGCTCTCATCCTTTCTCTGCCAAGAAACTACAAGCCCAAGTAAATCCTCCCTTCCCAAGTTGCCTATTACTGGGTGTCTCCATAGAAAAGGGAAAGATCATTAATAGACAGGGTAGCAAAGATCATGGTGCTACATGGTAGGGAAAAGGTCAGCAAACGTCGAGGTGCTACATGTTGGGGGACACTGTCATGCTCCTGTGTGTGTGTATTCATGAATATGTATGTATAAACATCCTTCATCAGTATTAATAAGTACAACTCTCTATCCCAAATCCCAATGTCAGGTATGTTTACTGTCTGCTCCCAAACCTGCTTTCAGCCACATCTCCACTACCAGGCTAAAAAAAAAAAAATCTGCCTTCCCCTTAAGACCTTCAGTGCTTTGGAACTGTGTCTGGACCCTGTGATCAATTGTTTGCAGCATTTTCTCTTCCCCCATCTGTTCCATGCTTGTATCTCCCTTTTCTCCAGATACAATTATGTGCAACATATAGTATTTCAGACCTCAGTAAAATGGACATTTGGGTTCTGATAATTCTTGGCGTGGGGGGCAGCCCTGTCCATTTCAGTCAGTTCAGTAGCTTCAATGTCCCCTCTTCCAACTAACTGTGACAACTACATGGTCTAGTTTGGCTAACCTTTCTAGATAAAGCAATATTTGGATGTATCTATTGTGCGGGGGCTACAGTGTGCTTATTGAGTTAGTCATCTTTCCCTACTCTTCTGTGGTCCTATTTAACCTTCTCTGTGATAGAAATCTGTGAGCATTTTGAAACAAATTGTAAAGCTGTCTAGTTGTGCAATAGATCCTATAAGAGCTCCTCTGTAGCTCTGTGGAAGGCCTTTCTTCTCTCTGTGCCTTCACACAGTAGCACTTCTGTGAATTACAACAGACAGCCCTCTGATTCCCCAACAAAAATCCTCCAGCCAAACGGGGCTCTGCCACCTCTAGCAGAGCAAGTGCCTGTAAAGAGACAGACAGCTCAATCATCAAGCCACTTTCTGTATAACACAGTGTTGTTCTGTATAACCCTTGTGTATCACACATTTGGTAGAGCAACTATAGTTTTAGAAAACTAAACCTAAAAAACACAATTGATATTTATTGGTTAGGAGAATGTGTTAGGAGAACTACTTTCTTCTGAAAACAATGCTAAAGCCCTACACTGACCACTCTCTCCACATTCTGATTTTTCTTTATCCCTTATTTTCTCTCTCCTCTCACTAGACTCCGTGAAGTTCTGTGAAGGCAGGGTATCTCAGTAAGCTTTCTCTTTGAATTTGGTCTCAGTGACTAAGACATTGTACGGAGAACAACCGCTAGTCTTTCAAGTAGTTAGTTTGTTAATATCCGTCTTAATAGTTTGGAGGTTCCCTGAGGGTACACACTATATCTTATCTGTCTGTTAATTTCCAATATATTTTACATCACTATAATCACCATTGTCAAAATTAAGAATATTAAACAAAGAAGTGTCAGTGGTCATTCTATGATCCTTCTTGACACAACATAATCCTTATCACTTATGAGGTTGGCACTAATTATGTTGTTAATACCTTTTGTACAGATAGAGCACTTGAAGCTGGGGGAGAATGAGACTAACTGACATATATAATAAAGATTGGACACAGAAAGCCTGTGACTTCAGTTCAAGTAGTGTAATATCAGAATCTATGCTGAGACATTTTGTAACAAATGTTAAAGTAAGTTAGTCACTGTAAGTCATACATTTCGACATAGTTTACATGGTGGTAGATGGTAATAAAGAAGGAGAAAACAATTGTCTTAGTCAGGTGAGAGACAGTGAGGATATCCTAGAGTATGTGGGTTATAAACAGAAACATAGTTCTCACTCTTCTAGAGCCTACATTCTGAGTGAGGTAGGGAAATCATGGATAGGTTTTGGGAAGTTATCTTCTAGGTTCTAGTCTGCCATTATTGTGTGTGTTTTTATAGCCAAAAGATGCCTGGAGAGCTCTCTAGGACCTTAGTAAAGGATACTAGTCCTATTTTGAGGGCCCTACCCTTATGACTTAATCACTTCCCAAACATTCCATGTCTTAAAACCATTAACTGGTGTCAGAGTTCAACATATTAATTTAGAAGGAGAGAAAGGCACAAACCTGTAGCTTGCACAGTCCCTTCCTATCCATTTCTTTATCTTCTAACTTTAGTGAATTACCTTATTTTTTTCTCCTGTATTGCTTTTTTTTTTCTGGGAAGCTTTTCATTTCCTGGGTGGTAAGTAATTTTCAGAGCTGGCAGCTGTGGTCATCTCTCCTTCTCTCCTTGCTGAGGCCCTCCAGCCCCCATGGAGGACTTCACTTCCCCTCCTCAAGGTTCTATGATAAAATCATCTTCAGGACTCTTCAAAGATATTCTCCCATCGCATCACAGCACACGCTGAACCTCATTTCCTCTACTC
>LR750969.1:181825-241674 GCA_902729485.2 Mus minutoides
TTCCTTCCTTCCTTCCTTCCTTCCTTCCTTCCTTCCTTCCTTCCTTCCTTTGCATTTATTCTTTCCTGTAAATTTTAGCAATGAATGCTTTCTCCTGCTTTTCAGGTTCTTTCATCATCACACATGTTATTTTTCTCTTTTGCATAGATAACTATTCTATCTTTAGTGCATTCTTCTTTCTCACAGATTCTGTATCATCCAATAAATCAATAGAAGCAAATAGAATCTTTTCAGCCTAAATATGCCCATGATGTTTGGCACTCTTTCTAATTTCCTTTGACTCATGTTATTAAAATGTGTAGTCCATTAACCTATTCCTTTGATTTTTCCACCTGCTTCATCTTCAGTCTTATGAACTTGCTTTAAATCTACTACTCTATCTACTCTCTACACTCCAGAAGGTCATCACAGTCAAGGAAACCAGCATTCGCCCATTTCACCTGCTTTGACTCTTATATTGAATTTGAAATGTATATCTTCCTCCCTTTCTGGGTTCTTCTTTAAGTAAGCCTCTTTGTTGCCTGCCTTTCTATCTGTGCTATCTCTTCGTTAAATGCAGGACAGTAGAAAGTTGCTTTGGTTTAAATATGAAATGTCTCCACCGGATTGCATTTTAGTGCTTGGTACCCTGGTGATTTTTTTTGAGGGGGGTGGGAAGTGTGGAGCCTTTAGGAAGGAGAATTTAGCCAACATAAGATGGTCAGTAGAGGTGGAACATTTTAGGTTATTGCCCAGCACCTGGTCCTAACGACTGTCTGTTTCCTGGTCTTCAGTGCTATCAAGAAACTCCACCACATAATCTTGCTGTCACAAATTCCAGCATGCCTCCCTTGCCATAATTTATTGAGACCTTCTGGAATTGTGCATCAAAATAAATCTTCCTTTTCCAGACAACCTTCCTTTCATAACAAGACAAAAACAACTAATCAGCAGCCATAACCATTCTGTATCCCAATCATCCACACCCCCAAAAGAGAAACAAGGTTGCTATATATATTTTATCAACCACTATGCCAGTGGATAGGGTACACTGCCCCTGTGGCTCTCTGGTCTTCTCTCTTGTACTTCAAAATCACTAGGATTACCTGAATATTACTCTTAGAAGACAATAAAAATGCCTTCCACTATGCATTCTAGGCTACTAAGATTATCCAGCTAAGGGAGGTGGGAGTAGTCCACAGTACTGATTCTGTCCTCAAGGAATGCATGGTGTTAGAACCTATGCTTTAAGTAGTGAACTATTCCTTTACTTTGCCTTAAGCCTTCAGTACATTAGTTTACCCTTGAAGTCTTCAGGTGGGAATTTGTTTGTCTGGAACAGAAGTGGGCATTTCTGGGTCCTTTGCTCTAGCCCATTACTTTGGCAAGCCACTGGAACACAATACTGCTCCTTTGCATAATTCCCCGCACCCTTGTTTCCTTGCTGCCTTTTCTTCCTGGTTTCCAGGTTTCATCTCCTCCTTTTGTCTTTGGGCAAAACATGTATCTAAGATTTCAACTATTAACACTTCAACTATTATCTCTACTTGGAAGAATATTAAATCAGTGTTAACTTCATTCTTCTCTTGGTTCCTTGAGGTATTTGATTTAAATCTCAAAATTGATGTCTAAAATCAAATTTATAATCTCCTTAAATCTATTCTCATATTATCTATGATATTAGAACACTTGAATCTGTCACTCTTCTGCTCCAAGCACAAAGGCATTCCTTGCCTCTGCTAAATGAATGGCACGTTTTCTTCCCCTGACACTTAAGCATTTATGAGAAACTAGTCACAGTTTCTCATCAATGTATGTTTTTCCTAGTTTAATACTCAAGATGTAACTTAAGTAACAATATTAGTCTTGTGATTTTAACTGTAGTAGATAATTTCCTCATATTTGAGTATGAATAAGATTCAAACTATAAACTCTACCACTTTAAGCTCTATGACCTTGGGTAAAGTACAAGACCTCCCCAGCCTCCGTTTTCTTATCGATGAAGTGGAAATCATAAAGGGTCCTGTCTTACAGACCTGCTCTCAGCAGTTAACCACGTGCATGCAGGATTAGCACAGTGCTTGACACAACAGAAGCATTCGCTGTCTTTTAAGCAGAATATAAGTTAGGATCACGTCTTATTCTTTGAGGGACAATCTGTCCCTTCCTTGTGCTTTTCTGCATCCTGAGTAATTCTGCTCCATTTTTATCCCTCTTAATCATGTTCTTCCTTGAAGGTAATGGCACTCTACTGCAGCCAATAACCTCTAAAGTGGCTTCTCCCTTCTCCTAAAAACTAAGTGAACAAAAACAAAACTGAATTAAAAAACAAAACAAAAACCCAAAACAACAACAATAACAGCAACAACAAAAACTTCCTGTTACTTCTAAGTAGCTGATCTTGCCTCACAGTTCTCTCCAAACTTGCCAGTACTTCCATTTGATTTAGAACCCTTGATCCCTGTTCACTATGGATTATCTCTGTGCCTGGTGCAGTGGCTTGCCTTCAAGGATTACTGGAATACTGAAGCTTTGATTTCACAAATAAAATAAAATGTTTCAATGACATGTAACATTGATTTTGTTGAGTTTATCAATATACTTACCCTAGGCCAGACACTTCAAAGCATGTGACCACATATTATTAGTCATGCTCAAGGATGGAACTGCCTCAGCTTCTCAGTTAATGTAACTTGGGAAACTCTTTTGAAAGGAAAAAAACTTTCACAAGTATTATTTTCTTAAATGTTTTATATACTTTTGTTGGTCTTTGGCAGCAATGGTGATGGTGACTTATTTGTCAGGGTTATCCCACCTCAAGATCTGGATTAAAGGTGTGTATTTTTCTACCTCAGAGGTAGAAGTGGATTCACACACTTCAAATGGAATAGAAAATATTTCACAGGCGTGCCCTCCATTTCTAGACTGTAGTTCATTCCTGACAAAGTCAAGTTGACAACCAAAATAGCCATTACCGTGACTAAGTGCCTCTAAAGACAATCTGAAAGTATTTGGTTAATTATGTCCTTTAAGACACAATGAGAGACTCCTAGTTGGTCTGCTCCCATGAAGACACCATATCTCGATCCATCCTAGAGGACTCATTGCACTCAGAGCACTTGGTAAGAACCCACTCACCCCCCAAACCCCTGAGTCCTGGAGCTGCTGCTGGGAGCCTGGTGGACTCGGGACCCATCACCCACCAAACCCCTGCCCTCCCAAACACCACTCTCCTTCCCTCCCTTACACCCCTTCTGCCTGCTCCTTGCGACTGGGGCAGACTCTTAATTGGTATACTTTCCTGAAGATACCATATCACAATCCATCCTAGAGATCCCACAGCACTAAGAGCAGTTGAGGATTAGCTGCACTCAGAGCAGTTGGACAACAGCTTGACTGCTCCACTGAAGACACAAAAGTCTGAAGGTCTCCCAGGAGATCTACTGCAGCCAGGGCAACAGATCAGCAGCCTCTCTACCCCTGTGAAGAGTTCCCACTTGGAAGGCCCCACAGGTGGTCTGAAACATCCAGGGCTACAGGCCTACTGGGAGAACAGAAGGAACACAGGGACAAAAGAGGCAGACTCCATACAGTCACCCAGATCAACAAACACCAGGGATGTCCAGATGGTGAATTGCAAGTGCAAAACCATAAGGAACAGAAGCCAAAATATGTGGGCATCATCAGATTCCAGTTCTCCCACCACAGCAAGGCCTGAATACACCAACACACCTGAAAATCAAGAATCTGCCCTAAAATCCTATCTCATGAAGATAATAGAGTCCTTTAAGGAGGATACCAATAACTCACTGAAAGAAATACAGGAAAACACAGGTAAACAGGTGAAGGAATTGAATAAAGTGATTCAAGATTTAAAAGTGGAAGTAGAAACAATAAAGAAAACACAAATGGAAGCAAACCTGGAAATGCAAAACCTAGGGAAGAGGTCAGGAATTACAGATGTAAGTATTACCAACAGAATATAAGAGATAGAAGAAAGAATCACAGGTGTAGAAGACACAGTAGAAGAGATTGACACAACTGTCAAAGAAAATTCAAAACATAAAAAACTCCTAGCCTAAAGCATCCAGGAATTTCAAGACACAATGAAAAGACCAAATCTAAGAATAATTGGAATAGAGGAGAATGAAGATTCCCAGCTCAAAGGACCTGAAAATATCTTCAACAAAATCATAGAAAAGAACTTCCCCAACCTAAAGAAAGAAAGAGATGACAATAAAAAGTACAAGAAGCCTATAGAACACCAAATAAATGGGACCAGAAAAGAAAATCTTTTCATCACATAATTATCAAAACATTATGTGCACAGAACAAAGAAAGAATTTTAAAAGCTGTAAGGGAAAAAGGCCAAGTAACATACAAAGGTAGTCCTATCAGAATTACACCAGACTTCTCAACTGAGACTAGGAAAGCCAGAAGAGCCTGGTCAGAGGTCATGCAGATTCTAAGAGAACATAAATGCCAGCCCAGGATACTATACCCAGCAAACCCCTCAATCAACATAGGTGGAGAATCCAAAAAATTCCAGGACAAAATCAAATTCAAACACTATCTACCTACCAACCCAGTCCTACAGAGGATCCTGGAAAGAAAATTCCAGCAAAACAAAGGTACCTGCACCAAAGAAAGGACAAGATATTAAGCATCTCACAGCAAAGCCAAAAGCAGAGAGCTACAAGCACACAAAGCCACTTACAAAAACAAACATATCAGGAGCCAGCAGTCATCTCTCTTTAATATCACTCTATATTAGTGGACTCAACTCATCTATAAAAAGACATAAGCTAACAGACTGGATATGCAAACAAGATCCAGCATTTTGCTACATTCAAGAAACATACCTCAATAACAAAGACATACACTATCTCAGAGTAAAAGGATGGAAAAAGATCTTCCAAGTAAAGGGTCCCAGGAAACAAGCAGGAATTGCCATCTTACTATCCAATAAAATAGACTTTCAACAAAAAGTTATCAAGCGTGATGAAGAAAGACACTTCATATTCATCAAGGGGAAAATTCACCAAGTCTCAATTCTGACCATCTATGCTCCAAATGCGAGAGCATCCAAATTCAGAAAAGAAACTTTACTAAAGCTCAAAAAAATTGAACCCCAGACAATAATAGTGGGAGATTTCAACACCCCACTCTCACCAATGGATAGGTTATTGAAAGAGAAACTAAACAGAGACACAATGAAACTAAGAGAGGTTATGAACCAAGTGGATTTATCAGATATCTGCAAAACATTTCTCCCTAAAACAAAAGAATACACCTTCTTCTAAGCACCTCATTACCTTCTCCAAAATGACCACATAACTGTCACAAAACAACCCTCAACCAATACAAGAAGATTGCAATAATCCCATGCATCTTATCAGATCACCATGGCCTAAGGCTGGTCTTCAATAACAGCAAAAACTACAGAAAACCTGCATACACATGGAAACTGAACAACTCTTTACTCAATGACAATTTGGTCAAGGAAGAAATAAAGAAACAAATTAAAGACTTCCTGGAATATAATGAAAATGTTGACACATCATACCCAGACATATGAGCCACAATGAAAGCAGTGCTAAGAAGAAAGTTCATAGCACTAAGTGCCTTGGTAAAGAAACTGGAGAGATCTTACACTAACAACTTAACAGCACACCTCAGAGCTCTAGAACAAAAAGAAGCGAACTCACCCAAGAGAAATAAAAGGTAAGAAATAGTCAAACTCATGGCCAAAATAAACCAAATAGAAACAAAGAAAACAATACAAAGAATCAGCAAAAATCAAAAGCTGGTTCTTTGAGAGAATCAACAAGATAGATTAACCCCTAGCCAAACCAACTAAAGGGCCCAGAGGCAGAGTCCAAATTAGCAAAATCAGAAATGAAAAGGGAGATATAGCAAGAGAAACAGAGGAAATTCAAAAATTCATCAGATCCTACTATAAAAGCTTATACTCAACAAAACTGGAAAATCTCGATGAAATGGATGGCTTTCTAGATAGATGCCATATAACAAGGTTAAATCAAGAGCAGGTAAACTATCAAAACAGGCCCATATCACACAAGGAAATAGAAGAAGTCATTAAAAACCTTCCAACCAAAAATGTCCCAGGGCCAGATGGATTTAGGGCAGAATTCTACCAGACATTCAAGGAAGACCTGATACCAATTTTCCTGAAAATACTCCATAAAATAGAAACAGAAGGAACACCACCAAGCCACAATTACTCTGATACCTAAACCACACAAGGACTCAATCAAAAAAGAGAACTTCAGACCAATCTCACTTATGAATATTGACTCAAAACTACTCAATAAAATTTTTGCAAAACAAATCCAAGAATACATTAAAACCATCATTCACAATGATCAAGTATGCTTCATCCCAGGGATACCAGGTTGGTTTAATATATGAAAATCCATTAATGTAATCCACTATATAAACAAACTCAAAGAAAAAAATCACATGATCATCTCCTTAGATGCAGAAAAAGCATTTGACAAAATACAACACACCTTCATGTTAAAAGTATTGGCAAGATCAGGAATCAAGGCCCATACCTAAGCATAATAAAAGCAATTTACTACAAACCAACAGCCAATATCAAATTAAATAGAGACATACTTGAAGCAATCCCACTAAAATCGGGGACAGGACAATGATGCCCACTCTCCCAATATAGTACTTGAAATGTTAGCTAGAACAATAAGAACAAAAAAAGATCAATGGGATTCAAATTGATAAAGAAGAAATAAAAGTATCATTATTTACAGATGGTATGATAGTATACATAAGCAACCCCAAAAATTCTACCAGAGAACTTCTCCAGCTGAAAAACAACTTCAGCAAAGTGGCCAGATAAAAAATTGGCTCAAATAAATTAATAGCCTTCCTTTATACAAATAATAAACAGGCTGAGAAAGAAATTAGGGAAACAACTCCCTCCACAATAGTCACAAATAATATAAAATATCTTGAGGTAACTCTAACCAAACAAGTGAAAGACCTGTATGACAATAACTTCAAGTCTCTCAAGAAAGAAATTGAAGATTTCAGAAAATGTAAAGATTTCCCATGCACATGGATTGGTAGAATTACCATAGTAAAAATGGCCATTCTACCAAAGGCAATCTATAGAATCAATGCAATCCCCATCAAAATCCCAACACAATTCTTCAAGTACATGGAAAGAGCAATTCTCAAATTCATCTGGAAAGGGAAAAAAAATCCAGAATAGCAAAAACAATTCTTAACAATAAAAGAACAACGGGGGGAATCACCATCCCTGACCTCAAGCTTTGCTACAGAGCAATAGTGATAAAAACTGCATGGTATTGATACAGAGACAGACATGTTGATCAATGGAATAGAATTGAAGACCCAGAAATAAAACCACACACTTACACTCACTTGATCCTTGACAAAGAGGCCAAAAGTATACAATGGAAAGAAGAAAGCATCGTCAATAAATGGTGCTGGACTAACTGGCTGTCTGTCTGTAGAAAAATGAAATTAGACCCATATTTGTCACCTCATACAAAACTCAAGTCCAAGTGGATCAAGGACCTCAACATAAAACCAGATACACTGAATCCTATAGAAGAGAAAGTGAGAAAGAGGCTTGAATTCACTGGCACAGGGAGAAATTTCCTTAACAGAGCTCCAATAGCTCATGCTCTAAAATCAAGAATTGATAAATGGGACCTTGTGAAACTAGAAATATTCTGTAAGGCAAAGGTCATAGTCAATAAGACAAATCAGCAACTTACAGATTGGGAAAAAAAATCTCCACTCACCCCATATCTGATAGAGAGCTAATATCCAAAATATATAAAGAACTCAAGAAAGAAACTCAAAACACCAAACAACCCAGTCAAAAAATGGGGTATAGAACTAAACCAAGAATTCACAACAGGGGAATCTCAAATGGCTGAGTAGCACCTAAAGAAATGTTCAACGTCCTTAGTGATCACATAATGCAAATCAAAATGACCCTGAGATTCCACCTTACGCCAATCAGAATGGTTAAGATCAAAACTTCAGGTGACAACACATGTTGGAGAGGATGTAAAGAAAGAGGAACAGTCCTCCATTGCTGGTGGGATTGCAAACTGCTACAACCACTCTGGAAATCAATCTGGAGGTTCCCCAGAAAAGTGGAAATAGATCTTCCTGAAGACCCAGCTGAAAAACACTCTTGAGAATATACCCAAAACAATACTCCACCATGCCACATGGGCACATGTTTCACTATGTTTATAGTAGCCTTATTTTTGATAGCCAGAAACTGGAAACAACCCAGATGTCCCACAACAGAAGAATGAATGCAAAAAACGTGGTTCAATTACACAATGAAATACTACTCAGTTATTAAGAATGAGGACATCCTGAGTTTCGTAGGCAAATAGATGAAACTAGAAAGTATCATCCTGGGTGATGTAACTCAGACTCAAAAAGACATACATGGCATGTACTTACTAATAATTGGATATTAGCCAGAAAAAAAAAGTTTAGAATACCCAAGATAGAGTCCACAGAACTCAAAAAGGTCAACAAAGCTGAAGTGCCCAAGTGAGGATGCCTCAGTCCCACTTTGGAGAAAGAAAAAAGCAATCACAAGTGGGGATGGATGGAGGGATCTGGGAGGGGAAGGAGGTGGAGGTTGGGGAAGTCTGGGGGAGAGGGATGCCTGATCTGGTATTGGGTGAGGGAAAAGGACTGAAGGCCTGAGGGACAGCAGAAAGATTGGAAACAGGCAACATCAGGAGACAGGAGGTTGGGAGAACCCTTCAGAATGCACCAGAGACCTAGGAAATGAGAGAATCTTAGGACTCAAAAGGAGGGACCTTAGATAATATGACCAACAGTAGGGAGAGGGAACATTATAGAGCCCACCTCCAGCAGAAAGACAGGACGTCAAGTGAGGGATGGGGTTGCCATCCCACAGTCACAACTCTGACCCATAATTGTTCCTGTCTGAAAGAATTACAGGGTTGGGAATGGAGAGGAGCCTGAGGAAAAGAAGGTCCAGCAACAGCCCCCAAATGGGATCCATCTCAAGGGGAGGTCCCAAGACCTTACACTATGACACTGAAGCTATGGAGTGCTCACAAAAAGGGACCTAACATGACTGCCCTCTGAAAGACCCAACAAGGAGCTGAAAGAGTCAGAGGCAGATAGTTGCACCCAACCAATGGACAGAAGCAGCTGGCCCCTGTTGTTGAATTAGGGAAGTCTGAAATAAGCTGAGGAGAAGGGC
This sequence comes from Mus minutoides, assembly GCA_902729485.2. Lineage (NCBI taxonomy): Eukaryota > Metazoa > Chordata > Mammalia > Rodentia > Muridae > Mus > Mus minutoides. The sequence continues at coordinate 191,082 of LR750969.1, forward strand.
GATCCTGAAGGAGGACCAGCAGTCTCAATTAATCTGGACCCCCGAGATCTCTCAAACACTGTACCACCAAACAGACAGCCGATATGAGGTCCCCAACACACACACAGTAGAGGGCTTCCAGGTATGTGTTCATCCAGAGAAGATGCACCTAACTCTCAAGAGACTGGAGGTCCCAGGGAGTTAAGAGGTCAGGTGGGGTAGGGCAGTGGGGACATCCACCTGTGGAGACACGGGTGTGGGGAGAAGGTATGGGATGTGGAACAGTTGGAGGGTGGAGGGGGCAGGGAATAAAATATGGAGTGTAGAAAAAAATAAATTTTAAAAAGCACAATGAGATTTAAATAACACAAAACAAAAAGAAATGGAAAATATGAATCACTTGTGGAAAATAGTATTTTCTTCTAAAAAACAAGTGCATATCATTCAAATAAACCCAAAGGTACCACTTATCAAGTACATTACAAAGAGGCTTTTTTAAAAACCAGCCAACATGGGGTTATGGTAGCCTGGTACTCCTCTCATCGTCTCTGGAAAACTGTGACCTGGAAAACCCATTAACAGGTAATTTTAAAGTAGAAAGACTGTTGAGATATGAGATGGCTAAACAGAACATGGAGGGTTAAACTCTCAGGTGCATACGTGTCAGCACACCATACTACAATAAATTGCTAATTAAATGACTAAAAATCCAGTAGTAATTGTGACATTAACCTAATGGATTGTTATGACTCTCGTAATATTTATCACTTTGACACCGATTTTATAGGACAGGTACTACTGATTTTGCTTGCCCAGAATATGAGCCTCTTCCTCTTCTGTGAAAATTCCCTACATTATACATTTCTAAAAATTCTAGATCCCTTCTTCCAGCTTCCCTTTAGCTGAGAAGGGGACGTTTACATTAGATTCAGCATTCAAATGGTTCATCAAGGCTTCAATGGGGGTACTGGTGACTCAGAAAGAGGGGCGGGGTGACATTCCCCTCCCCATGATATTTGGGGGACAGTGAGCAGGTGATATGGTAGCAGGTGGATACTCTTTGCTTTGGTTGCTTTAGTGAGGTACAACAAACTCAGAAGCACATATGAAACCGATTTGCTGTCTCCTGGTGGGGGGGGCTTAGATGAGCATAGTCAAGCTTGAATAGAGACAGGTGCCCTTTGAAACCTGTAGAAAAGAACCATTCCTTGGCAGTTTAGCTTCTGGTATTTGCCAGCAATCTTTCAACTTTCTTGACTAAAGACTAACTCTATACTCTGTCTCTGTTGTCCTCAAACTCATTATATATACTAGGCTGGCCTCAGACTCACAGAGTTCTGCCTACTGAATGCTGGGGTAAAAAGTTATATGCCACCATATACAGTTCTCTCTACTTATTAAGAGAATAGTGGTCATATTGGGTCAAGAACTACCTGAGTCTTGGGCTAGAGAGTTGGCTGAGTGGTTAAGAGCACTTGTTATTCTTGCAAAAGACCCAGGTTCAGTTCCCAGCACCTACATGGAGGCTCACACTTTCCTCAGGTACCAGGCATAAATGTGGTTCAGAGGCATATACGCAGACAAAACATTCATACATACCACATAAAATAAATCTTTAAAGAGGAAATACCTACTCAAATCAAAATCAGTGTCATCTGCATCTAATTTCAAATGAGGTCACATCCTGAGGTACTGGCATTAGGACTTCAACATGCCTTTATGTTGTGGCCACAATGCAACCCACAGCAGATGGGTCTATTGACCTAGGCCCATATGTCCATTGCAAGCTGCAATGTCACTGTCTGTCCTTGGTGACGGTGGTAAAGTGCCCTTACTCTTCATATTCTGGTTTATTATCAGTTCTACTAACATTGAATGTGTCTCCATTCCTTTTGACCAATAATGACATACAGCTTTTAGAAGCATAAAAGTATTTGTTACAGCAAATAAAAACACAAACTAGAAGTTGGAACATATTTTATGAGTAGTATTAATTTTCTTAAGAGAAATGTGAAAACTGGCATTTCAAGACAGAGGATTCATGTAGTATTTTGGTGTAAGAAAGAAGAATAAAGTATCATTGATGGTATGGTTAAGAGGAGCAGTCACTTATCCAAGCACTCAAGGAAAAAAATTACACCTGATTGCTTTCTGCTGTTAGTACTTGGCACAGACCTTACAAATAAAACATGCTTAACAGGCAGGTACTCATTGAGCAGTTAAATTATTAACAATTGTTTGAGAGAGCAAATATCCTTTAGGTAGGCTTAAAAATTCATTCTCTCATTCTTCTGTTTATATTTCCAATTTCCTGGCTCAGCTCAGATGGAATCAGTTGATAATTTTTAAAAGTTATGCTCTTAAGGCCATTTGTGTACTCATTGTTTTTCAGCATGATCTCAATTATACGCTAATCGGTGTTAACATTTACCAGCAGTGTAACTATACAGAGCAATTTATTTTCTTCTCCGGATGACCCTGAAAAATCTAATGCTAACTCCCATTAAATCCAATCACATTCTCAGCAATGCCAGCATTAAATATTGGTTCTACATTCAAGTGCTGGCTAATAAAATCCTTATTTCTCAAAAAAATTTTAAGCCAGTAAGAGAATCAACTTCAACCCTCAAAACTGCAATGTTAACTCTGCTGGGTGGGAGTGTGGAATTGGATGCAATGAGCCTGTTTTGGATCACTGCTTAGCTGCTGAGGTCAATAAGACCTTGTTTGTGCCTCTAGAGCTTATGCATAAATCTAACAGCATAAACAGATTCTCTTGCCAATTTACATTCTGAACACCAACTCTGCATTTACAAATTGTTTCTGTCTTCTGAAATAGGGTAAGAAAAAGAACAATTCAACTGATTGCTCATAGTGTCTCCCTAACAATTTTCTTAAAAATATCAGGCCAGCTGTGATTCATTTCAGAATTCCCTGTCCTCAGATCTGGACATGATTGTGTGGTGTTCTGAATACAGAGGCACCCAAGAAACTCTAGGAAGGACGTAACAATATTCCCCTCCTCTAGCATACATTTAAGAATTCACACTGAAATTGCTGTTGCAGAGCTCTTAAACAACTCAATGCCAATTTCCACTTCTTATTCTGGAAACACTGCATGTTCGTTAGAAAAGGGGGAATTCTAATTATGACACTCTTTCTTACATGTGACTGCATGATTTGTTTGCACCAGACCCCTGACTCTCCAAAAGTCACAGCAAAGGCCAAAGCTTCAGTCTCAAAGGGAAAAGAATGCTTTGGTGTGACACAGTTCTATGTCACTGAAATAGTAGAATTTACAGTGTGACATTTTGAAGAGGTGAATGGATTAATATTGAATGTTCCATCTTTAATGAAACACAATGTTTATTGGGAAGTGTGTCCTCTCTAGAGTTAGGACTTCCATTTTAAGTCACATATTCTGCTGAAAACAAATAAATCTGGCCAGGTGGTCAAATGAAAAGTAGAAATATGGTGTCTGCAAGAAGTTATCAACAAAAACTCTCAGGTAATCCTATATATATGAGATTCTTCACCTCATGGGCAAGAGATGAAACCGAGGAAGGACAACACCAGTGTGTCCCTCAGAGGCTCACTCCCTGTCACCTGAAGGACAGTACCAGTGTGTCCCTCAGAGGCTCATTCCCTGTCACCTGAAGGACAGTACCAGTGTGTCCCTCAGAGGCTCATTCCCTGTCACCTGAAGGACAGTACCAGTGTGTCCCTCAGAGGCTCATTCCCTGTCACCTGAAGGACAGTACCAGTGTGTCCCTCAGAGGCTCATTCCCAGTCACCTGAAGGACAACACCAGTGTGTCCCTCAGAGGCTCATTCCCAGTCACCTGAAGACTTTTTTTTTTCACTTTCTAGACTTCTACCACCTCCAAAGATTCTAGGGACCAAGACTTTATTTAATACACGAACATAGGAACACCCAAGATCCAAACAACATTGGGTTGTTTTAAGGATAAAATGAGCTAATATTAAGGAAAAAAATCTTTCAGGAGTACCTGAAAATAAGATCCTTAAAATGCAAATTAAAAATATGTTTGAAATTTCATCCTATCCCCGACAGAATGGCTAATATCAGAAACAAACAAACAAACAAACACCATGTGTATAGGGAAAGGTACACACTTACTTTCTGTTAGGGGAAGTGCAAAGTGATGTAGCCGCTATGAAAATCAGTGTAGGGTTTCCTCAAAAACCCAGAAAGAAATATATACCATATACCACCTATTCCAACTGTACAATTCCTGGGCACATTCCCAAAGGAGTATATATATATATATTTTTTTTTCATCCATGTTCATTATGGATCTATTCACTATAGCCAGAAAGTAGAAACAATTTAAATGTCTACCAACAGAAGATTGGGTAACAAACAGAGTTCATATACAACATGAAATATTATTCAGCTGTAAGGAAAAATGGAATTATGAGAATTGGATACAAGCATCCTGAATAAGTAATCCAGAAAGGCAAATACCATATATTCTATCCCACACATGGATGCTAGTGTTGAAAATTTAGATATTTGTGTTTAAATTGTGATAACCACAGAAGGCAAGAAAACAGACAGGTCACCAGGAAGAGGATGGCATGTCATTGGCCAGAAGGTCAAGTGAATAATGGAACAAAGAGAAATAAATGAGTTAAGAATGGAAGAGAGGAAGGGAGGAGAGTATGGAGAAGGATGAACAAGACTAAAGACTTTTGAAAGTGTCATATGGAAATATAGAACTGTAGCAGCTCCATAAATTTAAATATACATGTGTGTAGGTGTGTGTGTGTGTGTGTGTGTGTGTATGTGTGTGTGTCTGTATGTGTGCACATGTATGTGTAAATGTTTAAATGGAATTATCCTATGATAAGGATGGGGAGAGAAATGTCTCCCCAGACACCATCTACTGTCAAATAAACAGCCCAGAGCCAGGTATGGCTTACCTCTTAGTGAGTTGTTTGTCAGTCGGGTCACATAAGCCCCCACACATTACAACCTTTTGCCATTGTTCTTGGTTGTTTACCAGAACTAGATACTGACAACAACAAAATTAATAATGTCCTATTGCTGAAGACATCATATACCCAAGTCAAAGGACAAGGAGAAATCAAACTGGTAGCTGCTTAAAACATCCTTCCTACTGGCTAGCTTTTGGAGTGCTGGAAATTACTGTTCATGCTACCAGACAAGAAAAGTAATAATGAGTCATATCCACTTGTGAATCCTGAGAGGTGCAATAATCACTGGCCTGGCAAGAAATCCTCACTGGTACAATAGTGGATTAAATGTTATGGGACTAACTACCTTCTGATTAGATTTAAAGATTGCTTCATAAGATTGACCCCATGACTGATACTATTAACTGGGCCAAATACTCATGACTGGCTAGGTCATAGGCACCAGGGGAGAACCCAGTTCTATAATTCTGCCAAATAGACAGTAATAAACTGCCCCTAAGTTCTTATCTTTATACACATAGATTAATGCACCTCTCAACCCTCATAAGAAAAGCTTCTTTTTTGCAGCAGATGGCTATTAATAGAGTTCAACAATTAGTCAACATACAGAGAATAAGAAGTAGTAGAATGCAAAGCTCTAAATGGAACATCTGTATCCCATTTCCTTCCCACAAGGCTCAGGCATCATGATGGAAGAGAAGAGAGAAAGATTTAAAGCCTAGAAGAAATGGAGGCCTGTAGCAAGATAATATTTGGTGGACATTACAGCACAGCTTCACGCATGAACTCACACATGCACAAGACTTGCAGAAATCAATTCAGTCTAACTCACAGCATAGATTGGGGGAGGGATTTAAGAAGCCACACCAATGTCATCAGAGATATTGACAGCTGATGCCCACTGATGGACAGTCAGTTTTCTTTAGGGATGCAAGTCCTGATAGGCTAATGCTCCAGTAGATGGTGCATACGCAGGTACATACATGCAGAACTAAATGGACTCAGTACTAAATTAAAGAAAGATAGAGAGGGAGAGAGGGAGACAGAGGGAGAGAGGGAGAGAGGGAGAGAGAGAGAGAGGGAGAGAGAGAGAGAGAGAGAGAGAGAGAGAGAGAGAGAATGAATTTAAGAGGGAGCATTAGGTGATAGGATAACATACAAATTGGAGGCAAAGTAATGGGGATAGATTGGATCTGAACATGTTATATACATATTACTATTAAATAAAATATTTTAAGGTTCGTTATTTGTGTTATCCAGTGCAGTCATTTGTGGGAAATGAGGGCTTGGAGAAGCAAAGCCAACGAGTGAAAGACCACTCGGTACATGCTGAACAAAGACAGCAAGCATGGCAGAGATGTTATATCAACATCAGGATCCAGTGTGAATATTGGCTTAACATCACCAAATCCATTTCAGGAAAGAAGCAAGTTAAGACTAGCTGTGGTCCAACATGGCTGATGCTGGCCACTCTCCTGACAGGAAGTTATACAAATTTTTTACATTACGGGAAGTAACGTACAGGTAGCAACAAGTCAAGGATTGTCTCTGTCTTTTTTTTTTTTTCCTACCATACTTTCAAAATGCCAAGGATGCCATTTTGAAGAGACTGGCAGGTATCATTTCCTCAGAGCTTGCAGGGAGTGTATGGTTAAGGAACAATAAATTTTATTCTATCATGTATGAAGGAGAACAGCTAAAGAACTCAGAAAATAAATCTTTTTAAAATGAAGATTCTCCTTCTGTACAAGTACTCTGAGCTGCAGCCTTCATTTGGCCTGACCTGTGATACTCTTAAGAGCAGACCCTCCTGTAATAAGAGAAGAGCTGGCATGCTGCACTGGGGGTCCTAGACTGCTCATTGCTCTATCTTGTTCCTAGGTCATCAAAACTAAAGCACAGTCTGCTGCTGAGCATGCTCTCTACGGTGTGTGACTATGAGTTTACTACTTGGTATTTGGGTATTATCCAGGCTTATATTTAATGAGTGAACACTTTTTGTTTTCATTTTTCCCCTCTGTGAAAATCTTCACAAAATAGCACGGTGATTCCACGGGAAGGTAAGGTGGGAGATGGATGAAGAGCATAGGCTTTGGTGTATCCACCATTCACTGGTTGTCTTTACTGCGGCCTCCTCAAATAGTTGTTGTGAAAACTAAATGAACACTATAATAAACATAAATGGCATAATATATAGCAAAACCATGGTATTTCTAAAGCATACTCTTACTAATACTAAAGTAGAGCCCATTGAATTTAGGTAAGTGACTTTTGGTGACATACAGAAAGAGATGACATGTAAAATGGGAAAGATTTTGTTCTTTCCACCTGAATTTTATGCTATGTCAATGAATACTTATGATCTTCATTTAATTTTGCAGTCAGTCTTCAAAGACATTTTAAAAGTGTCACCCTTGCACAGTAACAATGATGTCTACATTTTCTTCTTGGACACTTACTTATGACTTTCTGTAGAAAATATTTCTTTTCAATACATTAATGGGCTCTGGAGCCAGAAGACCTGAGTTTGAGTTTGACCTTATAATTATTACCATGCCAGTCATCTTTTTGGCATTAATCCACTTATTAGCAAAATTGACTGATTTTGAGAAATGATGGAAACTGTATCATTTCTTAATACATACTACTAGATAAGTACTATGTATTCATTATCTCCTTGACTTTTTCTTGTATAACTGCTAATGTGGGGTCCAAAACTATTCCCTAAACATTTCCAATGCAGATTGTATTTTACAGTGCTTGTTCTATCTTGTCTTTAAAAATATATTGGTTTAGATCCATGTTCTTTAGACTTACAGTCTATTCCAGACAAATATCTATATGCACCAAAAGTATAGCTCCACTTATCCATGTCCCAGCACTAGGATGTCCTTAACAAGCAGGGACCTGGTACAGAGCAGCTGGATTATTAATTCAAAGATCTCCACTAGAATGAATGACTGCAACTTGACAGCACACTTACAGGAAGGCATGAGATGCTGTCTAGAGGAGGATGCAGGAAAAGATGTACTCAGAAAGAATTTATTCTGCATTTGAATTCTACCAATTTCATCATGCCTGTTAAATATAGGTAAATCTTATAACTTTAAAAGCCTCCATTTCCTGGTTTATAAAACAAGAATATTGAATCCCATATTTAATACATTGTAAGAATTAAACAGGGTCATAGGAGCAGAATTCCTCTGACTAACGGTCTAAGGCAAAATAAGCAATTTATTAATATGTGATAAATACAATTATTCTCCAACATCCTCATGCTTTAAGTGTTCTGCTTTGTTCTAAAGTTCTAAAATAAAAAAATTTTGAAGAGATTTTTTATTAGATATTTTCTTTATTTACATTCTAAATACTATCCCGAAAGTACCCTATACCCTCCCCTCGCCCTACTCCCCTACCCACCAGCAATACAATGTCATGATTAAACATAGACTCAGTGTTAAGCAGGCTGGAACTGAATCCTGAATCCACCATTTCTATTATTATTTCTATTATTATGTGATGTTGAATAGTTTGGCCCTTTTCCTTTTGCCTTGGTTATAAAACACAGGTCATAGCATTTACTTCACCAGATCACTGGAAGGAAAAAAAAACAGAAAAATTATATAAAACATTCAAAAGATGCTAAGCATATATTTCCTGCATATTAACTACTACTCTCTTAGGAATATCTGAATTTTTGTATGCTTTGACAGTCTTTGGACAAAGTAAGTATTAAATGTATTACTAAGTCAGCACTGAAAATGTTTTATTTCCACTCGCTTATACATCATTAATGAATAAGACTACACAAAGAAAAAATGCAAGTTTTGGATGACAGAGGCACAAGCAATGGATATAAAATGGCTACATTGTGTTTGCATAATTTGTCCTACACTTTACTGCTCCAGTTATAGTTACTTTCATGACTGGAGAAGTGACTAAGAAGATTTGATACTGTGAATTATAGTCAAATCATTGCCTGGTCCTGAAACCTCTCAAAGTACTCTCCCTAAAATATTTCTGTCATATTTTAAAAATTCTATTCCAATAAAAATGAGTCTTTAATGAAATTATTATTGATCTCTAATGAATCATGTAAGCACTGAAAAACACTGCTTCATTTGGTTAAAATCTAACACCAGAGACATTTAATTAGATGTAATTTTTTTAAAAGTCCACTTCCAATCTCATGATATTTTGTCATTCTGTTTGTAACTTATAAGGTTCTCAAGCATGAACTTTGTAGATGACAATGTTGTGATGTGAAAAAAATGTGGAGAGGTCAGGTGTGCCTGTTAAGTAGTTATAGGAAGATAACTGCATAAACATTTCACATTTTGATCAAACACTGAATGCCCATCTTGGCAAGAGTGGGCTGGAACACTATTAGTGTATGGAGCAGGGCTACACACCAGAGGTGCTTTACTTATGACATCATCTCTGTGACAAACTTCAAATTAAACTACTATAGCATAGACTAGCATGGTGAATGAATGAGCATATGTAGTCATCTAAAATACTAGATGGTTGGAGTCTTTATGATCACTTTTTTAGTTTCTTATGCAAATGTTATTTATGGCTGTGTGGCCTCATGGTGGATAGCACCTTTGCCTTCTCAGAGTTTCACACCTATGCCATATTTGTAGACAGTTCTTACGAACCCTGAATGGCAACATAGAAAAGCATATTTAACATGGTACTCTAATCTTTATTCATAAATTCTATTGTTCTTTTAACAATTTTATTACTGTTTTTCTTCATTGGACTCACATTTTAATATTCTGAATCTTTTTCTCTTAATAGCTCACACATGAGCCACAAAGCAGCCACAATAGTGAATATGTTTTCTTGCTGTTTTCAGAATAAATCTAGTTTGTCTCAGCTGGTATGTTCTCAATAATTTTTTCCAAATTGAATTTTTTGAAATGTTATCTAGCACTGGCAACCATTTCTTTCCAGAAATTAAATTTCAGTTTAGAATTTCTGCTTTTGTTCTTCAAATTCCAAGTCATGCAAAAGGTTATGTTCATATTTTCTGCTCTCTCTTGGTCTTTGTCCTTCTTTATTTGGTAAATACAAATTACTTTCTGATTTTATGAACACTGCTGAAATTGATTTGACTGTTTTCATTTTGTGAAAATGTGGGCTTAAACATTTTTTTGAAAAATTCCAGTCATTGTTTACAAGACTCGCATTAAATAACTAGCTACAGCTTTTGAAAAACTCACAAAATAGCATTTTCTCTCAGTCTTTATTTTCTACAAACAATAACACGTATTTTTATAAATTAATTTTGCATGAATATGAAGAATGGGCCTCAAAAAGCAATGTTTTACTGTGTGTAAAGTTTGTGTATGAGGATCTCAGTTTTCTCCTCACATGTATCACTGCTATTATCCACCACTCTGTAGAGAACAGTTCAGTGATCCATTACTGGAATAGCTAATCCTGTGCGTGCTCAAGTACATGTTCATGCACTTATATATTTGATCCTGAGGTGCAAATACATTTCTACAGGCATCTACAGGAGTCCAGAGTTAATATTGTCTTACTATTTTTTGTTCACCTTAATTTTGAGATAGACTTTCTCACTGAATCTTAAGGTCACCAATTCAGTAAGAAGAGTTGGCCAGAGAAGGCCGAAGATGGCCCCATCTCAGTCTCTACAGAACAGGAGTTAGTTATTTGTCACTTCAATGACTTTTACCCAGGTGTCTGACCCCAGTCCTCCTGATTGCATAGTAAGTCCTTTAGCAACCAAGCTATCTCAGTATCTGGTTCCCACAGAGGCCAGAAGGAGGCGCCAATATTCCATAGAACTGGGGTTACAGATGACTATGAGCCACCATGTGGTGCTGGGAACCAAAGACTGCGTCCTCTGCAAGAGCAAGCAACACTTGCTCTTAACAACTTAACAAACTCCAGTCATAACAGTTACTCTTGATGATGAATTTTTTTGGACCAAGATAAACCCAGGAGGTTAGTGAAATAGTCAGCCAGTTTTGTCACAGTGTTTTCAGAGATGATCAGATCATGAGAATGTTGACTTATTCAATGGTTTAATCAATGGTACAAGGGGTCAAAAGCAGGTGTTTAGGAGGTAGTACAACTGTGGAAAGTGGAACCCAGTTAAAGAAAATGGGTCTTTGGGGTACAAGGCTTTGAAACATACATGTTTACCCTAGCTAATTTCTGAAAGTACTTTTCAAACTTAAAATATGCTTTCTCTGTCTGTCTGTCTGTCTGTCTGTCTGTCTGTCTGTCTGTATCTCTTTCTCTGTAGCTCTCTCTCATGCACACACACACACATGTACATATGTGTGTGTGTGTGTGTGTGTGTGTATGTGTGTGTGTTTATGTGTGAGTGTGAGACACATATGCCACAGTATACATGTAGAGGTCAGAGGACCCCTTTCTGGAGTTAAGTAGGGCTCCAGGTATTGAACTCAGGTCATCAGCTTAGTGGGTGACCTTAGCTATTGATTCTTCTCAAAGCCCTCATCCCTCCACCATCTTAGTTTCCTTGCTACCATGTGGTGAGCAGCTTCCCTCCACCATCCCTTTCCTCTTCCATAGTTCTTCTGTCCTACTTACCATGACCCTAACACAGTGCAGAGGAGCGAATGGAAACAGACAAACATAGATGAAACCATGACCTACAATAAGTTCCTCCTCCTTTCAATTCTTTCATTCAGATCACATTAAAACAAATTCACTAGCATGGCCACTGACCAAGAAAAAGGTAAAATAACACAACAGCCACACTCAAGACAACCTTCAGGGTAGAAATGGTCCCAGGGCTTCCTCTATACCTGGCAAACCAGAAAATTATATATATTTGGTTACTTCTCAGGAGTCCATTATAAGTGTCAAAATAAAATGTATAGCTTAATAAGGCACACACTGTGAGTTCACTAAAGCTGGACAGATAATGGTTGTCTGCATGGAGCATTTATAAAAATAATTCTAGAGGAGGTATAATTTTTTTAAAAAATCAGTCAGTCTTTTTGTAAGGTTTGAAACAGGGGTAGGCTGAATAGTGTAAGGGAAAAACATGGTTCAAACCTTTGCAACCTGGTGGCCTCTGCAGAATCTATAGAGGCCAGCAAGAAGCAAGGCAGGGCAAGGTTACATGAGGTTCTAGTTGGCTGGGTAGAAAGAACACTGTTTTGAGAGTCATGTGTCTAGATTTTTCATCTACTGTTTGCATAATGTGCTAAAAATAAGGTAATGGGTAGATAAGGTAAGATAAAGCTGGCACTATGAAATGGAACTACTGATCAAGAATTAAACCTCAGAGCTGCCCAGGTAGAGGATTCAGTTCTTTTTTTTTTTTCCTAGCAAAATAGCAGCCAAATAGCTCATCATTACCTGTCCTTAATGCCTCTAGGACATTGATGCAATCTATCTAGCACAGGGAAATCTATGGTATCCGTCATGGTTTGAGGGAAAACCTACCAAATTCAACTACAGCTTCAGTAGACTTTGTGCCCTACTGTTCACAATCACAGCAAATTGAGATACTCTTCATGTCCAGGTACTTATCTGAGAGAATTCATGCTGTGCTCTTTGAGCTTAAGACCCTCAGACTAGAGTGATCACTGAGTGACTGCTAAGAGACGTACACCACCAAAATTATTGGTAGATCAAGTTTCAATTCTGTCACAGTCTTTAGTCAACCTTCTCAACATGACCCTTTGGAGACACTCCAGTGTAGCATAATTACCTTAAGAATAAAGAAGCATAATGCATTTCTAGGTAGTTTATCTTGATCTGCTGTAGTAATAGGACATATATGAAAAATCATATGAAATATAATAAATTATAAATCAATGTCTTAAATTACTCAGAGAAATTACAATTGCATCCATTGTAATCTGGGAGATTTTTTCCTAATTGCTTATTGCCATAACCTATGACTGTACCAGGGGCTTATTCATATGGTGTGTGTAGATCAGCTCGAGGACTGCAGAGGGTGAGCTAGCTAACTGCAGAAGTAAAACAGCTTCTGGTACAGGTAGAAGCAACACAGCCTCTGGTACAGACCCCTGTTTCAGGCCATCTGGGCACCTTTCACACAAGAGGAGAGGTGGCCACACAGAAGGGCTCTGACCCCCCAGAGCAGGTGAGGGAGCCATCTTGTCTCCCAGGTCCCTCTGAGATCAGTCTGCACAGGAGAACATGCTCACTGCAGAAGTGACACAGCTTCTGGGAAAGGCCCTGTTTTGTGCTGCAGACATCCAGACACCTTCCCCGCCAGGAGAGGTGACCACCTGGGAGGGCTCTGACCTCCAGAGCAGGTGAGGGAACCTGCTTGTGTCTTGGGCCCCTCAGAGACCAGTCTGTGCAGGTGAGTACACAGACTGCAGAGGCAACCCATCCTCTGGGACAGGCCCTGTTTTGGGCCTTCATCTTCAGCCAGGAGGCAAGTCTGAATGCCAGACCTCTGTGCACCTTCCCTGCAAGAGGAGAGCTTAACTGAAGAGAGTACTTTGACCACAAAGACTCAGAAGACACCTAGACTCCCAGGACAGCTGACAGAGGCTAACAGAATCACAGGAGGATCAGGCTCCAGCCAGAGACAACTATAACAACTAACACCAGAGATTACCAAATGGCTAATGGCAAACTTAAGAATCTTACCAAGAGAAACCAAGACAGCTCACCATGATCAGAACCCAGCACCCTCACCTCAGCCAGGCTTGATTTCCCCAACACACCCAAAAAGCAATATTTGGATTCAAAATCATATCTCATGATGCTGGTCAAGGACCTTAAGGGCATTAATAACTAATTTAAAGAAATACACGAGAATACTGCTAAACAGATAGAAGAACTTAAAGAAACACAGGAAAACACTGCTAAACAAGTAGAAGTCCTTAAAGAGGAAACACAAAAATCCCTTAAAGAATTACAGGAAAACACAACCAAACAGGTGATGGAATTGAACAAAACCATCCAAGACCTAAAAAAGGGAAGTAGAAACAATAAAGAAAAACCAAAGTGAGACAACTCTGGAGATAGAAACCCTAGGAAAGAAATCAGGAAACATAGATGTGAGCACCAGCAATGGAATACAAGAGATGGAAGAGAGAATCTCAAGTGCAGAAGATTCGATAGAGAACATGGGCACAACAATCAAAGAAAATGCATAATGCAAAAAGATCCTAACTCAAAACATCCAGGAAATCTAGGACACAATGAGAAGAACAAATCTAAGGATAATAGGGGTCGATGAAAATGAAGATTTTTCAACTTAAAGGGCAGCAAATATCTTCAACAAAATTATAGAAGAAAACTTCCCAAACCTAAAGAAATAGATGCCCATGAACATCCAAGAAGCCTAGAGAACTCCAAATAGACTGGACCAGAAAAGAAGTTCCTCCAGATACATAATAATCAGAACAACAAATGCACTAAATAAAGACAGAATATTAAAAGCAGTAAGGGGAAAAGGTCAAGTAACATATAAAGGCAGGTCTATGAGAATTACACCATATTTCTCACCAGAGACTATGAAAGCCAAAAGATTGTGGACAGAGGTTATGAAGACCCTAAGAGAACACAAATGCCAGCCTAGGCTGCTATACCCAGCAAAACTCTCAATTTCCATAGATGGAGAAACCAAAGTATTCCATGACAAAACCAAATTCATACAATATCTTTCCACGAATCTACCCCTGCAAAGGATAATAAAGTGAAAACACCAACACAAGGACAGAAACTAAACTCTAGAAAAAGCAAGAAAGTAATCCATCAACAAATCTAAAAGAAGACAGCCACAAGAACAGATTCCCAACTTTAACAAGAAAAATAACAGGAAGCAACATTACTTTTCTTTAAATTCTCTTAACATCAATGGACTGAATTCCCCAATAAAAAAGACATAGACTAATAGACTGGCTACACAAACAGGACCCAACATTTTGCTGCTTACAGGAAACCCTCCTCAGGGAAAAAGACAAACACTACCTCAGACTGAAAGGCTGGAAAACAATTTTCCAAGCAAATGGTCTGAAGAAACAAGCTGGAGTAGCCATTCTAATATCAAACAAATATTGGTAGATTTTCAACCCAAACTTATCAAAAAAGACAAGGAGGGGCACTTCATACACATCAAAGGTAAAAATCTTCCAAGAAGAACTCTCAATTCTGAATATCTATGCTCAAAATGCAAGAGCAGCCACATTCATTAAAGAAACTTTAGTAAAGCTCAAAGCACACATTGTACCTCACACAATAGTAGTGGGAAACTTCAACACCCACTCTCACCATTGGACAGTTCCTGGAAACAGAAACTAAACAGACACATGGACACTAACAGAAGTTATGAAACAAATGGATTTAATACATATCTACAGAACATATTATCCTAAAACAAAAGGATATACCTCTTCTCAGCACCACATGGTACCTCCTCCAAAATTGACCATATAATTGGTCACAAAATAGGCCTCAACAGATGCAAAAATATTGAAATTATCCCATGCAACCTATCAGATCACCACGGACTAATGCTGATCTTCAATAACAACATAAATAATAGAAAGCCAACATTCACATGGAAACTGAACAACACTCTACTCAATGATTCCTTGGTCAAGGATGAAATAAAGAAAGAAATTAAAGAGTTCTATCAGACCTTCAAAGAAGACCTAATTCTAACTCTCCTCAAACTATTCCACAGAATAGAAACAGAAGGTACTCTACCCAATTCATTCTATGAAGCCACAGTTTCTCTGATACCTAAACCACACAAAGATCCAACAAAGAAAGAGAACTCAAAACAATCTCTCTTATGTATATCGATGCAAAAATACTCAAGAAAATCCTCACAAACTGATTCCAAGAACACATCAAAATGATCATCCATCATGACCAAGTAGGCTTCATCCCAGAGATGCAGGGATGGTTTAATATATGGAAATCCATTAACATAATTCACTATATAAACAAACTCAAAGACAAAAACCACATAATCATCTCATTAGATGCTGAGAAAGCATTTGACAAAAGCCAACACCCATTCATGATAAAAGTCTTGGAAAGATCAGGAATTCAAGGCCCTTACCTAAACATAATAGAAGCAATCTAGAGCAAACCAGTGGCCAACATCAAACTAAATGGAGAGAAACTCGAAGCAATCCCACTAAAATCAGGGACTAGAGAAGGATGCCCACTTTTTCCCTACCTATTCAATATAGTATTGAAGTCCTAGCCAGAGCAATTGGACAACAAAAGGACTTCAAGGGGATACAAATTGGAAAGGAAGAAGTCAAAATATCACTATTTGCAGATGATATGATAGTATATATAAGTGACCCTAAAAATTCCACCAGAGAACTCCTAAACCCAATAAACAGCTTCAGTGCAGTAGCTGGATATAAAATTAACTCAAACAAATCAATGGCCTTTCTCTACACAAAGGATAAATGGGCTGAGAAAGAAATTAGGGAAAAAACACCCTTCACAATAGTCACAAATAATATAAAATACCTTGGTGTGACTCTAACTAAGGAGGTGAAAGTTCTGTATGATAAGAACTTCAAGTCTCTGAAGAAAGAAATCAAAGATCTCAGAAGATGGAAAGATATCCCATGCTCATGGATTGGCAGGATTAATATATTAAAAATGGCTATCTTGCTGAAAGCAATCTACAGATTCAATGCAATCCTCATCAAAATTCCAACTCAATTCTTCACTGAGTTAGAAAGGGCAATTTGCAAATTGATCTTAAATAATAAAAAACCTAGGATAGGAAAAACTCTTCTCAACAATAAAAGAACCTCTGGTAGAATCACCCCAAGCTGTACTACAGAACAATTGTGATAAAAAAAAAAAAACCTGCATGGTACTGGGACAGCAACAGACAGGTAGATCAATGGAATAGAATTGAAGACCCAGAAATGAATTCACACACCTATGGTCACTTGATCTTTGACCAGGGAGCTAAAACCATCCAGTGAAAATAACACAGCATTTTCAACAAATGGTGCTGCTACAACTGGAGATTATCATTTAGAAGAATGTGAATTGATCCATTCTTATCTCCTTGTACAAAGCTCAAGTCTAATATAACAAAGACCTCCACATAAAACCAGAGGCACTGAAATTTATAGAGGAGAAAGTAAAAAATCCTTGAAGATATGGGCACTGGGGGAAAATTCCTAAACAGAACAGCAATGGCTTGTGCTGTAAGATAAAAAAAAAAAAAGAATTGACAAATAGGACCTTTTAAAATTGCAAAGCTTCTGTAAGGCAAAAGACACTGTCGATATGACAAAAAGACCACCAACAGATTGGGAAAGGATTTTTACCAATCCTAAATCTGATAGGGGACTAATATCCAATATATACAAAGAGCTCAAGAAGCTGGACTCCAGAAATTCAAATAACCCCATTAGAAAATGGTGTACGGGGCTAAACAAAGAATTCTCAAATGAGGAATAATGAAGGGCTAAGAAACACCTTGAAAAAATATTCAACATCCTTAATCATCCTAATCATCAGGGAAATGCAAATCAAAACAACCTTGAGATTCCACCTTATTCCAGACAGAATGGCTAATGTAAAAAATTCAGGTGACAGCAGATGCTGGCAAGGATGTGGAGAAAGAGGAACACTCCTCCATTTTTGGTGGGATTGCAAGCTGGTACAACCACTCTGGAAATCAGTCTGGTGGTTCCTCAGAATATTGGACATGATACTACCAGAAGATCCTTAAATACCTCTCCTGAGCATATACCCAGAAGATGTTCCAACTGGTAATAAGGACACATGCTCCACTATTCAGAAGATGTTCCAACTGGTAATAAGGACACATGCTCCACTATGTTCATAGTAGCCTTATTTATAATAGCCAGAAGCTGGAAAGAACCCAGATGTCCCTCAACAGAGGAATGGATACAGAAAATGTGGTACACAATGGAGTACAACTCAGCTATTAAAAACAATGAATTTATGAAATTCTTAGGCAAATAGATGTATCTGGAGGATACCATCCTTAGTGAGATAATCCAATCACAAAAGAAGTCATTTGATACACACTCACTGATAAGTGGATATTATCCCAGAAACTTAGAATACCCAAGATACAACTTGCAAAACACAATAAAATCAAGAAGATCGAAGACCAAATTGTGGATACTTCATTCCTCCTTAGAATAGGGAGCAAAACACCCATTGAAGGAGTTACAGAGACAAAGTTTGGAGCTAAGAGGAAAGGATGGACCATCCAGAGACTACCCCACCTGGGGATCCATCCCATAATCAGCCACCAAACCCAGGCACTATTGCATATGCTAGCAAGATTTTGCTGAAAGGATCCTGATAGAGCTATCTCAAGTGAGGCTAGGCCAGTGCCTGGCAAATACAGAAGTAGATGCTCATAATCATCTATAGGATGGAACACAGGGCCCCCAATGTAGAAGCTAGAGAAAGCACCCAAGAAGCTGAAGGGGTCTTCAACCCTTTAGGTGGAACAACAATATGAACTAACCTGTATCCCCAGAGCTCATGTCTCTAGCTGAATATGTAGCAGATGGCCTAGTAGGCCATCATTGAGATTAGAGGCCCGTTGGTATTGCAAACTTTATATGCCCCAGTACAGGGGAATGCCAGGGCCAAGAAGTGGGAGTGGGTGGGTAGGGGCGTAGGGCAGGGGGATGGTATAGAATAATTTTGGGATAGCATTTGTAAAGTAAACAAAGAAAACGTCTAATTAAAAAAGAAAGTGTACTGTGAACCTTGTGCAAGATGATGAGGCATACTGACTTGTTCATCCCGCCCCCCACCCTGATGAGACCTAGGAGAATGGTGACCACTGCAATCTTTATGTCAAATGAAAGCTGTGGACAAATTGGAAAGGTCAAAATCAGTAAGAGGTAGATAGAGTGGGTGGATGGATGGGTGGATGGATGGGTAGGTAGATAGGTAAGTAGGAAGATAGATAGATAGAGAGAGAGAGAGAGAGAGAGAGAGAGAGAGAGAGAGAGAGAGAGAAATTAAAGTAAATTAAACTGAAAAAGATACTTTTCCATGCTTGTTTTTCTTGTCCTAAAAGACAAACAAAGTTAAGGCTCCCTATCTGGAGAAACAGAGTGTTTTGTTTTGTTTTGTTGTTTTGTTTTTCCATCTCCACAGTGTTCTAAAAGCTTTTGCTTATGTCGTTTGTCTAATGGAATGTTCATTTGCAGATTCTTACTCTATTGTTTTTTTTAATTAATTAATTTATTTATTATTAGATTATGTCTTCATTTACATTTCAAGTGTTATCCCATAAGTCCCCTATACCCTCCCCCTGCCCTACTTCCCTACCCACCCACTCCCACTACTTGGCCCTGGCATTCCCCTGTACTGGGGCATATAAACATTGTTAGACCAAGGGTCTTTCTTTCCCAATGATGGCCAACTGGGCCATCTTCTAATACATATGCAGCTAGAGACATGAGCTCTGCGGGTGCAGGTTAGTTTATATTGTTGTTCCACCTAAAGGGTTGAAGACCCCCTACAGCTCTTGGGTACTCTCTCTAGCTCCTACATTGGGGACCCTGTGTTCTGCCCTATAGATGATTGTGTCTTATTCTATTGTAACCTCTGTTTAAAAACACACATTTATTGCATACTGCTTCTGTTCTGGCTGTTACACCCTTTCCTACCTTTCTTGTAGTAGATCTCAATAAGGATGAGCTGAAGACATAGGAGTGTGCCTTCTTCTGATACTCAGTGTCAATAGAGATTGCTCACAGGGAAGAAAAGATGATGAGGTATGCCTCATGAATCCCGCAAGGGAATGGATATGGAGCAGCTGAGGTCTTTTTAACCATCTTTACAAGTTTTCTTCTATGTTTTAGTGTCCAAACATAGGCATGGATTTACAGAAATGAGTAAATCCTGTATGAGGGCTCCCAGGTTTTCTTAGATAGTGTGGTCAAAAGACAAAAATAAAATACAACTTAATATAATTTCAATTAAATGTAAAAACTAATGAAAAGATTAGAAATGAAAGGGACTATACTGGATTAATTGGGGCTAGAGGGGAGGCTAAGTGACTAAGAGGGCTTGCTGCTCTTCCAGAGGACTGGATGCTGTTCTGGGCATCCAGAGAAAGCAGCTCACAAGCCCCCTTAGCTGTAGCCCCTGGGTGTCGAAGCCCACTTCTGGCCTCCATGGGCATCCGCATTCACATTGTACACATACTTACTACACCCAGACACATAAAAATAATCAGATAAAATCTTTTTGAAGGAATATAGTGAATTGATGAAACCCAACAGTTAGTATCGACATTCTCTACAGTTAGGGTCACAGCTATGCAGTGTTTCTTAAGATAAATTTATCATATAACAAAATTGTAATCTATAATTTTCACCTGAAAGTCTATGTACTTTTTAGAAAATTCATTTATTAATAATTATTTTAATTACATATAGTCTAATTTTGTAAACTATTTTTATAGTTTTTTGACATTTGACCCTGTTTTCAGTCTTCTCTTCTTTTTTGGCCTTTCATAAAAACTTGTTAGGTATAATAATTTGGCATTTTAACATAATTGATTAAATAGCACAATTAAATAGATAAGAAAATTAATGGACATTTTCATATTTGCTTTTCTGTTCTAAACTCTTCATTATTAGGCTTTTACTCTGTATTACTTGGCAAACACTTATGAGAACTGATTAAAGACAGGAATGGAAGAAAAGAGGACAGTGTTGCTTTCCCTAAGACAATCCACTGTGACTGTGTGAGTTCTTCCTCTACGGAATCAGGAGTTACACAGCATTTTAGCTCCAAACTCATGGCCACACCCTCTGCTTTCAGCCCATTAGTTGGTGTCTTTTCTTTTCTTTCTTTTTTTTTGTGGTTTTTTCGAGACAGGGTTTCTCTGTACAGCCCTGGCTGTCCTGGAACTCACTCTGTAGACCAGGCTGGCCTCGAACTCAGAAATTCGCCTGCCTCTGCCTCCCAAGTGCTGGGATTAAAGGTGTGTGCCACCACGCCTGGCTTAGTTGGTGTCTTAAGAAGTGTCTTTATATCTTATTATAACCATTGCAGCAGCAATGACATGTTGTGGCATCTTGTGCACCTCTACTTGACCTCCTTCCTGACCTGGTCATGGGAACTTGGCAAACATTTCACTATATGTGCATTTAACATAAGGCAGCTGGTTAGAACAGAAGAGAAAGGCTGGGGGGGACAGAGGGAGGAAGAGAGGGAGGGAAGAGGGAGGAAGGAGGGAGGGAGAAAGAGGAGGGAGAGAGAAAGGGAGAGAGAAAGGGAGAGGGAGAGGAAGCATGACATACTCTATCACATATGAATGTGCAGGAATAACCATGTTTCTCACACTATGGACCCAAGGACAGAAAAAGCTCTCTGCAGAGAGAAAAGAATAGAGAATAATAGGCATGGTGCGTTTCCTTTGCCTTTGGTTACACCTGTCTTCTTGTCCTAGGGGTATAACATACCTCTACACATCTCCTTCTGGGCTGAGGCTCACTTCTCTATTCCTGGCATTTATAGCCTGAAATCTCTTGACTCTTGCACATTCAGACAAAGGATGGCTTTATGTCTGAGACTATTATAAAAGCTGAAGCTAGATGAATAACATTAAAGGTTAGAGAGCAAAGAATAAATGTCATTATGACTTCATCCAATGTAGAAAGCCATTTGATATCTTAGAAAGATCCCCAGTAAGAAAGTTTATTTGCATAAAGTATTGGATGTTTGGGAAACCGAAGACACGGAGACAGAAAAATGCTGAGAAAAGACAGTGTCTCCGTGGTGAGAAATTTATTCCTTCAACCTGTTGCACAATTCCTCCCACGTTTCCTCCCACTGCTTCTCCTGTCAGTCAGTGGGTTCTTCCAATAACCAAGGACATAAAAACTGGGGAGAGTCTCTGTGGTAGGAGTGGAGATGGCAGGCTGAGTGGGTGGCAAAGAAACTGGCTGTCACCTTCAGAATTTTTTTTTTTTTTTTTTTTTTTTTTTTTGCTTATAATGCTACAAGTGACACTAAGTGGCAAACTGGCAAAAAGTGCACAGAGTATGAGCACTTGGAAATTGGAAAACTGATGAGCAGAAAGGAGCAGACAGGCACCACATCCACAACCAGATGCAGGCATTAAGAGAAAGTTCGATGAATTAAAATCTGCGTAAAGCATGTTACATTGAGTCATGTTATTTTGGCAAGGTACCTGATGCCTAATAACTACACACTTTTCTGTGAGTCGGATCTTTAGAGTCTTCTTATTTTGTGTCACTCATGGCAGAAGGTATATAGATATGGAATAATTGTGCAATTAAAGTGAGCTAACTGGGCATGAACAAGTTCTAATAAATGGCAATGTTGACCCTTGGGAAATTATAGCTACTGATTGCAATGAACTAATCTCAATAACTTGGCAATGTTATCCAGCATAATTAAAAAAGAAATATAAAATCAATACTTACATTAAGGTATATATTTAAGCTTTTATGTACAGTATCTTCACACAAATTAATTCAGATAAAAATGAATACAAACTGGAAAAGCTTTAAAATATGCTTGTCAAGGGTTTGTTTTCCCTTTTTAGAAATTATTTTTTGAGTATTATAAAATATCTCAAGAAAATTTTAGAGTTATAAAAATTATAATTACTGAAATTCTATCATAGTTGATAATTTGCTAACATTATTTTTCTTTATTTGTTGGCCTGATACTCTGAAGATCAGACAGAATTACAGATGGTAACAAGGTCCATGGGACCATGTTAGAAATGTGTGGCAGTCACTCTAATTTTGTAGATCACATTTGATTTTCTTATTGATATCCTTTGAAGCATGTGCATCCTTTGATGAACTCTAATATCTCTACTTTGTTGTTTATATTTTTGATATTATATTAAAGGAACCATTCTCTTATCTAAACAATATTAGCAATTAAACAGTTAGAGATTTTCAGTCAGGAATGTTTAGTAATATTTTCTTTTATTAATTTAAAACTTTAAATTCTAGCACTTATAACTATGGTTGATAGCAAGTTAATCCATGTAGACAGAGTGAGTTCTGTGGCAACACTTCATCCTGTTACATGTGAACATCCCCTACAAGTGAACATCCTCGACATGTGAACATCTTCTACATGTGAACTTCCTCTACATATGAACATCCTCTACATGTGAACATCCTCTACATGTGAATGTCCTCTACATATGAACATCCTCTACATGTGAACATCCTTTACATGTGAACATCCTCTTCAAGTGAACATCCCCTATATGTGAATGCCCAGTGTTCAGTGGCACTTTTTTTTCAACTTTTATTAGATATTTTCTTCATTTACATTTCAAGTGTTATCCAGAAAGTTCCCTATACCCTCCCCCCTCCCGGCCCTGCTCCCCTACCCATCTGCTCCCACTTCTTAGCCCTGGCGTTCCCCTGTATTGGGGCATATAAAGTCTGCATGACCAAGGGGCCTTTCTTCCCACTGATGGCCAACTAGGCCATCCTCTTCTATATATGCAGCTAGAGACATGAGCTCAGCGGGTACTAGTTAGTTCATGGTTATTTTTCCACCTAGAGGGTTGAAGACCCCTTCAGCTCCTTGGGTACTTTCTCTAGCTCCTTCTTCCTTGGGAACCCTGTGTTCCATCTAATAGCTGACTGTGAGCTTCCACCGCCATGTTTGCCAGGCATTGGTATAGTTCCCCCCGAGACAGCTATATCCGGGCCCTTTCAGCACTATCTTGCTGGCATATGCTATAGTGTCTATGTTTGGTGGCTGATTATGGGATGGATCCCTGGCTGCAGCAGTCACTGCCTGGTCCATCCTTTTGTCTCAGCTCCACACTTTTGAAAAGACTATTTTCCCTACTATGATGTGGGCATTGGTGAAAACTTACTTGAGCAAAGACATGCATCTGGACTCTTCCATTCTGCTTGTTCACCTATGCCTCAATCCTTTTACAATACCATAATCGCTAGGAAAATACAGCTTTGCAGTAAGAGTTGAACTTTTTTGTTGTTTTCTATCAGCCTGAACTGAAAGAGCTTCCCATTCTTTTCTGTTGCTTAGGAAAGTTTATGAAACACTGGCATGGTCTTCTTTTTCTTCAGCACCTTGAATATCGATGCCATCCTCTGACCCTACCTTAATGGTTTCTGGAGAAAAGACAGTTCCATTACTAGCAATCCTTCATATACTCTTGGTTGACTTCTTTTGAGTGTGTTGAGGTTTTCTTTCTCCTCTGATAGCCTGTGTGTCTACGTACAGCATGTGAAGATATTTTATCCTTTTTCTGTCACCTAATTTGAGAAAGTTCTAGTCTGTATTTTTCAAATACCACTTCTCTCTCTTTCCCGGCTCAGCTTTCTCATCCTAGCACATCATGGTGCACATTGTGATGTACCTGACAACATTTGGAGGCCTCAAAGGTACTGCTTATTTTTATTCTGTTCTTCTTTCTGTTTTCCAGACTACATAACTAAGCCTCAGCTTTCTTTGGTGTTGCAGGTATTTCTTTTGCCGGCTCAACTCTACTTTTAAGTTCTCTGGTGAAATTTTAATTTCCGTTTTCAAATTTGTCAACTCCTGAATTTTTAGTCATTTATTTTATAGTCTATTGTGTTAATTTATTGGCATTCTTTATTTGACAGGTCATTGTTTCGTATTTTCATTTGCTTCTTTAGACATGGGTCCTTGGTTCGTTAGATGTATTATTAACAGTCAATTCAAATCCTTTGTGTAGCTAATCTAACACAACAGCTCCTTTAGAATCGGGCCCTATTTACTGCTTATATGATAACCCTGTTCTTTGTAAATTCCTTTAACTTTTCTATCAGAGTCGAAATTTTAGGTGATCTAATGGGAAAACTCTATAAAACAGACACTTCCCATTCCTGTCTTTCTGTTCTAGCTTGTTTTGTTTCTATTGTTCATTTTTGTTTAGTGGCATTCCTGGAATAATCCTGAAAAAACTGAAATCTAGGTTGTGTGCAGCTAAAGAAATTTCTCTTCATATCTCCCGGTGTCTGTTAATGGCTGAAGAAACTGTGTGCACTGCCTGGTGCTGACTCATCCTTGCTTTGCTGAGGGCTCTCCATGTATGGCAGAGCATATGCAATTATCCAGTTTACATGTGTGGCAAAGCACATGCCATGCTCCAGTCTCCATGTATGGCAGAGCATACCAATGCTCTAGTCTATGTGTGTGTCAGGGTACATGCAATGCTCCAGTCTACATATATGACAGAGCACATGCAATGCTTCAGTTGTTTCTGGCTCTACCCTGGTGCCTTCACATCCTGCTTAGGGGAGAGTCAAGGACATCCTGAGGTGAGGAAGGAGGATATCTCTGGTATTTTCTAAGCATGAACAGGGTCATGCCCATGCACGTGACTTTGTAGATTGTCGGGGTACAGATGAGCTTTCCCAAACCTTTGTGACTGTTTACTCTGCATATATTGCTCTAAGTTTCAGTTAAGCCCTCACTTTCCTGAGATATTAAATAATTGCCAATTATTGTTTTCAAAAACTTGCTAGGTATAGTGAGCTTCGTGGATGGGTGTCAGTATAGGCACTTAGTAACAATGCTCTGTGAATGCTACTTCTCTAGAGAACTGTGAAGCACATCAAATAATGGCAATGCTCCGACGAGGGGCTTTTCTGGAGAGTTCTAAACCTGTTCACGCCAGCAGCTGTTATGCTTCTGTTTTTCATAGTAGTGAGTCTGCTAGTGTTTAAAGTTACCATACAGGTCTCTCTCATACACCTACATACATGCACACACACACACATGCACACACACATACACACAGATGGAAGGACAAATAAAAGTATCACAAAGGTCACTGATATTTCTCAGATTTTATATATATATTTTTTAACTAAGACTTTAAAGAGTTTATTTTCATAACTTCTGCAAGTGTTCTCTTTACTTTTCTGGAGAAGTAGTTTGGGGACGTCCTCACTCACCATACTGGAAATGCTTCCTTTTTATCAGAGTTTTAAAATTAACAATTTAAGATGTACTTTTATATTAATGAACAAAATATGGCAATGCACGCATTCATCTACTATGTAGAGCCCTGTGGTAATATAATATAACTGTATCTTAGCATAATGCAAGGTACTCTCTACTTCCTGATTGATTGATTGACTGACTGAATGACTGACTGAATGAATGAATGATGATGCTCCATGTTCTCAAGGAGCTCAGATGCCACCAAGAGAGGCAGGTTGGCTGCCTACCAAGATGGCTTCTAGAAAGGCAATCATTATCTCTGTGATTTTACTCTGGGGCCAAGTCTGGCCTTCAGCTTTGCAGACTCAGCTAAAAGTCATCTGTCTCAGCCTAAGTAGGGCCATATCTCTGGGACACATTCTCATTAACCCAGACCATAAGGATCAGAATACCAACTTATTAATTCATGATAAGAATGATAAATGCTTTGAGGAGCACAGTCATTATACTGGCATGCCTACTGTACTTTCCTGCTGTAGGAATCTTTCAAGAATTTCCAGGCTAAACACAGAAGAAAAACAACAAAAATTGTTATAAAATCCTGGTATTATTGAAACAACAGGCCCAATTATCTATTAAGACCTTAACTTTTGCAAGTTCCTCCTGATACAGGAGAATGGAGAGAATTGAAAACTTATGATTTAACATGTAAGGCTCTTCTGACCTGAGAGGAGAGTGTGGAGGAGAGAGAGGCAATAAGAACCTTTATTCTATATCAGGGCCCTTTCAGCAAAATCTTGCTGGCATATGCTATAGTGTCTGCATTTGGTGGCTGATTATGGGATGGATCCCTGGCTGCAGCAGTCACTGCTTGGTCCATCCTTTTGTCTCATCTCCACACTTGATCTCTGTAACTCCTTCAATGTGTGTCTTGTGCCTAATTCTAAGAAAGGGCAAAGTGTCTACACTTTGGTTTTCATTCTTCTTGAGTTTCATGTGTTTTGCAAATTGTATCTTGGGTATTCTAAGTTTCTGGGTTAATATCCGCTTATCAGTGAGAACATGTTATGTGAGTTCTTTTGTGATTGGGTTACCTCACTAAGGATGATATCCTCCAGATCCATCCATTTGACTAGGAATTTCATAAATTCATTGTTTTTAATAGCTGAGTAGTACTCCATTGTGTAAATGTACCACATTTTCTGTATCCATTCCTCTTTTGTGGGACATCTGGGTTCTTTCCAGCTTCTGGCTATTATAAATAAGGCTGCTATGAACATAGTGGAGTGTGTGTCCTTATTAGCAGTTGGAACATCTTCTGGATATATGCTTAGGAGAAGTATTGCAAGATCCTCTGGTAGTACTATGTCCAATTTTCTTTTCTTTCTGGTTTTTATTTTTTTTGAAAAATAAATGTTTTTAAATTTTTTTGTTAGATATTTTTGTTATTTACATTTCAAACGCTATCCCAAAAGTTCCCTATACGCTCCCCCTGCCCTGATCCCCTACCTGCCCACTCCCACTTCTTGGCCCTGGCATTCCCCTGTACTGGGGCATATAAAGTTTATAAGACCAAGGGACCTCTCTTCCAAGTAATGGCCGACTAGGCCATCTTCTGCTACATATGCATCTAGAGACACAAGCTCTGGGGGTACTGGTTAGTTCATATTGTTGTTCCACCTATAGGGTTACAGAACCCTTCAGCTCCTTGGGTACTTTATCTCCTCCATTGGGGGCCCTGTGTTCCATCCTATAGATGACTATGAGTATCCCCTTCTGTATTTGCCAGGCACTGGCATAGCCTCACTTATGATAGTTTTATAAGGGTCCTTTCAGCAAAATCTTGCTGGCATATGCAATAGTGTCTGGGTTTGGTGGCTGATTATGGGATGGATCCCTGGGTGAGGTAGTCTCTGGATGGTCCATCCTTTCATCTTAGCTCTAATCTTTGTCTCTGTAACTCCTTCAATGGGTGTTTTGTTCTCTATTCTAAGAAGGAATGAAGTATTCATACTTTGGTCTTCATTCTTCTTGATTTTCTTGTGTTTTGCAAGTTGTATCTTGGGTATTCTAAGTTTCTGGGTTAATATCCACTTATCAGTGAGTGCATATCAAGTGACTTCTTTTGTGATTGGGTTACCTCACTCAGGATGATATCCTCCAAATACATCCATTTGCCCAGAAATTTCATAAATTCATTGTTTTTAATAGGTGAGTAGTACTCCATTGTGTAAATGTACCACATTTTCTGTATCCATTCCTCTGTTGAGGGTTCTTTCCAGCTTCTGGCTATTATAAATAAGGCTTCTAAGAACATAGTGGAGCATGTGTCCTTATTAGCAGTTGAAACATCTTCTGGGTATATGCCCAGGAGAGATATTGCTGGATCTTCCAGTAGTAATATGTCCAATTTTCTGAGGAACCACCAGACTGATTTTCAGAGTGCTTGTACAAGCTTGCAATCCCACCAACAATGGAGGAGTGTTCCTCTTTCTCCACATCCTCGCCAGCATCTGCTGTCACCTGAATTTTTGATCTTAGCCATTCTAACTGGTGTGAGGTGGATTCTCAGGGTTGCTTTCATTTGCATTTCCCTGATGATTAAGGATGTTGAACATTTTTTCAGGTGCTTCTCAGCCAGTCGGCATTCCTCAGTTGGGAATTCTTTGTTTAGCTCCATGCCTCATTTTTTAATGGGGTTTGATATAGCTGTCTAGTGTGAGGCTATGCCAGTGCCTGGAAAACACAGAAGTGGATGTTCACAGTAAGCTTTTGGATGGAACACAGGGTTCCAAATGGAGGAGCTAAAGAAAGTACCCAAGGAGCTGAAGGGGTCTGCAACCCTATAGGTGGAACAACAATATGAAATAAACAGTACCCCCAGAGCTCGTGTCTCTAGCTCCATAGTTAGCAGAAGTTGGCCTAGTCGGCCATCATTGGGAAGAGAGGCCCCTACCAGGGCCAAGAAGTGAGAGTGGGTGGATAGGGGTGAAGGGCAGAGGGTTGGCGAGGGTATAGGGGACTTTCAGGATAGCATTTGAAATGTAAATGAAGAAAATATCTAATAAAATTTGGGAAACAAAAGAAAAGGGAGACATAACAATGAAGTATATCTTTTTTATTTGATGTTTTCTTTATTTACACTTCAAATGTTATCCTCTTTCCTAGTTTCCCCTCCCAAATATTTCTTTTCCTCTCCCCTGCTCACCAACCCACCTACTTCTGCTTGTTGGCACTGGCATTCTCCCACACTGGGACATAGAGACTAATGAAATATATCTTAAAATAACTATTCTGTGGGCTGGCGATATGGCTTAGTGGGTAAGATCACTGACTGCTCTTCCGAAGGTCCTGAGTTCAATTGCCAGCAACCACATGGTGGCTCACAACCATCTTTAATGAGATATGACGCCTTATTCTGGTGTGTCTGAAGACAGCTACAGTGTACTTATGTATAATAATAAATAAATCTTAAAAAAACTATTCTATATTTTGAATATCAACAGTTGAAAATATTAAAATCATGTTCTATAAACATCAAAAAATATCGGAGAATATGTGCTGTAAAATGTACTATGTAATCTGTTTTGGGGGGTAAGTGGACAATAAGCCAGTTGGGATGGAATAATAACATAATATGCATATGTATATCTATATATCTATATATCCATATCTATATCTATCTATCTATCTATCTATCTATCTATCTATCTATCTATCTATCTATCTATATTAAACTTTCTCTCCCCCCCAAAAAAAGAACCTTTATTCTTTCTTTTTGTTTCTCCTCAGCCTTTGTTTAGAAGAAAGAGACTCAGGTAAAGCTAGGCTGGCATGATCTCTCAGGTGGAGGAGGAAAGGCTGATGTTTGACCTAATAAGACATAGTTTCTTTGACACTAAGAAAGATGGGAAGGGAACGGGTATTCCAAGAGTGGTCCTCCAAAAGGCACAGGCCTGTGTCTCCCTCTCAGAGAAGGGGACATTATAAGTGAGCAGCACCTGTCTGCCCAGAGGTGCCAGATTCCCAAATGTCCCACTGCAGCTATGAAAGTGAAGATAGAGAGGCTAAAAACCAGAGGTCCATCTCGTTTGGATTAGAGAATGTGTAGGATTCACCATTATAAAACATAACTGAAGTTTAATATCTTACGTTGCTCCTTAAGATGATCTGTGATGCCAGTGCTATCTCCATTCTGTGACGTTTGGTTGGGCCTTGATCGAGTTCTCTTTGTTGAGATCTTTATTTTATACAGTCTGGTCTTAGACAGCAGCACCTTTTGATGAATGTAGTTTAAAAGCTTTGACTTAAAACCCCTCAAACCAACTTTACAGCCAGATGCTTTCTCTGAGTTATGTCAATATTGTGGCCACATTGTACCTCTATTGCCAACTTTTATATCTATTCTATTTATGTTAAACAAGCTAGGTGACATTTTAAATCTAGATACCACAAAACACTCCAGATTCTCCCCTTTTTCCAGAGAACAGTCTTCTAGCTCCCTTTAGTTCTGGAACCTTTTGTTCCATCCTCCCCAATTCCTGAAATTAATAACCATTTCTGACACGTCCGCTCACAGTGCTTTTCCTCCCTTTCACCTTCAATGATCCTTAGGACTTGCTATTTAATTTCCCCAGTCTTGTCCTCTATTTAACTCATTCTCCTGACCACTCTCCTCCAATTATTCAATGCTTTTCTTATTTCTGTTTCTTCCCCCTGAGCAGGTTGCAGGTAAAATGGGCAAAATCAGATATGCAGGCATGCAAGCTTCCAGATTTCACAAGATACTTTGCTCCTTTGAAATACGACCATTGTTAGAGGTCAGACAGGTGAAGAGAAAGCTCTGAAATATTTCCATGAGTAAAAGAAGCAAGTTCCACTGACCACTGAGATTCAAAAATAACCTTTAATAAGTGTTCGCATGGCCCTCTTGACAACAAGACAAAGAAATGGAGAAAGGGAACCCACAGCTTTCTCATTAATTTGTACCCTTTCCACCTTCTGTTTAAATGAGGACAAGAAACCTCTGTTATCTTCCTTTTGGATGTCAAGTATGTGTTAATGCATTTATATGAAAATATCTCTTACACTCAAAGAGATGGGGACTCACAATCATGTTAAGAAATGCATGTGGAGGTCATTTAAGATAGCCTGATACCCTGCTGTGTGCTCAGGTTGTCTGTTTAACCTGCCTTTAAGAGAATAACATAACCAACCTTACTTGCCCCAGATTTTCCAAATAATTAGCATGTACATCCAGGGCTAAGGCATAGCTGTAATCTGGAAGTGTGCATTATTTCATGCCTCTGACCCAGAGAGCAATGCATGTGTGTTTGTATACATGTTGTAGGCAACCATTTGTTGAAAGCAGCAATCAGGTCAAAAGCAATGTATACAACAAATATTCATCATAAACACTGGAAACAGTGCACTGGTATTTCTTGAAAAGGGTATGTTTGTCACTCTGAGTGCTTGGGATTGGTAAGTTAAACCACTTGTAATGCTCTGATAAAGCTTTCTGTAAAGTCTCCCTCATTCACTCCCCATGCCAAGGTTCTGTGCTGTCCAAGCAATAGAGAGAAAACTTTTTGTTAGGGACAACACTTAGGCAATCAGAACAGGGCAGCCACACACACCTTACAGATTTCAGATAGGCCAAAAGCCAAAAGCTACAGACAGATGGAAGATGTGCCAGAGACAGAAGTGGAGGCTTTAAACTTGAGCTCTGTCTCTGTGGAATTAATTCAAGCGGATGCCCTGAGCTTTCTTCTATTAATGTGGCACCAACACAGTTGGGGGTCCTCTGAGGCTGCCCTTCTAACCAGTGCACAAATACCATTCAAAAAGCATCAAAAAAAAGCAAAGGAAGTCCTCACAATCTAGAAATAAAGCAAATTTAAAATGTTGCTCCTTAGCAAAATGGCTAATTCCTTCGCAAAAACACTTGCAAAGAGAAGCCAAGTACTGTGCATTCAGCCAGTGAATGTTAACACAATGCTAATATTGCCGAGCAAAAGTTGTTAATCTGACCATGGTGAAATACAGGTTCATAGGAATATCTGCCTACAAGAAATAAATTTAGAGGAGCCAATTGGCATGCATGTATCTTGTTAAAATTAAATTTAATGGTGATTAACAAGACTAAGCTAACATTTAAGGAGAATGGGAAGTCATTAATTTGTACAGGACACTGAGAGTCCTCATGGCCAAGACATGGCTTACAGTCTGTACCTATATTACTGGGAAGTCACCACATCAGAATGAAAGTGTTGCATACAAGTTTCTAAAAATTAGACACTCAAATGTGAGTAGTTTACAAGATAAAGGGGGGAAGAAGGTATAGACGTTAAGTGACTACTAGGAATCCTCATGTATAAGATGTAAAATTCCCATGAAGTATCAATGTCAGGCAGTAATGGTATAGCAGTTAGGAACATGGTCTTTATAATTGCAATATCTACTCCTAAAGTTTGACTCTGTACGAACACTGCCTCTACATTCTCATTTGTGAAAGGGAGATCCCAATGATGGTGTGGTGCTTTGTATGTGCTTGGCCCAAGGAGTGGCATTATGAGGAGGTTTGGCCTTGATGGAGAAAGTGTTTCACTGTGGGGTTGGATTTGAGTCCCTCCTCCTAGTTGCCTGGGAGACAGCCAATCTTCTCTTGAATGCAGTTGGATCAAGATGTAAAACTCTCAGTTCCTTTTCCAGCACCATGTTTGCCTGGACGTCACCATGCTTCCTGCCAAGATGATAACGGACTAAACCTCTGAAATTGTAATCCAGCCCTAATTAAATGTCGTCCTTTGTAAGAGTTGCCTTAGTTATGGTGACTCTTCATAGCAATGGAAACCCTAAGACAGAACTGTACATCCAGACAAATCATTGCAAGTTGAAAACACTGTAGGTAGAAAATGAATGAACCACAGCTAGCTTCCCTGAACACCAAGCAGAGGGAATGAATAGGAAACAAAACTCCTGACCTTTGCACAACTTTTCACTGCAGCTGTTTCAGATGGTGGACTTTTATACTTCTATGCTCATATTGGACAGTTTCAAAATGGATTAACATCTCTCATCATTTCTATGCATCTGTGTCCAAAACGTTGCAATTTTCCACCCCAAATGAGATTCTCAGTGAAGTGAATTGGTTTAGATGTGTTTTCAAAAATTCTAAATCAACTTTCATTAGTCATTACAATGTACATGTTTTAGGTGCAGCGTAAACAGATGATCCAAGATTAGCCAGCCAAATAATAAAAACAGGAGTTATAACCACTAGATATTATTGTCTAGGAAAGTAAGGGCTATATCGGATTCACTTACAACTTTGTATATAGAACAGGGTAGTACCTGAGACATATGAATGTTCAATAACTACCTGAGTAGAAAGGGGGAATACAGAGGGGAGGGAGGTAGAGGAGGGGGAGAGGGGAGGGAGGAAAGGAGGGAGAGGGGAGGGAGAGAAGGGGGAGAGGGGAGGGAGGAAAGGGGAGCTGAGCACCAGCACCATCTCTTGGCTCAGCTTCTGATTGGGTTTCATACCCTTCTTTCACAAATTTCAGGGGAAGTTTGATTTGCTTTTATATTGCCCCAAATTTGGTGCTCAGGAGGCCCAGGATATGTATCTGACTGACTTGCCAAGTGCTTTGAGTTTTGCTGAACTGAAAAAAAAAACAAATAAAAAAAGGACAAAAAAACCATTTGGGGCTAGGCAATTAGGAATGGCTGTGTGTCACATGGCCACAAACTCCCCCTGGCAAGAAGGCACTTGGTGGTTTTCAGGTACCCATCACCTCCTGTCCTGAGTCAGCCCCTGGGAAGATGGCCCTTCAGGACAGGGTAAGCTTTTCCACTGTGATTACTTTTTACATTACCCTGTATATAACAGAGTTATAAAATCAAATATTTAAAACAAATTATAGAGAAATTTATTTTAACACAAAATTATCTGATATATATACATTTCATGTATATACATCTATCATCTACATACATGATATACATAATCTTTTACTATTAAAGATCAATGAGATGAATGTGCTTGTTTATTTTCACATAACAAATTAAATCCTGGTTGAATTTTTGATACTAAAGGTCTCAGAGCACCTTCAACATTTCCCAAAGCTGATTGATACTTTGATTTGTAATCATGAGTGCTATTTGGATGAATATATAGTACAAAATGACAGAAATATGCCTAGGGTCGTTTCAGAAATTGTTGGAAATTCTATTATAATCCAAAGCCAAAATTCATTTAGCAAATTCTTATGAAATTTGAATCACCAACTCAAACAGTCATTTTAAAAATTCAATATTCTAGCATAACGCATTCCAAAGATATACTGGTTGGATATTTACATGCAGAGGAATGACAGTAGGAAAATATTGAAAGTCTTTGTTTTCCATAATTAAACCATATGTTTCCATAACAGCAGAAATTTGTGTACATGGAGTAAAAACACTGCACCTCACAACAGACAATAGACTTAAGTCTGAGCAGAACTATTTGAGGCAGAGTTGCTGGAGTTGTGAGGTGTGACACCACTGCACAGTGTACTTGCCTGGTGTACACAATCAAAGTGTCAGTCAGCTCTCAAGATGCAATGTGGGCAGCTCTACCAGAGATCCCCTGGTTCATGGCACACTTGCTTTTTAATAAAGTACTGAACATTACCTGTTCAGAAACATCACTGGCGGCAAATTTTTCATAATTTCCACATTTATGTGTGCTAGTGTCCCACAGTTTAAGAGGCCAAGCTTCAGGACAAGAGTCTGTATGTTTCCCAATAGCAAGCTTGTCCCGGTAACAATCTTTCTCTACTGCCATGCTCCCTTCTGAAGAAATGTCTCTGTCCTGTCAGAAAACCTACCATTCAAATGGTGAAGGAAGGAGTCAAAATAGAATATAGAATGGGGATTATTTATGTAATAAGGGGTGCACTTCATAATAAAAAAGATAACGTATATATGAAAAAAGAGAACTTTAATGACATAAAGCAAAAATGCTAGCTCAGTAATACTAGGAAAACTTTGAGACAAACTAATGGTTGCTCACACATGCAGCATCGTGCTGAATTCTGTTACACAACTTGGTCTGTATTTTTGTCAGTACATGAAGAAATAGCACCCACTTTACTTTTATAATCCTAAATGAATTTAGTCATATAAGGAAACATCACAAGTGATCATTAGGTTTTAATCTTGTCATCATGTTTCTAAAAAATATCTTTATTAATTCTTTGAATTAATAATTCAAATTAATAATTCTTTAATCCACCTCTTACCTTCTCAGATCCACTCTTGCCTCCATACCCCTAAAACTTCTTGACCTTTGGAAAAATAACCCATTGACTCCACCTAACCCCATGCTCTTCATCATGCTCTCTGATATGAAGCAATCCACTGGACTGGGTGAGCCTACCAGGAGCCAACCCCTTAAAAAAAAAGCTGACTCCCTCTTCTAAAAGTCCCCGACTATTCCTAGGTCCACAGGTATGAGTGGAGGCTCATACACTGCTTCCCACCACACAGGAGATGTTTACTGTCCCACCACACCTGCTGTGAGGTCATAGTGCACTGGTCCTAGCACTGACCTCTTGTTTATCTGTGTCTGCTCTATGCATACCTTTATCTTTTCTCCCCAGTCTATCTTTTGTAACATGGACTACACTTCATGTTTCTCTACTTATGAAATACCAAACCAAACCAAACCATCTTTAGGGGAATGGAGAGATGGCTCAGAAGTTAAGAGAACTTTTTGCTCTGCCAAAAGCTCTAAGTTTGGTTCCCAGCACCAAATCAGGTGGCTCAAACATATTTACAACTTCAGCTCCAGGTAATCTGATACCTTCTTCTGATATCCATTGGCACCAATGTACACACACACACACACACACACACACACACACACACAGAGAGAGAGAGAGAGAGAGAGAGAGAGAGAGAGAGAGAGAGGACAGACAGATACAACTAAATAGAAAATAAAAATTTTAAAGCAGTTTTATTGAAATTTGGCTTAAAAATCACTTATTTAAATACAGTTTATATGATTTAAAAATCACCTACTATACATTATACTTATTTGCTATTTCTTTGCAATATGGAAGATACTGTGGGGTCCAGGAATTGCCTTATAAACCACATGGACACTGATCTCAGTTTCCGTGACTTTATTAATTCCATGTCTTTATTAACCTCAAAGAATTAATTAAAAAAACAGTTTATTGAGCATATACCCCAGGTCTGATCAACCAGGGCCACTGTCTAGATTCTAGAACTGAACCATAACCCTGAGTTCAGATCCTACAAAGTTTTTAAGCCCCAAATCGACAAACATCTGTGCCAAGTTATTTCACCAATCAGGATTTAAAGATAGGGGATCTCTTTAGAACCAAGTCTTTATTGTACACTGACCTGCTCCCATTGGTTGGGGTATTCAACTGTGGCAGGGGACTTGCCTTGTCTAACATTTATTTTTTAACTTGCCAACCAGGATGTCAGTTACACATGGACATGTCTCTTTCTGACAAGCAGGATGTCAGTTTTCAGGGAAGTCTTGGGAACTTAAACTTTCCTGAACCACTACTCAAAATGGAAGTCTTATTCCAAATAGTTTCTTATATTGATGCAGGTGTGTCTCTTATGTTGGGGTCTATCCTTGGAGCAGCTCATACCTCGCAGGTGTAGGAAGTGCTATTGGGTAGTTGGTTCAGATCCAAGATTATTGTGGGTAGTTCATCAGTTCTACTGACTTATATCATGGTTGGTTTCAAGGGGGACAGAACATAACAATATGTAATCAGTCTTGGCATTAGAACGTCTCCCAGTAACAGCAGAAACATATGGGAAAGTGTCCTTATAATATCAAGCTATCCACATAACAGTTACTTAGGTCTTAACATTACACCTAGGCCTTAATATTTTACACAGACCTTAACAGATTCCCCTTTCTAAGTACTTCACTGCCTGGTCTACAGGGCGAGTTCCAGGATAGCCAGGGCTACACAGAGAAACCCTGTCTCAAAACAAACAAACAAAAACACCAACCAAACAAAAAACCACATTGAGGTTATGATACTAGTTATCAGAAGGAGAGCAAAATGATACTTATTAATTTCTGTTCTTCTGATTAAAAAATTAACATATATGCTCTTTCCCTGACTTTCTAGTTGACATTTTAAAATACATTGCTTTGAAATCAACTTTCTAAATAGTAAACTAGCATTTGTTTTCTTTTGTAAGAATGACTAGTATAGCTCTACTGTACCTGGTAAACAAATTTCCAACATTTAAAAATTAAGTGTACAGAGCCGATTTCAATCTCACAATATTCCTTCCATACTATGAAGTCTTTTTTCCTTCTCTTGCTTTTGTTCATTTCTGTTTTACCTGCAGAAGGCCTAGAAGTAAATGTTTAGGCTTTGTTTGTTAATAGCATGTTATCTAAGGCCTTCCAGACCTGAAGATGACTTTCTGATCCACTCAGGCATTTGGGGCTTAAAAATCTCACATCATTATCTTTTTCTCATGGCTCCCATCCCGGGGGTAGAAATAAAGCTAACATCACTCTGTCTGAAGCTCTGCATGAGCTCCTGCCTTACTGAATATACGTCAGAATTCTTCTTTACTTTTGAATACAATGATGATGGCTATTTCCATTAACTTTTACTAAAACATGGCAACATTATTCAAACAGCGGGTTCAGGTATGACTTGAATCCTGTAAAGGCGGTTGTTTTCTTTGCTTGCTTATTTGTTTGGTTTATGTCTATGAGTGCCGTATCTATCGCCTGGACTGTTATTTCCCATGGCTCGTCTCTGATGTAGAACTTTAATAGCTAACATTTATTGTGGACTCACAATGTGTTAGTCACATGAATAATCTCAGTGAATCTTCATAAAACAATTTTATGAGATAGGCTCTATAACATTCCCATTTTATGTTTGAGAAACTGACGTTTTAAAAAAGATAAAGTTATGTGGTCTGTGTTGCAGACCTCTAAGTGGTGGGCAGTATTGGAAAAACCAAGTTTAGGATCTGTGTGGCTAGCCAACACATTCCTAATAAAAGCATGCTATACACCAGGTCAAGGCAGTCTATGATATGATGGGCCTACACAGTCATGAAACTTTGCACCTCCCACTCAGATGGTTGGGGGCTCTCCACCAAGTGCATCTAGACTGCCCCACCTCTCAGACCATCTTCTTCAGAGCCAGTGCAGGGGGAAGTTTTCCAGATTCAACATTATTTTTATGAAAGTTCTTTATGGGTCTAATGGAATAAAGGGAATTTTCCAGAAAGAACCATAAATACAGATACAGGCATACATACTTATGAGAGAAACTCTGAATGCTGCCTTAAACAGATTCCCATTGGGCAAAAGGGCCCAGGAAATTCGAACTCTTCATCAGGAACTGGTTTTAATTCCCTAGGAGACTAATTTGTCAGGTTGACCTTGTCCAAGGTCTGCTAATCAATCTAGATTTCCATGCCAACCTTAGTGAGGATCTGATTGGATTATACATGGCAGAGAAAAGCTAAGTTTGTACAATTACAGCACCTGGCCCTCTTTCTGTGTTTATAAACTCAATGATATAAACTTTATATCATTGGTTCCTGTTTCAGAACTGAGAAGAAAGACATGGGATAATATGTTAGAAGATAAGAACAAATAGAACCTAAGCCTTAAAGGATACAGAAAAGACCAACACCCCTTCATCATAAAAGTCCATGCCTGGTCTGGCCTCAGTGGGAGAAGATGCACTTAATCCTCAAGAGACTTGAGGCCCCAGCAAAGGGGAGGCCTGGTAGAGGGGAGCACCCTCTCAGAGGCAAGGGGAGGAGCAATGGGATGAGGAACTGGAGGAGGGAATCTGGGGAGGCAATGACTGGAATGTAAATAAATTTTTTTTTATAAAAGTCCTACAGAGTTAGGGATACAAGGGACACACCTTAACACAATAAAGGCAGATTACAGCAACCTCAGCCAACATCTGCTTAAGAAGAGAAACTCAAACAATTCCACTAAATTCAGGAACAAGACAAGGTTATCCACTCTCACCATATCTATTCAATATAGTGCTTGAAATATTAGTTAAAGCAATAAGACAACTGCAGATCAAGGGGATACAAATTGGAAAAGAAACCAAAATATCTTTATTTTAACATGATATGATAGTATATGTAAGT
This sequence comes from Mus minutoides, assembly GCA_902729485.2. Classification (NCBI taxonomy): domain Eukaryota; kingdom Metazoa; phylum Chordata; class Mammalia; order Rodentia; family Muridae; genus Mus; species Mus minutoides. The sequence continues at coordinate 230,153 of LR750969.1, forward strand.
GTCCCTAAAAATTCCACCTAAAAAATTCCTACAGCTGGTAAATACTTTCAGCAAAGATGCTGGGTTAAAAAAAAAAATTAACTCACAGGCTGGAGAGATGGCTCAGGGGTTGAGAGCATTGACTGCTCTTCCAGAGGTCCTGAGTTCAATTCTCAGCAACCACAGTGTGGATCACAACCATCTGTAATGTGATTCAATATTGTGTTCTGGTGTGTCTGAAGACAGCTATAGTGTACACATATAAATAAAATAAATTTTAAAATTAACTCACAAAAATCAGTAGCATTATTATATACAAATGAAAATGACTGAAGAGAAATCAGGGAAACACCTGTGCTAATTACCTCAGATAATATAAAATATATGTGGTACCTCTAGCCAAACAAGTGAAAGACTTATATGATAAAAGCTTAAAACAGTGAAAAAAATTGAAGAAGATATCAAGAGATGGAGAGATCTTCGATGCTCATGGACCAATAGGATTAATATAATAAAAGTGCTCATCCTACCAATAGCAATCTACAGATCGAATGCAATCACTATCAGTAAGACCTAAAATTAAGAGCTGTGTGAGGGTAGTATGTAACCCTAATAGACTAGAACCTTACTAAAATACATACATATGTAAAGTAGACCTAAATGAAATTGCCAAATAACAGGGGAGAAAGAACCCCAACTGGACATCTCTTGTCACCAAATAAAGCTTGGGATTGGGTTACATCTAATTGAGTTGTTGGCCAAAGGGATCTTAAGACTGTTGCCAAGGCTATTGTTTGCTCTTTACAAACTGACAAGGCACCCTTGCTGAAGAAAACACACACAGAGTTCATTGAACATGGAGAAGTTTCACTTGTGTCTAATACAGGAAGACACTCTTTATGCTACCAAAGAAGACACAAACCCCAACGCAGCCATAAGCCCTTTGGTCTACAATAGTGTCCTGACTGAAAGATATGCCAAGACAATGGTGGCACAAAGCTTGTGGGAGTGACCAACCACATCTGTTGTACCCACACCCAATATTGCTTGAGTCTAGAACACAGCCCAGGGACCAAAGGTAAGACCAAATCTACTAGTGTTCTTTTTTAAAACTCCAATAAAATGACTTCTATTGCCGTTATAATATTCTCTTTGATCAGGGCCTCGCTCGGCCATCATTAGAAAAGCTTCTTCTTGCAGCAATGGGAACGAGTACAGAGACCCACAGCCAGACACTATGTGAGAGACTTTGCAACACTCAGAACAAGATGTCTCCATTAATCTCTCCCCTCAGGACTCAGAGAACCCTGCTGAAGAGGATGTGGAAAGAGTGTAAGAGCCAGAGGGGATGGAGGACACCAAGGAAACAGGACTCTAAATCAGCAGAACCCACGTACACCTGAGCTCACAGAGACCACGGGACTGTTCACAGGGCCTGCATGTGGCTATACTAGATGGGTCCTAAAGCTGAGAGGAAAAGTGGACACAAGCCCCCATCACTAACTCAGAAGCTCTGTCCCATCGATAACCACTTGCAAATGAAAATTTAATATTCTTCAAGGGAGTCTCACTGTGGAGACAAACTACTCTTAAGGGCAGGATGCACACCTAGCACTAGATGGTCAACAGAAGCAAGCTCCAAGGGGCCCATTAGAGGCTCCTGGGCTCAGAATGGTTTTTTATCTTTATTTTATTTTATCTCCCCCTCCTCCTTTCTTCCCTTCCCTTCCTCCTTCCCTCCTTTCTTCCCTTTCTCCTTTCCTCTCTCTATCCTACAAATACTTTGTGTATTTGTTATAGCTTACAGTTTAGTGTTTTTATGGGATCCCTAAGTGTTCAAAAAAGGAGGTCTCTGTGCCTGTACCTTTTCATGTGCCTTGAGGCAGGGAGGGGGCTCTTTTCTGTCAGTTTGTTTTCTCATTGTTTTATCTTATATTTTATTTTATTATTATTATCACTTACAAACCTGTTTGTTTTCTAATAAGAGACAAAGGGGGCTGGATCCAAGTGGGAGAGTAAATGAGGTAGGACTGGGAGAAACTGTAATTAGGGTATATTGTATGAAGGGAGAAACGCTTTTTCAATCAAAGGGGAGAACAAGGGAAATAGTGGTAAACAATTATTTCCCAATGTCCTTTTTTTCCCCACTGGTGAGGCAAAGTTTGACTGGGAGAAAAACATTCCAGGTCTACATATCTATCAAAGACTGTACTAAAGACCGTCTTCATACCAAACTGTCATGCACATGAAAAGATACTCCACACCATTAGTAATCAGGGAGATGCACAGTGAAGCAGTGAAATAGCCCCGTAGTCACTGAATGGCTCTGGGATTCAGACAGACAATACCAAGCATGTACAGAGACACAGAGAAGGTAGAGATCACCCCCATTGCTTGTCAGAATATAAAGGCACAGAGAAGTTAGAGCTCACCCTATTTCTTGTCAAAATGTAAAGATGCAAAGAAGGTAGAGCTCACCCCCATTGCTTGTAAAGAAGGTAGAGCTCACCCCCATTGCTTGTCAGAATGAAAAACTGTGCATCCACTTTCAAAAACAGTCTGGCAGTTGCTTCAAAGCTCAAGAAGCACTCGCCATATGTCCAATAAATTCTACTCCTCCGTGTTTGCCCAAGTAATGTGAAAACATGTGTCAACACAAAGGCTTGTGCAATGAATGCTCATAGCAGCCTTATGCCTAATAGCTGAAACCCAAGAGAACATAAATGCCCACTAACAGCAGAATAAGTGTGCTGTACCTGTGCAGTGGAATACAATTCAGTCATGAAGAAAACGAGCACAGCAGCACATTTGAAAAGTATGCTGAGTAAAAGAGGCTGAAGACTTTATGCTATATATTTCACTCATTATGAAGGAATGTACACTCCTTTTTCCCCAGGGAAAGTACACTCGTTGCTATCAGTGAATGGAGTTGGTGGCGGTAGGATGTCAAGGGACAAGAAAGAAGTTTTAAGTGAGCTACAATTGTTCTTGGCTATGACAGTGTTTATGGATATATTAATTTTTCAAAACACTGTGACCTCCAAGCATGAAATGGATGCATTTTCTTGTGTATAAATTACACCTCTATAGAGTTAATTTTTAAAAATTAAGGTAAAAGAAATGGTCAAGTGGGGTAGCTGCAAATCCTGTAGCAGTTCTACACTTATTTTATTTTTCCCAGATGGGGTTTTTATTGGAATTAAACCACAGGCAAGTGAACTGTAGGCTTCTAGCTGAACTGCAAATAAAGTCTAGGCTTATTGTGAAGGCAAGGGAAAACTTAGAAAACATTATTAGTTTTTAAAAATGTGCACATTCATCCTCTCAGGAGTTATGCAAGTCTAAGAAGGTTCTATGGTAACCTGGCCTGGGTAAGGTGGGCGGCAAAGGAGTCACAGTGTTGTCAACTGCCAGAGAAAATGGTGACCTAGTTCTTCCCTGGTGCAGGCAAATTCTTGTCTATGCTAGATGGTTTTTAATGCTGTAAACAGTGAAGCTTTTGTAATGTCTTTAAAAGTCTATTCCAAAGAATGATAGTAATAAAGACATTTAGGTTTAAGACGCTCATTTCCTTCAGCTTGTCCTTTCGGCCCTGCTCACGTGTGCCTTTGTGACACATCCAGGTCTGATTTCCCCTTTCATGGCAAAGAATAGAAGTCTACCTCCCTCCAATGACGAATAAGCTCGAGAAGCATTTTGAGCAGGCCCACGTTTTGTAAGGAATTCGGGTTTTAGCAGCGTCCTCCCTGGGATAGTTTAAACCAGACACCTGTGCTGATAGCAAGTGAATCAGCAAATTATCTCCTCCTGTCCTGTGACTACACAAGGAATGGAACTTTACACTATGTCAGAAGGCATCCTGCCCTCTGCCATCCACAACCTTCCTGTGGCCCTAACTGAACTGGCCACTGGAAACTGTCCAGATATTTGGAAAACTGCAGCCAATCTGCAATGTTACCATTTGTCCTTACCAAGCAAAATTCCCAGCTAGAAAACTAAACTTCATAGTTCTTTATGCATCCAAATTTTAAACCATAACCAAAGAACTCTGTGCTCCAACAACTTTGACTTTCTTTGCAAGACTCCTGCAACTTTCAAGGAAAGAGCCATATATAATGAATTTTTAGATGTATAAATATTATCGGCAATGCTATTTGCCAGTATATTCTGGCAAGGGTAAGGAGCAATGCTGGCAAAAGCCTCCCTCGTTTCCCAGAGGCTGCAGATAATTCAACAACTTCATTTGCTTCTTGATATCCACCCAAGGAATTGATTTTGACAAAAGCCTTCCTAGAGCATTCTTGGTCGGGATCCCACTTGCCGCTCAGTCTTATTTTTCACCATGAAAACCAACATTCAATGAAAAGACGAGTGTATATTATCAGAAGAACAGAAGGGGGAATTTGCTCCCACTGGGGAGATGACTGACCTGAGAGATCTCTGCTAGGATCCAGCTTCTTTGGGGCTCTTGGCTTCTAAGATACATTACATAGTCTTGTGTGAAGTCTTTCTTAGGGTGTGTTCATTACCATGATCACTACCTGATCACTACTATTTAATTTTTGCTTCTGCTTTGAATCTTTCAATGTCAAACGTAAACTTGGTTAGAATAGATCAGATTTCCATCTTTTTGATCACCACATTCTTAGCAAATTTAACAGCATGTACATCCTCACAGTCTGATGAATGACTGAAGAAACTGGCAAATGAATGACTTTGCGTTATTCCTGCATTCCACCAGCAATGACACCCTTTATGGCCCTCCCCATGTCAAATGCCAATAGTTGTTTTTGTTGTTGTTGTTTCTTTTGTTTTTAAGTTGTGACTCCTACATCATCAAACAGTAGCTTTCAAACTTTGGTTTTCATGAGAATATCTTGATATGTATAAACACGTAGGTCCCTAGTCCAAATCATAATAGATTCAAATTCAATGGTATGTGGCCACTGAAGAATCCAGATGTTTAAGAGTTAACATAGGTAATGTTAAAACACTTAAAAATCAATGGTGAGGGGAATGTATGAATGTGAAATAGTGTAATACAGAAAATAAAGGTAGACAGCTAGATTAACAGGTATGTTAATTGGGCTGTATTCAGGATGATAGAATTATCTTTTAAATCCCAAATAGTCAAGACACAGTTATTTTGATCTAAAATTTAAACTGACACTAAGTTACAGCACATGGCCATCAACAAACAGAAAGATAACAGAGCTTTTAAAATAATCAAAATACACTTCATAATTTGAACAAAAATTTTCTAAGATCATCTAGCATCCTTGACCCTTAGAATGCAGTAAGGAATCTACTATGTCAAGGCTCTGCTATGCTCCAGGAGATCTCACCAGTGCAGCATGCATGGTAACCTCTTGACATAAAAGAATTTTCTCTTAAGGTCCAGTTCTTTAACCACTACATTCATGGTTTTGATTCAAATATTGCTATTGCTGTGAAAACAGCTTGGTTTTTTTCCAAATAATATTCAGACATCTATGGTCATAGGATACTAGCTTATGGAAGAATATATCAAATGGGTACACTATTACATTTCACTATTACATTATACTATTATGTTACACTATTATATTAGCAGTACATGGATATAAAGACCTTCAAATGAGTAGGAAAAGTTGCATTAACAAAACTAACCAAAAATTTTCATTGAAGATCAGTACACTAAATTAATTTCTAGGAGGCAAATGGGGCAGTGCAAATGGCGTTCACAAGTTTGAGCATTCCACAGAACTGTGATTTCTCAGGAAATCTTGGGGAAATGCATTCTTAAGCATTATTTTTTTCTGGTCAAAGATATGTATATTATATATATAACTCAACACATTTCAAAAATAAGCTAATAAGGAACTCATCATCCTGTGTCCCTTTGTCCAACTACTTAGAAATTACCATATAAAGATATTTATAACTATGCCTTCAAAATTTGTTACCTATTATCTTATTATCTCCCTTGACCATTAGAATGCAGTAAGGAATCTGGGACCTACTATCTCAAGGCTCTGCTATGCTCAGGGAGATCTCACCAGTGCAGTGTGCATGGTAACCTTTTGACAACATAAGAGTTTTCTCTTAAGGTCCAGTACTTTAACCACTGCACATTGTCTCTTCCATGTATCAAAAATTACTCCAAGCTTGTAGACCAAATCCCTCCTCAATACCAGTCATAGCCAGGAGATCTAGATACACCAGGATGTGCATCCTGCAAGCAGCAACTGCGATGTATAAAGCACGCTTCTAATCTTTAAAAGAGAGAATTAGATTACTTGCTTCTCATGGTTTCTAATCACATCATATATTTAGAACTGTGACCTTGAATTTTCATTCTGCAGTTTCTCTGATTGTGAGATGACATCTAAAGGTGAAGGTATACACAATAAATAGCTTCCTCTCTGCCATCCCAGCTACTAGGTCCTAGTTCTTTATGTTATAGGTAGACATAGGACACCTCCAGCTACAAGGTAACAGTCATGTTTAGGTAGCAGCCATTCTGGCTACATTTGTGCTATCTTAAAAACTCACACACAAGATTGTACACAATTACAAAGTACCTATGCTGTTTGTCAAGTTTGTATAGAGCATCAACAAACTGTCACCTGAGAGATGATGTCTCTGAGAACTCTAGGTCGTTCTTAAGTAGACTGCAAGTCTCACTGAGAATAAAGGTGAGCTCACTAGTTTTTAACAATCTGTTCTCCAAAAATGTTTATCCTGCCTGGTGTTTTCTATCTGCAGTGAGATAATTCTGACTCAGACTGTTAATTTGGAAAAATATCTAGACAAAAAATCATTTATACATTCATTTGCAAGAGAGCAGGACACTGGTGTGCTGTGCACATAACCCAGGCAGCTCACTGTGTCCCTCTCACTATCTGTCTTTCCAAAATTTTTTGTCTATTCCCCAAATCCTAAAATGTCCCTTTAAAATTTTAAGCATCAAAATTTTAAACACACACACACACACACACACACACACACACATACACACACACACACACACACACACACACACACACACACACACACACACACAAACTGAAGTGATAACAAATATGGAGCATCCACACTGTGACTCACCTAGAAAAATCCCCCGAATTCACCTTGCTTCTTAGTTGCAGAAAGCTGTGATACTACCACTATTCCAGAATTTGTTAGTTAGTGATAGAACACCAAGTTCACATCCAAAATGAAAACAGTAAACCATATTGTGAAACTTAGAGAACTAGAATTAGAAAAAAAAACTTTAAAAAAGGAAATTAACCAGGAAAAGAAAAAAGAAAGGAAAAAGAAAACCAGACTCATGTAATTGCATGTGAATCAGCCTCCCACCCCAAGGCAGAACCATGCTCAAATGATTCCCATCCAACCGCCAGAAGAGAAGAACCATGGCTCTTTCCAAGCAAATCTTTAATGTAAAGAGATTAAATAGGAACTAAAGTTATAAAGCAGTGGTTCTTGCTAACTCTTTGGGGGTCATATCAGGTCACATTCTGATTCATAACAGGAACAATTATCATAGTTGTGAGGTAGCCATGAAAATAATTTTATGGATGGAGGTCCCCACAATATGAGGAACTATATTAAAGGGTCACAGCCAACCATTGAACTGATCATGGGATTCCCTATGGAAAAGTTAGAGAAAGGACTGAAAGAGATGAAGGGGTTTGCAACCCCATAGGAAGAACAACCATATTAACCAACAAGAGTTCCCAGGGTCTAAACCACCAACCAAGGAGTACACATGGAGGAACCCATGGCTCCAGCTGCATATGTAGCAAAGGGCAGTCTTTTCGGGCATCAATGGAAGATAGGCCCTTGGTCCTGTGAAGGCTCAATGCCCCAATGTAGGGGAATGCCAGGGCCAGAAAGCAGGAGTGGGTGGGTTGGTGGGGGTACACCCTCATAGAAGCAGGAAGAGGGGGGATGGGATAGGGTTTTTCCAGGGGGGGAATTGGTAAAGGGGATAACATCTGAAATGTAAATAAATAAAATATCCAATAAAAAAAGAAAGCAGAGGAGGAAAGGGTTCAGTGACTTTCTCATCAGACCTAAGCTCTCTTCTCTATCAGTCAGCGGCAGTAGCAGCAACTGACCTCTTCATGGTCCTTCATCCTTTCCATAAGCAATCTTGCCACAATCCTGAGATGCCATTAGTAGTTGATGGCTTCCCCTCTTCAGGGGCCTAAGTGTCAGAGCCTGGACAAGAACCCCAGTTTCAATACTCAGCCCCTCCCATGCCTAAGGGTGTTAGCTCTTCTTGCAGGACTAGCTCCCTGACCCTTTGGAATCCTTCAGTGTTTCAAATCTCCAATGATATATTAACATGTTAATCTTTGATTTAAAATACCCATTGTTTAAACAATTAATGAAAGATATAGCTGCCACTTATGACAAAAATATTTGTGAATGATATATTTGATAAAGACTACTATTCGAAATACATATAAAAGCCCTTATAACTCAGCATTAAGGCAAAGAGCTACTAAATTGCTAAGTAGTTAATTTACCAAATCATACATATGAATGGCTAATAAGCATATGAAAATGTACTTAACATGATTTATTCATTTACAAATCAACACCAAAATGAAATACCACTATGCACCTAATAGTTTGCTTATAACTAAAAAGACAGGGAATATCAAGTATGGCCAAGGATGTGAGGAAATCACCCCTGTTGTACATTACTCAAGGGAGGAGTATAAAATAATACATTCCTGAGCAAAAGGAGATGGGAGACAGGCGAGACCTTTAGAGTTGGGTGGACTAGGATGCGGGAGGAGGAGACAGGATCGCCATGTGGAGGTGGAAGAGACTTAGGGCTGCAGGAGAGAGAGCCAATAGCCACACAAGAATTCAGGTAAGTGGCCACTGGCTTCTTCCTGATTGAACCCAGGATAGCAGGGGAAGGTTTGGGAGTGCTAAACATTTTAAAATCAATGTGTGTGTGTGTGTGTGTGTGTGTGTGTGTGTGTGTGTGTGTGTGTGTGAAGAATTCCTCAGCAGACTGCTGGAAGCACGTTGTGACCCGACCCACCAGGAGCACAGAGCAGATATATTTATTTACATATAAATTATACATTATATATAAAATGTATAAATATATACTTAAAAGAAATATTTTCATGTATTAATATTAAATATAATACAATTTGTTCAGCAATGAAAACAAATGATACAAAGATCTACACGGTAGCAAGTATGAGTTCAAAGGCTCATTGTCGGTGAGTGCTGCCAAGTGCAGAGGATGACACGTTACATGAACTTCCTCAATGACAGAAATCCATGCAAATATGAAGCAGACCACTAGGAAAGAACAGTGACTGCAGACAGACTCAAGGCAATTTTTGGAGGTCATGACATGCTATAAAACTAGATGGTGGTGATAGCTGCAACTCTCTAAGTTGCTGAAATCATTGCATTACATACACTTGTACATCAGACTATGTGCACAATGCATATAATTTATGGAATGCAAATTACATGTCAAGAAATGTAAAAGAAATGACATAATTTTTGTCCCCTGTATAGAACTTGTCTGACACCCCTATAAACACTGTGAATTTTAAAACTTTGATATTCAGTACATATATGGAATGGTGCCAGCATGTAATAAGTAGTATAAGTGTGTTTTATTAGTTTGTACTATCACAAGTTAAATATTATATTTGTAATTGTATGTATTATTTTAACATATTTCTTAAATATATTTTTGTATATCAATAATATACTTATTAACAATAATATACTTATACAATATAATTTATAATATTATAAATATACTTGGCACAATGGTTTTCATACAGTCGGTATTTAGAAGTGAGAACAAGTTGTCCAGGAACTTGTAGGAGACCAGAACAGAGGTACAAAACCTATAGCTCTATGTGGCATGAAATCCATACGACTATCCTGTGAGGACACCGTACAGAGAAAGATGAACTCATACAAAGAGGTGGGGCGGGGTATGAGTTTACACCCTGTTTGGAAATCATTCATTCTGTGATAAAACAAAAGAGGAAAGTTTTGGGTAAAGGCAAAAACAAATGAAATGAGAAATGCTGGTGAACATAAATGAACACATCACAAAGCAAAGAAGGAGCCCTAGTGTTGACAAACGTGTTTCCTTGACCAAGTCCTGGAGTTTCTTGCTGGGACAAAATCAGTATTAAAAACCCAAACTGAAATAGGTAGTAGGTCCTTCCTTTCCTTTCTTGTGAACCACTCCTTTAAAACTTTGTGTTAGGATAAGTGTATCTCAAATTAATGTTCTTATCACATTACACTAAGCACAAGGGAAGACAAGGCAAAGGTTTTTAACCATAAAGAAAATATGATTCAAATCCAAACTTCATGCTGGGAAAATCAAGTATAGGATTTATAGCAAAGCTGCCTGCTGAGGGTCCTTCAAGTTATACCTCATACCTCACTGCTAATGAGCCTACACCCATACTCAGTAGTGCTCTCTACGTATAAGAAATACATCAAGAATACCCAACACTCTGTGAGGGGAGAGCTGGGCTTATGGGCAAGATACAACAGCCAAACATTTACTCTAGCAAATCTCTAAGTGCTCTGGGCTAAAAGTTCAGAAGTGGAGGAGGGTAAGCCTAAGGGACATAGTTACTTCCAGGCAATGAACCAGTGCAGTGATGTAATTTTCCTCATGCCTTCGGATAAAATAATAACTAAAAATTAATTGTGAGAGAGATACTCTGTTCCTGCTCAATTCTTAGCAATTTATTAGCAATAGCCACTCCCACCTTTAAGTCACTACAATTCAAAATTTAATTTACTTAGAAACTCCTAAAGCACAACAAGTAAAACAAATACATGTAGCTTTTAAACCAATCACTACCTAAGTAGTCTCAAAATCTCCAAATCAGAAGACACATGCATGCTGACAATTTCCAGGTCCACTCCTTCAGTGGTAAGCATCAATAAAGCACCAGCCTCTCCATATCCCATGCCTCAAACCTGATAAGCATGCACCAATGCCATAACAACCCAACACCATAGCAACCCAATGCCATAGCAACCCAATGCCATAGCAACCCAACACCATAGCAACCCAATGCCATAACAACCCAACACCATAGCAACCCAATGCCATAGCAACCCAATGCCATAGCAACCCAACACCATAGCAACCCAACACCATAGCAACCAAATGCCATAACAACCCAACACCATAGAAACCCAACACCATAGAAACCCAACACCATAGCAACCCAATGCCATAGCAACCCAACACCATAGCAACCCAATGCCATAGCAACCCAACACCATAGCAACCCAATGCCATAGCAACCCATTTTATCTGACCAACATTAATACCAGGTAACAGTAAAAGTTGAATTCTGACTTTTTTATGCATGTTATATGAATTTCCTGACTGAATATAGCAATTTTCTAATTTAGAAATAGGTTAATAAAAAACTTACTCAAGTTACAAATGAAATATCTGAGCCCTAGTCATCTGCAAATACATGGGTGGCACTGACCTTTAGGGCCCCCAAAGCCTTCAGAACTCA
>LR751997.1:0-102832 GCA_902729485.2 Mus minutoides
CTGCTCATTGACTCTTGCTCTGGTTCTCAGTTCAGAGCTGTACAGTTCCTGCTCATTGACTCTTGCTGGTTCTCAGTTCAGTCTGAGAGTTGCAGTCTTACTTCCTACCTTTTCCTCCAAAGTTCTAATTCCTAGAGCTCAGCTTACTCGGATTGCTCTAACGTGGTAAAAACAGGAACATTGCTCTTTATATTGTCTTTTTCTGCTGTGTTTAATGTAGCAGGTTCAATGTTTATGTCCTTCTAATTTATTAACCTTTGTCATTAAGGAGAATTCTTTGCTTTTAAAAGTTTCTCCTTTCATGAGTCTATGACTGAGTCTCTTCTGTCTAGACTCATGGGTTATGTCTTTTAATTGGCATACTTAATCTGGCTTGCTTAATATAGTTGTTGACATCTTTGGATTTATTTCCACCCTCTTGTTATCTGTTTTTCATTTTTCTTACCAGTTTTTGTTCTTCTGATAAATTCTTTCTTTGTGTAGTGGAGTAACTGAATGCTTTTTAGAATTTTAATTTTAGGATTTAGACATTTTTTTTAAACCACATGATCATCTCATTAGATGCTGAAAAAGCATTTGACAAAATGCAACACCCCTTCATGTTAAAAGTCTTGGAAAGCCGGGCGTGGTGGCACACACCTTTAATCCCAGCACTCAGGAGGCAGAGGCAGGCGGATTTCTGAGTTCGAGGCCAGCCTGGTCTACAAAGTGAGTTCCAGGACAGCCAGGGCTATACAGAGAAACCCTGTCTCGAAAAACAAAAAAACAAAACAAAACAAAAGTCTTGGAAATATCAGGAATTCAAAGCCCATACCTAAACATAGTAAAAAGCAATATACAGCAAACCAATAGCCAACATCAAGCTAAATGGAGAGAAACTTGAAGCAATCCCACTAAAATCAGGGACCAGACAAAGCTGCCCACTCTTTCCCTACCTACTCAATATAGTACTCAAAGTTCTAGCCAGAGCAATTAGACAACAAAAGGAGGTCAAAGGGATATAAACTGGTAAGGAAGAAGTCAAGATATCACTATTTGTAGATGATATGATAGTATACATGAGTGAACCCCAAAATTCCACCAGAGGACTCATACAGCTGATTAAACAACTTCAGTAAAGTGACTAGATATAAAATTTACTCAAATCAGTAGCTTTTCTCTACTCAAAAGATAAATGGGCTGAGAAAGAAATTAGGGAAACGACATCCTTCACAATAGTCACAAATAATATAAAATATCTTGGAGTGCCTCTAACCAAGCAAGTGAAAGATCTATATGATGAAAACTTCAAGTTTCTGAAAAAAGAAATCAAAGAAGACCTCAGAAGATGGAAAGATCTCCTATGCTCATGGACCGGCAAGCTTAACAGAGTAAAAATGGCCATCTTACTAAAAGTGATCTGCAGATTCAGTGCAATCCCCATCAAAATTCCATCTTAATTCTTCACAGAGGTAGAAAGAGCAATTCTTAAATAAATCTAGAATAACAAAAAAATAATAATAAAAATAATTAAAAATGGGGGCTGGTGAGATGGCTCAGCGGGTAAGAGCACCCGACTGCTCTTCCGAAGGTGATGAGTTCAAATCCCAGCAACCACATGGTGGCTCACAACCATCTGATCTGGCTCCCTCTTCTGGAGTGTCTGAAGACAGCTACAGTGTACTTACAGATAATAAATAAAATAAATCTTTAAAAAAAAAATTAAAAATAATAAAAAAATTCTGAGCCAGGCGTGGTGGCGCACGCCTTTAATCCCAGCACTTGGGAGGCAGAGGCAGGCAGATTTCTGAGTTCGAGGCCAGCCTGGTCTACAAAGTGACTTCCAGGACAGCCAGGGCTATACAGAGAAACCCTGTCTGGAAAACAAACAAACAAACAAAAAATCTGAAAAAAATTGCTAAGAGAAAGATATAGCATTTCATATTCTCAATTTACCATTTCTGATGACTCCCCTTTCTGTCATTTTCCTTCCACATAAAGGACTTCCTTCAAGGCTTCATGAAGTTTTGGTGTGTTAAAGAGTACTTTGCTTCAATTCTATGCTAGTTTTGCTGGGTACAGAATTGTGGGTATACAGGTTTGTTTCCTTTCCCTTGTAGACTGTTAAAACTATTTTATTAATATCAGGTCTCCTATTTCTCTCTGAAGTCAGCTTTCATTCCTATGCTTTTATAGACAAAGTATCTTCCCCAGCCCCAAGCTTTCTTCCTCCTTTTCTTCCTCTTCCCCTCCTCCTCCTCTCTCCCTCTTCTCCTTCTTTTTCTTCTCTCTCTCTCTCTCTCTCTCTCTCTCTCTCTCTCTCTCTCTCTCTCCCTCTCTCTCTCTTTGAGACAGGGTTTCTCTGTATAGCCCTGGCTGTCCTGGAACTCACTTTGTAGACCAGGCTGGCCTCTACGAACTCAGAAATCCACCTGCCTCTGCCTCCCAAGGGCTGGGATTAAAGGCGTGTCCTATCACGCCCTGCTCTTCTTTTTCTTCTCTATTCTCCTTGGGTCCTAACAAAGTTTATCCTACTCTGTATTCATTGAACAACCTAGATTTTACAGGGTTTGTGGAGTGAATGGCTTTTGTTCCTAGAACAGGCCTTCCTTTGTCTTTGTTTGTAAGAGTCTGGGACTTTGAAGGTATACTTTACTCCTTGGTTTTTTAGCCTACAGGTCTCTATCCCTTTGATGTTCAGATTTGGCCATTGTTCTTGTCTTAAGTTGGGATAGGCTGCCTCAGGTGACTCTGGTTGTAGTCTTCCCTGCTCTTCCAGCTTCTCTGTAGATTTTTTACTTTGCTGGCTGTACTTTGAAGCTCTAAGGTTTTGGTGTTGATCTGTCCCTGTACTGGCTAGGTTTGTGTCAACTTGACACAGCTGGAATTATCACAGAAAAAGGAGTTTCAGTTGGGGAAATGCCTCCATGAGATCTAGCTGTGAGGCATTTTCTCAATTAGTGATCAAGGGCCCCTTGTGGGTGGGACCATCTCTGGGCTGGCAGTCTTGGGTTCTATAAGAAAGCAGGCTGAGCAAGCCAANGTGAGGTTTCTTTTCCTGGGGGCTGCAGTTGGCTCCCCCTTGCTGATCATTTCAGCTTGCTCCTTGCATCATGGACCACTTTCCCCTCTGACACCTACCTGTGTGCCGTGTTTTGATAAGACACTGAAGGTTTTACATGATTTATTGGAAAAACTACACCAGGTTGCATCTCTAATATAATTTTGTCCCAGCAGTTGGTTCCCTAGAGGTGACCTCTAACACAGGAGAGTTTCCTTTGTGAGCCACAGTCAAGACTGCTGCGTCTGTGTCTCATCTCTGCCGTCTCCTCTGCAGTCTTGCCCCCCACACATGTAACTTGTGGCTCTCCAAGGATTTGAGCAGATCTTAGAGATGCCTGCCTTACTTGAGAACCTGCCCTTTGCAGTTCAGACCTTGTCATGTATTTGAGGTGACCTTACCCTGTAGGTCCCACTGGCCTTGAACTCACTCTGTACCTCATAATTCCCCTGCTTCAGCCTCTTGAGTACCAGAAACAAAGGCCAGGAGTGCCACACTCCTGCCTGGCCTTCATCTTTAGGGCAGCTGGACATCCAGTCTTTGCCTTTTGGTTGCCCCTCATTACTTTCAAGTGACTGGCTCTAAAGTTTGTTAAACTTCTGCAGGTGGTTCCTCCAGCGAAGCTTGTGGAAGACTCCATGACCCTGCGGAGACAAAACGCCTGAGGAGCAGCTCAGAAGGAAACATTGATTGGCTTCTTTATTTTTGCAGTTCCAGAGGTTGTCATCTGCCATGGCTGGCATCAAGGAGGACAGGAGACCTGAGCTAGCCCCAGCCCCAGGCTGCCCCATAATTCTACACACACACACACACACACACACACACACACACACACACACACACGCACACGCACCACCATGAGTAGATTAAAGCACTCTCCAGCCAGGAGCTGCTTTCTGGAGATACCTCATGTCCAGAGTTGGACTGCTTTCCCTATTCTGCTCTTCCTCAGCCCAGTTATATTCAAGGGCAACTGTTGCAAAGCCACTCTGTTACTAGATGCTTCTGTTCAACAGTCTTCTATTCCTTTGATGAGAGTCTTGATCTGCTCATTCATTGTCACTGTTTTTTCCTTGTAGTCCTCAAGGATATTTATAATAGCTGCTTTAAACTCTTTTTAAAGTTTGTAAATTCTAACTTCTAGATGTGTGTGTGTGTGTCTGTGTGGATTTGTTTCTACTACTGTTCCTGTTTGTTTGTTTGTTTACTTGTTAATGGTGTTAGATTCATGCCTGTGCAAGTTTTGTTTTTGTTTTCTTGATAAAGTTTTGTATCTTCTTGATAAAGTAGAACCTCTCTTCCTTTCCTCTGAGGAGTGTTGCCTTGGCTGTGAGAAGCATTTCAGATTATGCAACCCAGGCAGAGTCAGCAGCTGCATGTATAATTCTTTCTGTCATAAGTTTTTGCCTTTCTCTGTGAGCCTCCCATCTCCCCACTATGTGCACAATTGAGAGATTTTCCAATGAGGCAGATATGATGGAGTTGTGGTGGTCATGGTGGTCATGGTGGTGGGCTCTCCTTTCTTTGGCTCCTTCCTTGCCGCCTCCCTAAGCAGTCTATACTCTTTTCAGCTTTTCTCAAAGGCTCAAACTTGAATTCTCAAAACAGTAAGCCTGTAGCATTGGCTTGGGGGTCTCACTTTTCTGCTCAGGGACATAGCACACCTGAGCAGATCGGTGGATCTGCCCACCGGTGGATGGTTGTGTGGAGCAGGGTTGCCAGTGTGGCCTGTGGCTGTGTCTTACCTCAGGACAGTTGGTTTGTATTTATACATGTATTTCACATGTTTCGGTACTGGCTACCTCATCTGAAAATCGAGGAAACAAAAAAACTTCATGGAGGTAAACTGTGCCAGAGATGAGCAGCTGTTGGTAGGCACACAGTATGGGTCCGGTGGTTGCCATGGGGCTGCAGGTGAGCTCATATCTGGGTAAAGTTAGAGTAATGTTTGGCCTCTATTGATCATCTAACTTGACAGAACTTAAAAGGTGCCCTGCGTTTTCCTTCCTGAGTCTTTGTGGACTAGCTTGAATGTACGTTTTTGAAGGCTGCCTTTTTGCTACATGTGATGAAGATGCTTCTCTTGTTACATACAGATAATCTGCAGAATGGCGGCCATGCTGACCATGCACAGTTGAACGCCTGCTGCTGCCTTGAACTGTGTGGTGCCTGGAAACTCTTCCAAGTTTGGAAGGTTCGAGCATAAGACACTAAAACCTCTTTTTAAGCTGAAAACCTCCAAGTCTGTCCCTCTATAGAGTTTCTGTCTACTCTGGGAGGGAGTGTGGCTGGTGGTAGGCAGCAGTGTGTGTACTCGCTCACTCCGCTCCTCTGGTCCTTGCTGTGCCTCCACCCTGGCTTCTCTGTGGTTCCTAAGGAGCTGGCTGCAGCAGCTGTGAGGGAGGCACTGATGCTCTGCCTCTCCCATGCTCTTCAGGCCTTGGAACATGTGCTCAGGACTGGGGTCTCATTTACTATGCAGAGAACCAATCGGGCTCTGCCTTATCACTAACCAAATGCATTATGTATCAAGATCAATTAGGAGCCAGGAAACCATAGAAGTGGGTGCCCTCTTGTAAATCCCCTGCTTTCAATGCAGCAGGGCAGCTAGCATAGCGCTGTGTGGGCGATGGGCCTAGTACAGGCTTGTTAGCCGTCTGACTAGAGGGATAATTGCTCTCAGGGATCCTGCTTGTTAGGTTTTACAATGTATTAGGATAAAAAGAAGGACAAAGAAATGATGGTGTGCCTCTGCCTCTAACAGGTGTGCACCATGTATTTTGGTGATATTTGTCATCCGTCTGTCAGACAAGAAGCCACTGAGAAGTTTTTGGTATATGAAATTTTCCTAATCATAGTTGTTACCACACGTCCTGGTGTACCTTGCATGCCTGGCTGGTTTAGGGGTTAAAATCCAGAAGGTCATCACCATTTAGGTCCCTCAGAAAATGTTTTTCCTGACATGCCTACAGTTACCCCACATCTGTTCCACTGTGCTGGTCTAGTGGGCTCAGCTCTAACTATGCAGCTCAGCTGGGGGCAGGAACTGCAGCCACAGCCCCCCCACTCTCTCCTTTGAGGTAGTGGCTCCTCTCAACTCTATCCTACCCGTAGTGGGCTCCTCACATTCTGTTACTCAACTGGAGAGCTCTGGCATTCTTGCCTGGCCCAGACTCACCTATCCACCCACCATAGAATGTTTCTTTTATTTTTGTTCACCCCATGTAACCTTTTGTGTAAAAGACCTGGGGAAGGTTTCACAGATGGGTTCTTCAGGGACCCCATTGTGCTTATCTCTGCCTGAGCAACTACTGGGCTCACATACTGCACCTCCCTCTTCATAGAATGCTCTAGCTATGTGGTTGGAATTTTACCTCAAAGAGGATCATCTCTAAACTGGTTTTTAAATTTCAATTAAGAAATTTATTTAAGGTGTAAACCATATCAACAAACACCATTGTAGCCCAAGACTGGTTTATCGTGGGCTTCTGCTGTGAAGACACTGAGAACATTGGCATCATGTGTCTCTAGTGAGGGTGTCAGTGACCAGAACAGCCATTTTTCTGTAGATTGCTCTTCCCACTGTCAGATCACACTCCCTTTGGTAAGACTTTTTTTTTTTTTTTTGGTTTTTCGAGACAGGGTTTCTCTGTATAGCCCTGGCTGTCCTGGAACTCACTTTGTAGTCCAGGCTGGCCTCGAACTCAGAAATTCGCCTGCCTCTGCCTCCCGAGTGCTGGGATTAAAGGCGTGCGCCACCACGCCCGGCAAGACATTTTAAGCTAAGTGTTATACATTAGGATATTAAAATCAATGTCCTTTAAAGGATAAAATTTAAAAGTTATACTCGCCATCTTCATGTAGATATAGGTGAGCATATGTCAAAATTATATTTAACTCATTTGCTAATAAAGGGAACCAGAAAAATCTAACAGCCAAGCTCAGTGGAGAGCTAGCTCCGCAGCACATATTCACAGTATGAGCATGGAGCCCCAAGTGACTTACAGAGGACCACACCCAGATGTGCCTTCCTCTGTATGGTCTGCAGTCTGTAGACAGAGCTTATTCCCATTCTGCTGTTCTGTGTAGCTCAGACTTGCAGTCCTTCCCTCTCAGCCTTCTGAGTGCTGGGAGTCAGCTGGGAGTCAGCTGGGAGTCAGCTGGGAGTGCCATGTCTACTCTGCCCTGTTAGCTCCCTCTCCACCACCACAGAACTGACCTTGGGCCCTGCCCAAAGGCAGGCTTATGGCTAGGTGAGCTGCTGGGCCAGTCTCTGACTTTTGAGGAAGGAGCCTTGGCCCTTTCTCTAGAGTGTTTTCTCCATTATCTTAACTTCAACCAAATCACTTATTAAAGTTAGGTGGTGAGAGAACTTTGCCTTCTTTTCCTATGACTCTTTAGAGAGTGTGTGTCGCTGTTATTGCCGCTGTTTTGTGATGCCCTGTGGCTCTCCGTTCGTTCATGCACTATTGGGACTGGACTGGCCAGCCACACGGCGCTCTGAACTGAGTGCTCCACTTCCTTTGTTTGTTCATTTGTTTATTTATTTGTTTTTTTTGGTAGATACCAACATTTTTTGAGCTCTGCTCAGATAACACGCAGAAAGCATGTTCAGAGTGCTTCACGGCTGCGTCCTACACTTCCCTCTTGGTCTGCAGAACCCAGCTTTCGACTGTCTTCATCAAACTCATCAGTGATCCCCATCCATAAGTGAGTGCTCACACCCCTGGCAGCTGCACTGGCCTCTCAGGATCAAGTGCTCCAGCTCTCCAGTGTCCATCTTGGTTTCTGGCTTCTTTTCTGCCTTCCCTTTCTGCCATCAGTGTGCATAGTAAGATCTAGACACTGTGAGATCAGAACCAGGTAACTGAAGTCTCAGAAGCTTTGGGGCAGATACTAAGAAAGAGGAAAGTACACAGCATGGAAGCCAGAATTGAGAAGAAGGTCTCTAAGTGCCAGTCCTGCCATAGACATGCTGAGTACTGTCTGTAAGGTCTCCTGGGTACTTTATGAAGACTAGTATCACATGGAATTTAACATTCTAGAAACATGGAAACTCAAGTTGGGGGCTATGTGCCTCTTCTCTGTTGATAATGGTCCATTTGGCTTTGGGGGAATGGCTGGGAAGTAGCAAACCTGAGTAGTTGCCTTGGGTGGGTGGGTGGGTGGGTGGGGTCATGTCTGCTGGCTAGTGCAGGTCAACAGTGTGTGCCCTACCCAGGTGTGCCAGGCTGCCTTCCAGTCATTCTGCCCAAGCCAGGCTGCTCTGTACACTCTGGAGGATGGAACCTGAGCATCAGGCCACCCAGCCAAGAAATGGAGTCAAACTTTGCCTCTGGCTCACCTAGGCCCAGCAGCTGTAGTGCCACCTTAGCCGAGTGAGCTCTAGCCAGGATGCTTGGCACTGCCAGCCCCTGTCACCTCAAGCATCCACCTAGAATCCTGCAACGATCTCATCTCCAGCTTTAGTAATAGTGACCTTCTGGGCAAGATGGAATATTAGCGCTTTAATTATGTAAAGAAGCAAAAAGTAATTGCAATAACGATTTCGAAACATGACTGCCGGGTTATAAATAATGAAGCTACCATGTCTCCTCAGTTTAGATAAAATATTCATTGAGGGTGGTGATTAAATAACCTGTAAAGAAAATTGTCTCTTTCTCCTTGATTAATGAAGTTCTTCAGAGAATTTACACAGGAAAAAAGGTGAAGTCTCCCAGATGTCCGTTTGTGACACAGGCCATTCTGCATATACAAAGGCCGTCTCTGTGTGCTGTCTTGACCCTCAGTTCCTTCCTAGTGTGGTGGTTGATCTGGTGCTTGTCATGCCTGCCCTCTGAGGATGGCACTTACATACGACCAATTTGAGGTGGTTCTTACACATCCTTCTGCCATCAGGGCTGCATAGGAGGGTGAGGTAGGACTGTGTGGGCAGTTGACACCTTGGAGTACAGATTGTATATACACACACACACACACACACACACACACACACACACACACACACACACACACACACCAGAGCTCACTGTGCTTGAGCAGACAACAGTCCTGGGGACTAGCACACAGTCAGCTCTTCCTCATTCTTAAGCTTTTGTTCCAAAGTCTGCCCCCTGCTGGGATACTCATAAATACGCAGTGGAGGCTGGCTGAGCTTCCTGGGCTTGTTTTCAGTTCTGTCCATTCTGCCAGGGGGCAGATTGGGGCCAGCTGAAACTGTGGATTTGCAGTTCTGACAGGCTGCAGCGGCAGGTGCTCATTCGGGAAAGAGTCGGGCTGAGGTGCAGGTGCTGCTCATGTTCCTTCCTGCCTGCTCCATGGTAGTGAGAGCTTGCTTCTTCCCTCTACCCTACCTCTAGAGCACCTATGCACACAGAGCCAGATGTACTTCCAGAAGGAACTTTAGCAGATACCACTCATCTGCACACCAGCTCTTCCACAGACACAACAGGAAACCATCCAGGGAACCCTTCCTAAGCCAGGGCTGAAGTGATGGAAGTTCTTCAGGCTGCAGGTCCTTCCCAAAGCTCCTGATGTCAGCCGCTGCCTCAGCAACAGTTACCCTGAAACAGAGCAGACTCTACCGAGGGAGGGAGGGAGGGAGGGAGGGAGGGCATGCTCAGTACTTGACTGTATCGGCACACTCCTCTGCCTGATAGAGCTAAGATGTGGAGGTGTTTCTGAGAGAGCCTAGGCCGC
This sequence comes from Mus minutoides, assembly GCA_902729485.2. Classification (NCBI taxonomy): domain Eukaryota; kingdom Metazoa; phylum Chordata; class Mammalia; order Rodentia; family Muridae; genus Mus; species Mus minutoides. The sequence continues at coordinate 9,740 of LR751997.1, forward strand.
TGGAAGGGAGCCACGTTGGGCCTGAGGCTGATTGTGGCAGTTATGTAGCCAGGAGCAAGATCTAGAAAGTCCTTCAGAATTTGCAGGGACATCTGCTGCATGACCCAGACATTCATGGTGAAGGCAGGATGTCTGTGTGTTGTGCATAGCACAGGCCTGTTTCCTTGCCCATGTGCTACTGTATGTCTGTGTGGTGAGTTACACGTATGCACAGTTTGGTATCTCTAGGCAGCACCTGTTTCAGATGTCTGGCTTCCTTGTTGCAGGCAACGTGTGCACAGCCTGGAGGGACTCCAGACAGAACAGAGGACAGTGCTTGGGCACATCTGTGCTGGTGGAAGGTTTATTAGCTCCAGAGACAGTGACATCATTTCCCAAGTTGTGTATCCTTTCTGGCCACAAACATCTCAGGCGGCCTTCCTTTGGAACCCATAAGCTCAGGTCTTCACTAAGTCCTAAGATTTCTTTCCTAAGCAGATAGGTGTTTTTCATTTCATGATTAATGCTCCCACCCACCATGTGTAGTAGGGTCTAGGAGCTGGTCTCCCACCCACCACGTGTGGTGGGGTCTAGGAGCTGGTCTCCTAATCCCATTGTTGTACAACCCCAGTTTAGTCCTCAGGGCTCTGCAGTGCTGTGCTTGGGTTTGTGCCACGTGAGAGAGATTAGAGAAACAACACTTGCTGCTGTTGCTGGGCAAAGGCTTGTGCTGCTCTGAGGAGAGGAAATGTGAAGACCCAGTTCGCCCCATGATTAGTCTTTGTCTGCCAGTCTCTGAGTGAAGGAACCCGTGATTGCCGAAGGGATGAACAAGTGGTCCACTTGTGCAGGCTGCAGGCAGAGGCTGCCGTGGCTTGCACAGACAGCAGCTTGTCCCAGTAACAGCTCATCAGGGCTGGCCAGCAGTGACCCTTGGAGTCTGGTGGAAGGGCTTGTGTAGGCAGCTCTGCCTGGGTGAGGTGAGGACTGAGAGATGGGTGTCCAGAAGAGGCACTAGGCAGGAAGCTGGTCATTTCTTGATGTAGAGAAAATATCAGGGGATCCTCATCCTGGAGGTCCTGTTCCTGGGAGGCNGGAGGCCGCTGTTTGCACCACTCTGCACATATTTACATAGCTAATTTCTCACTAAGAAAGGATTGTTAGCTTTCCTCAGATCTCAGAGGGGTCACTAACCCTCAGAGATTCAGAAACAAATGACACATTTCACATTCTGGCTGTTGCCAAGGGCCTGGTGTGCTGTACTTGGGAGGTAAGACTTACCCCAGCAGAGTGGGGAGCCAGCTACAAGCTCTGAGCATTGGAGAGGGTATTTGTATTGTAGGAACAGCATGCGAGGGTGGGGGTAGGGCATGTGTCATGTACCCTGGAGATGGAAATGTACAGTTTTAATTTGTGTGAAAAATAGGTAAAGTAGGTCCTGTGAGCCCCCACACTCGTGTGTAAATAAACTTACGTGTATGTGCATGCATATGTGTTAATAGGAAGAGAGCAGCCGTCCTGCTTTATAAATGGGGTATACAACACTCCTTGTCAAGGAGGATGGCCTCCTAGACTCCTCTGCTGGATAACTTCACTCTTCCTTTTGTAAGAGACAGTGGCGTTGAACTGATTTTTCTTTGTAGATGTGTTTTGAATCCATATGTGCTGCTCTGTGTGACTGATGATCAGTTGGAATGGTCACATTAGTGGCCAGCATTGCAGCTGGTAGGGGCCTCCTGCTGAAACCCCAGAGTCTGGCACAAGCACTCTTCAGTTATGGAGAAGATGCATGTGCCTCTAGGAAGAGCCCCATTCTGGGGCCAAAGCTCAGTGCATATCCCTCTGAAATGAACCCAGGATCCATCCGCATTAAGTTATTAAAATCTTTTAAAAAATGTTTTGAGACAGGGTATTACATAGCTCAAGCTAGTCTGAACCTTGCTTTGTAATAGAGGGTGACTTCAAACTTCTGATCTTTTTACTGCCACCTTCCAAGTGCTAGGAAACCCAGATTATGGGATGCAGGGGATGGAAAATGGGGTTTTGTGGCTACCAGGCAGACAGTCTCCTGACTGAAGGACATACCCAGCCCCGTGCTGTCATTAGAACGCTTGCTGCTTCTCCTCCTGCTGCTCAGGCCCAGGTATTACCTGCATTGAGAGCAAGCAGCACAACTCTGCTGGTGAACCCGAGAGCGAGCGAGCGAGAGCACGCAGACACAGTCTGAAGGAAGAGCCGGTGGCAGAGCCCAGCCCTGCCTCTGACAATCACATCCTCCCGTCAGCTTCATCATCTCAGAATGAGCTCTCCGCGGCCAGGATATTACAGAGCACAGTAAGTACTTGCCCTATCCCTCAGCCACCGAGGATGTGACAGAAATCACAAAGCTGCGCTTGCTTTTATTAATACATCCCTGCAGAGAAGATAAATGGCAAATTTCATTTCATTCTTAAGGTCATGTTTTGGATAACTAGACAACCAATCAATCAGGTGATTGATCACCCTGAATCCCTTCCATGGGAACAGGGTGGGCACCAGAAACAATGCCCCCCCTGGGGGTGGATGACAGGCAGTGCTCTTGGGGGATTAACGGTGTAAATGTCCTGGGTCATTGCTGGCAGTCACTTACATCTCTAATAACAGAAGAGGGTGAATTCCATGTTGGTGGAGGCCGCAGAGAGCGATGAGTGTGGCTGGCCTCTTGGTTCACAGGCAAATGTTAATACCCGGCTACTTAGCGCCCTCCTTCCCAGTGTCACCTACTTTACATTCTGCAGCCTGGAGCCTGCCCTTTGTGAAACCAGAAGGGACTGGACTTCCTTCTTGCTTGAGTCTCTAGAAGCTTCCTCAGCCTCGTGGCACAGACCTTTATCATGCCTTCCCAGTTCCTGCCCAGTGCACCAATGAGGCGATGCCTGTTTACTGCTATGAAGTGGGATGAGCAGACCTTGCAAGTCCGTGCATGGTCTCCAGGACCCAGTGCGTATCCTCTGCCGACGTGGCAGGTAATGTGGGTGTGATGATAATGTGTCACTCCCATCCCAAGGCTGTCCAAATGAACCAACACTGCATAATCTGAACCTAAACTGTTTCAAATTCTTAAAGGTGATGTTACATTAGTAAGAAATAATAGGATGTCCTATGTTGCTATTGTTTCTAGAAAATTCCAAGAAAACTAGCCTGTTACCTTTGTTACCTGCCTGTAGAAACCCTGGGTATAGAGGAGAAAGGTCTGGTTCAGGCCCTGGTGGGCTGTAGTTGTGTTGTGGCTTCTTTATCAGAGGCAGAAATAGACAGAAATGAGTGGCCACGCCTGTAGCCAGGTCTTCTGCTGGTAGGTCTGCAGCTTAAACTCTGGGCTCAGATGGGGTTGGCAAGGGGCCTCAGTTCAAGTCAAGTCAAGAGAGGAAGAAAAGGACAGAGAGCTCGGAGGGGAGAGCGCCCTTCTCATGCAGTCCAGGGGTAGCCCTGCACTATGCTTCCTGCTCCGCGTCAGCATAGGGTACCCACGAGGAGGGCCTGTGCAAGGAACCCTAGTCCAGAAGTGCCCTCATTTTGCTCTCCCCATGTCCCTACCTGGCCACAGCCGTAGGTGGGGTGTGGGTGGCAGAGTGGTTAGAAACTTGACTCCCGAGGAGCTAGGCTTCTCTAGATAGGCTCGCACCAATGAATTGTGCGTGCCAAGCACCATCCAGCATGCCACCCTACTTGGGTGTCATTGGAGAAATGAGCTCACAGTATTGGTGGTATCGAGTTGGGCTGGATTGCTTACAGCCTGACGTAGCTCTGAAGTCAGGTGTGCAGGAAGTGACTGCACTGGAGACGAGGGCAGGGCTTGTTTCTAATGCGCTGAACTTGATTCCAGCTGAGTTGTGTTAGTGTATGTGGATCCATGTGTAGAACTGGAAGCATCCTGCCCAAAAGAAACCTGGGTGTCCCACCAAAATGCTATTGGTGTCACGTTTCCTGTTCAGATAGACCCCATGCTTCTCTGTAAACATTGGGCACTAAGGGCTAGATAGCATGCTGAGAGCAAACAGAGCATCTATTGGGTATTAATTGACTTCTGGATCATATATTGCGCTGATTTGTCAGAATCCATTAAGACAATAGACAGGATGACATTTCAAGTGCACCTTGGAAGTCTGTGTGATGGTTGAAGTGGAAGGTCAGGGCCATCTCAGCTAATGTTAATCAATGACCAGAGGCAGACGTGTCACCCTTGGGTGTTCTTGCTCATCTTAATTGTTAACCTAATGTAAAGATTCATCAGCACACATTAGTAGTGTTTGCACATGTGAGAACTCAGTTTACTGAGTAAACACTCCCCTGCTGGCCTCCTCTTCTCTCTTCAGGTCGCCGCCGCCGCCATGCCTTCTCCATGTACGGAGGCCTGTCCCAACAGAGGCCAAAGGGGTTTGTCTTTTCTGAAAACTCACCTCTGCCCCTTCTTCTGTAGCCACACTAGAGGCTGCTACGTGGGCCATACAAGGGAGACTCTGCCGTAAAGAGTAGAAAGTACAAGCCCACCTGTGGGCTAGTTTCCCCAGCTTTTCTGTGTAATCGTGGCCCTTTGCATGGCAATCTTGGCACTGGGATGTGAGGTGCAGCATCCTGGATGGGGTGGATGAAGATGCTGCTCTCTTTTGGTGTCAGTTTGTGACATGTCCCATCAACTCTGCAGGGTCCAGCTGAGCCTTAAATTCGAACCAGTGACCGTCTGGAGACAGAACAGGGGCAAGAACAGACTGTGCTGAGAGAGAGTGAGCCTAAACTTCAGGTTTGTTCCTTGAAACAAAAGTAAAGGACAAAACCCCCAGAGCGCCGAGCCTATACTTTTCCTTACACCTCAGTTCATGAGCAGAGACTGGAGCCAAGCAGGGTTCTTCCGCCAGTATTAACTATGTATCTAATTAAGTTTGTTGATAACATTTTCTCTCTGAAAATCATCATGAAGTGTTCAAAGTCAGCCAAGCTCAACAGTAAGAGGGAAAGATGAAAACAATTGGTTTTGCTTTTTTGGGTACAAACATTTCATAAGCTTCTTTTGTTGGGCTATATTTACAGTCCTCTACCTTACGGATTGGCCCCTTGTGCCATACAAAGCCCCTTAAATACTTTAAGTCATTATCATACATTGGTCTTCCATAGCCAAGTATACACAGGTAATGTGTTCATACTGAGGGTCGCCTCAAGATCTCCTGATGATGCCAAGGGCAGGCCTGGGCCCAGCCTCCTGGGCTGGCTGCTGCAGAAGATGTAGAGGATGGAGAGACTGTGGTCTCCACACTGAGCCCCTGTGCCCTGAACTCTGGTCTCCAGGCTCTCCTCTGACAAGGCGTCGCTGGCTTTGGGGCAGCTGACTGCAGGTACTAATGTCCCTCTGGCTGCCCTTGCCTCATCTCTGCATTGCTGTGACACTTGCCCTTCTGGCTTCAGCCATCCTTGCCAGTAGGATGATCTCCTTTCTTCTGTTTCCCAGGATATAATCCCTCAGCCTCTGCACCATCAGGTCGTTTCCATGACTAACCCACCGAGAGCCCAGACTGTGGACACTGCCTTAGCCAAGCACTGTGCGTGCAGCCTCCCTGGAGTGGCCCTCAGCTGGCAGAACTAGCACTGCCTGAAGGACACATGTGAAACATTGGCTTCAGATGTTCAGGTAAGAGGAGCTCGCACAGAGACTCTGGGGTGTGTGTGTGTGGGTGGTGGGGAGCATTGAGTAATAGGTCCTGGGGGCTACAGTGCAGCCTGCTGACCTGACTACATTGAATTAAACGTGCCTGTGGTGACTGGTGTGTCTTCTGTCACCCCTAGTTGAGTCTGCCTCACCCTTGCCGGCCTTCTCCATTCAGGAACTGGCAGTGATTCGTGGGGATCAGCTGACAGCAGCCAACCTGGTGCCTATCTTCAGTGGCTTCCTGAAGGATCTGGACAAAGTGTGTGGAGGGGTCCTTAAACACCTGTGGGACTTTTTGTTGTTGTTGTTTTTTGTTTTTTTTGTTTTGTTTTGTTTTGGTTTGGTTTGGTTTGGTTTGGTTTGGTTTGGTTTTTCGAGACAGGGTTTTTCTGTGTATCCCTGGCTGTCCTGGAACTCACTCTGTAGATCAGGCTAGCCTCGAACTCAGAAATCTGCCTGCCTCTGCCTCCCAAGTGCCGGGATTAAAGGCGTGCCCACCTGGTCCTGTGGGACTTTTAAAGGTAGCAGAGGGTTGCAGACACTCAGGCCTTCCTGCAGGCTGCTGCGGCTCGGAGCTTGGTCGGGCTCTGGACGGCAGTTCTGCTCTTCTCATCCTGTAGGGGAGATACAACCAGAACCTAAAAATGCACACTCGGCCTCTGCTGCTGCTCAGAGCCTGTAGGGCTACGCTTCTTAGGAAGGGGTCTGGATAGCAAAACCCAAGGTTCCCAGGAGTGACCTGCCTTACCCAAGTAGTCGCTTGCTAAAAGGCAGCTCTGCACATAGGAAGACCTTTTCTGCAAGATGCTATAGCCACTTCTGGTCCTACCTTTTCCACTGCCCCTTAAAGAAACAATGAGTCTAAAAACAAGGCTTTAGAAGTTGCTTTGACCTCGAGTGGCTGTGGAGTTATTTGTCAAGTGGCTGTGACCCAGGGTTGCCTCTAGGGACTTTGGTGGTCACTGACCCCATTCAGATCCTGCCTTTCATTACAGATGAGGGGCCTCAGCCAAAGGGGCAGCAGAGCCATTATCCACTGAACACAAAGACACATCTCCTTGGGTGGGAAAGCACAAGGGTTTCAGGCACAAGGGGTAGAGAGGGATATGTGGGGTGGGGTGCGGTGCGGTGGGGTTATGTGCTTCTCCACCAGAGAAAAGGCAGATATTGTTCAAGATATGCTTGCACTTGGTATCAGCTAGCAACCATGTTAATGTTAATGTTAATGTACAGCCACATGGAGTTATACATACCTAGGGTTGTAGGTAGCAAGGTACGAGGGAGACAGGCTTTTTGGCTAGTGAGAAACATATAGCTTGCAGAGAAATAAAGGGGGTGCTGGGGTCACCTTGAGCCTGACATGCCATTTATGGGATGTATTCTCAACATTTGCTTCATCAGGACAAGAGGAGAGAGCACTTCTGCCAGCTGCAGAGGTTGGTGGTGACTGACAGCAGCCGGAACTGGTGGTTTCCATATGAACTAGCAGAGTGAGTAAAAACCCATCCGTGGCCATGAGAAGCAAGTCAGGAAGAGAGCTTCCTCTTCTTATAATTGACTTCAGAACTAGCAGTATAGTGCTCTTTTGGATAAAGAGATTATGTTTTTATTAAGGTATAAACAGAATTCCAAAGCTCTGAGTTATATACGTACCCCCCCATCTCTGGGGAGACATCCGTTTTCACATGAAGACAAGGTTGAGTCGCTCTGGCGTCCGAGTGCTCTGCTGTTCTATAAGGCAGTTTATTTGAACCAAATAAAAGATGAATCACCCACTCTTCAGTATTTCCCTCTGAATTGGAGTGGGTTTGCAAAGCTTTCTTGAACTTTGAGCGTGCTGCCTTCTCTGTAGGATACATGGTAACTCATGCACTTGAACATCCAAAGAATATTGGGCAGCGTTGAGGTCTGAAAAGACCTCTCCCAGATGAGACAGCTATTAAATAAAAAATACCCCCATGCAGCTTTCTTGCATGTACCACCACATCTGTATGAAGTACTCTTCACTTCCTATCTGTTGTCAGCCCAAGGAATGTTCTAGGCTTTGCCAGTAATGAAAGGGAGCGTGGTTCAGCGCTTCTTTTCTAGGTAGAGAATGTCCTGAAGGGATGTGGAGGGAATATATGTGTGGGGGGTGCTTGTTTGTACTTTTGTGGAGGTACATTACTGTATCTTTAGTTTTTGTTTTCTTCTCCCCCCCCCCTTAGGTTACAGCTAGTCATCTCACAAATAATTATCTTCTTGAAGAAATCCATCAGGCTTTTGCAGCTACGTAGGATATGATTTGGCCGGTGCCGGGGGCAAACTGGAAGATTTTCTCTTTGCTGTGAGCTTTAATCATTATCCTTAATTTGAGAGGTTGAGGTTTAGTCATTATGTCATGTTCTCAGCACACTCCTGCAAAAAGAACTGGGAAAAACAAGCCTGGGCCCTGCGCGGCGACCCTGCGCCCCCTGGCGGCGGGTGCTGGGCGAGCCCCCGGCGTCCGGGGCCCTATCTCCCATCGCTTGGCTTATTGCAGTGGCCGGTCGCGATAACAGCTGCGCCCGGCGCGATATTGGCCTCATTTTCCTCCCGCAGACGGCGGGAGCGATATGAAGCCGCTCGCCGCGGCCCGCTTCCTCCCCGCCCTTTTTCATTTCCTCTGCACGCGTGCAAATCACACCACTCTCACCGGAGCCGAGCGGGGCCGCGGCAAGCGACACAGAAAGAGCGAGGGGAAAACAGCGAAAAGCCGAGGGGAAAAAGAGCGAGGGAAAAGACCTAGCGAGAAGAAGAGAGGGGGGAAAAAGACCTGCCGAGAAAGGGCGAGAGGGAAAGACCTAGCGAAAACCCGAGGGGGAAAAAGAGTGAGGGAAAAGACCTAGCGAGGAAAAGCGATGGTGGGGAAAGAGCTAGGAAAAAGACCTAGCGAGGAACGGCGAAGAGGAAAGACCTAGGGAGAAAGAGCGAGGGGGAAAAAACCTAACGAGGAGGAGCGAGGGGAAAAGACCTGCCGAGAAAGAACGAGGAGAGAAAACCTAGTGAGCAGGAGCGAAGGAAAAAGACCTGCTGAAAAAGATCGAGGGGTGGTGGTGGGGGGATTAGCGAGCAGGAGCGAGGAAAAAAGACCTGCCGAGAAAGATCGAGGGGAAAAAAACAAAACAACAACAACAAAAAAACCACACACACAAAAAAACAGCGAGCAGGAGCGAGGGAAAAAGACCTGCCGAGAAAGATCTAGGGGGAAAAACAAACAAACAAACAAACCAGCGAGCAGAAGCGAGGAGGAAAAACCTGCCGAGAAAGATCGAGGGAAAAAAAAAAAAAAAAAAAAAACTAGCGAGGAGGAAAAACCTGCAGAGAAGGAGCGAGGGGAAAAGGGCGGCCGAGCCAGAGGGCTAAGTGGGGAAAGCGTGCGAGGAAGTGGTGTGAAAAAAGGAGACAGATTGAAAAAGCGGGTGAAAAAGCTAGGGGAAGCGGTCGAGAAAGAAGATCCACGGGGCAATAGCGATATTGAAAATGAAGGAAAGAGCGAGCAAAAAACAAAACAAAACGAAGGAGAAAGAACAAGGGAGAAACGGCGAGGAAAAGAGCGCGGGCGCCGCCATCCGCCGCTCGGCTCCTCGCTCCGGCTCGCCAAGGCGACCGGGGAACTGCTGCAGCCGGTGGCTGCTTTTAAGTGGTCTGGTGTAGGGTAGACTTGTGTGTGTTTAAACCATAACAGGACCTGGGAACCTCAAACCCTGAACGCTCGAACCCCTATTTTACAAAGCGCTTGGGTGCACAGTGCACGGCGGCTTCGGCACGCCCGCTGCTCCCGCTACCGCTGCGCCCGCGCGCGGCCCACCGGGAAGGAGCAAGAATCAATTAAATGTGGTAGGGGTCCCCCTGCTTGTTCTTATAGGCAACAGCTGCTCCTGATCATCTGTAGACCTCAGAGACATTCACAGTTGCCTGTGCCCTGAAGTTGTGCACAGACAAAGTTTCTCAAGTGCGCTGCGTTTGATTTCACTCAATCTCCTAAGGAGCCGCTGGCCTTGCCCGTAGCAGTCTTGTAAATAGCACTCTTTCTGTTTCAGTCTTAACTCCATTATTTCTTTTTTCTGGGTTCTATTTGCCATTTTCTCTATAAGCCCAGCTTTTAATTTTTGCAGTTAGAAGCTATATTGTTTCATCAATTTTCAGGATACCCTTATTAATTTTCTGCTTCCATAATGGGAACTGTGCAGAAATCATTTTGTATATGAAACTCTTTAAATAATAGTGTAGGTTTTTTGTTTGTTTGTGCATGTGTATGTTTGTTGTTGAATTTTCCACAGCTTTGTAGAACAGTTCATGATGAGCAAAGCCTCAGGCAGGAGAGGCAATCCTGGTTTTTATGGATGTCTCTCAGCCCTAGAGAAAAACACAGTCTTACTTGAAAAATAGTGATTTTAAGATTTCTTGATGATAATGAAATTTTATAAAAATGCCATGCCCTCAAAGGTAACAATGTACTCATTTTGAAGGGTGATGTTTTTAAAACTGGACCCCTTGTGCTGGATGTATTTGTCTAATGTTACTGCCCTTGTTTTTCCATTTTCCTTGGAGTGTTATGTGCATATATATATATATATATATATATATATATATATATATATATATATATATATATATATTATTAAGACCTAGTTAAAATCCTCTCTACATGAGAACTGAAGGAGATGCTCTCTCTTGCTTGTAAATTGATTGTGAGGGTGGACATGGACATGAGGGTGCCCTTGTGCTGTGGAGAGTGAGTGCTGCTTGTAATTACCTCAGCTGGCACGGCAGCCGGCAGCCAGCCGGCAGGGCCTCACGGCGGCGGCTGCTCTCACATTGCTCGATGCCGCGGTGCCTGTGCTCTGGAGCTCATTTCCATCCAGGAGCGCATCTCTAGATTCTGCCACTGCCCTGAGTGGGTTGGAAGGCAGGTTTTTGCTTGCATCTACCGGGTTAGCACAGCCCCGGGAGAATCTGCCTGTGGGTTCTTTTCCCTGGCAGAAGCTAGGGAAAGTTTTCTAAGCCTGCTCACCTTGTTGGAGACTGAGCAGCTCTATGAGGTGTATAGGATCTTGTTCCCAGTCTCCCTGGGCACTTGGTCACGCCCCAGACATGGCTGGTACCTACTGTGTGCTGTGTATCCTGAAGATGAAATCAGTGCAGAGCCAGCCAGCTCTCCCATCAGACCCAGCCCTCTCCTGTTACACTTCATCCAAGGTATACCTGAGTGGGAGGTCAGAGTGGAGAAACCCATTTTCATGCTCCAGGTTTCAAGTTTATATCACCTTGTTGTCTTTATAACCCCTTCTGACTAGCACCTTGGAAATGCTTGTGTGTGTGTGTGTGTGTGTGTGCCACAGGGTGGTGGCTTGAATGTCAGCCATCTTGACACATCTGATTCTCTAGTAATGGCTACTGAGTATGGCCCATGTGGAATGATGGCACACCTGTTTATCTTTAAGGATAATTGTTCTGGATGAAGCATTGACCCCCCCCCCCCCCAAACAGGCCAAGTCAGGATCCCGCTAGGCGTGGAAAGCCATGGTTTTGGTTTTGAGGGCTTTGTTCCCCCAAGTATTATTTTAACCATTTTGGTGTTTCATTCCACTGTCTCCTGGCATCACAAAGGCAAAGGGCATGGTACGCCATCTCCAGGAGCTGTGCTGACAGCCAGTTTTGATGAAGCCAATCCTAATCCCAAGCCTGCAGTTTAGTTGTCTGCCTAGTAAACAACTGCAGTGAGGGGACTCACTAGCACCCCCTATTGGGCTAGAAGGACATAGCTGGTATTTTTCCACAGCACAGCCATCTGTGAAGGAAAACATCAATATTCATTGTACAGCAATGCCTTTTTTCTTTTTCTTTTTCTTTTCTTTTTTCTCTTCTCTTTTTTTTCTTTTTCTTTTTTTTTTGCTTTTATGTGTTTAACTACTTATCTGGAATTCTGGAATTTATAAAAATGAAAAACAAACAAGAAATAATACCAATTCATCTTGTTTAAGAAAAACCAACAATTCTTTTTCTTTGAAAAAAAATTAAAGTTGTAGAAAATCTGGAAGCACAATGCAAGGGACTGATGCTCCTGAGATAGTGTCCTTCTGAGACTTGTTCATCTCTATCTGAACACAGCTCTTGGAAGAAGGTACTAGGGTGACAAGGCAGGTCTAGAGTGAGACCTCGCTGGCCTAGAGCCTATTTCTGAGCTCCCTGCTAGTGGCCTAGTTAAAACAGTATCTCTGCAAGGTGGAGAGTGCACCATACTGTTCCACACACCACATCCCTCTGACCTGATGAGGTCCTCTATGAGAACAAGCATGGAAAGGGAGCCTGTTGATGAGCCTGAGACACTGTTATCATGATGCTAACTCACCCTGATACCAACTTCTCTTAGAGGGGCCACCCATAGGAATCAGAGTCCATGTGCCTGGCTCACGTCTCCACTCACTTGTTGGTCCTAAGACTTTCAGTGCCACTACTGTGAGACCCCAAAGCATTTCCTAGGCCTGAAATGTGTTTCCCAAAAGCTTTTTGTTTCTCTACCTTACAACCAGAGAAGCGATAATTGTAAACTTGCATGCCTCCCTGTGCCAAGGACTTAGAGATAACTCCACAAAGTAGAACTGTTCCTTGTAATCTTACCAAGGGCCGCCTTGCCAGAGAAGAGCTGAAGCTCACCCCCACTCCCAACTCCTCCCATCTCCTCTCAACTCCTCCCAATTCCTCACGGTTTCCTTCAAAGCCCCCTACTGTTACTGCTGGGGTAGAAGTCCCCAGCCCCTGGGGCAAAAGGAGTTCCTCAGCTGGCTGATAATAAACCCTCCTGCAATTTGCATCAAGCAGTTTCTCTCAAGTTCTTGGGAGTGCCAACTCATCCCGGGACAGGAGTGACCCTGTTTCTGGGGGGTCTTACACTACCACACTGGTACAGAATTTTCTCACCTATAAAACAAGGCTAGTGTTGTTCTCCAGAACCAGTTGTGAGAAGAAAGGAAGGAGTGTCCTTTAGGCACTCTGTAAGTTAGGGGCAGTGCACAGACTCCACTGCTGAGCTCAGGCAGGCATGGCTAGCTTTGAGAGGCCTGAGCCTGGGCCAGCATCTGGGTTAGCCTGGCAGCCAGACCCTGTCTTAAAGTCAGGGTTCTGAATAAATTCTTATTGCCCAGGTGTGTAATATGGTGGCCTTGTGCAGGGTGATTGGTACAGAGGATCAGTTACTGCACCAGTGAAGAAACTGGGTTCAGAAAAGCAAAAGGACTTACCTGAGGCCACAAAGTGACCAGTTTAAGTTTCAAATCTGCACCTGCCTGGCTCCAGAGCCCACGTTTCTCCTGCAGACCTTGCCGTCCTTGACAGCCATTCCTTGGTAGTGAGTTAATTTAAAAGTCCCCCGCCTTGCATATCAAACCTGTAGATTCTGAAGTAATGTCTTTACAATTACATAAGTATCTGTGCTTTGAAACCTTGAGGAAGTCACTGCCAGGCTCTTGTTTCTGCAGGCTGTGGTGAGTGAGGAGACTGCTCCTGTGGACTAGTTTGTGGAACACTTGCTTCCCAGCCTTCTGAGCCTGGTGTTAGATCCTGTGCCAAATGTGAAGGTTCAGCTGGCCAAGGCACTTCGGCAGACACTGCTGGAGAAGGGTGTGTGGACCTTGCTGGCGTCTCTGTTAACCCTGGCTGAGACAGGTGGCAGCTAGGTCCCCCAAAGAATTATAGCAGGCTGGATGGTAGTACACTGGAGATACATGACAGCTGAAGGGATGAACATGATTCCATTTCTTAAACAAAGATATCCCAGATACAAACTATCACACTGTTTTCTAGATAGTGAAGGCATTTTTCAGTTCCAGTTATGATAGGAAAGGAAGCCAAAATCTATCTGAAAGCTCTCGCAGTGTGATGCCTGCCACTGGGCTGTTTAAGCCTGAGTGATGCTGCATGTGAACTGTGTGTCTGTACTGGCTTGTTTCCCCACCGTGGTGTGGGCCCCCTGTTTGCTCATTTCCAGCCTTCTCCCTATCCTGCTCCCCACACATGTCAGTTCTCATGAACTACAGAGCAAAGTATATGTAAAGGTTTAGTTACTTTAACTTTTAAAGCAGGTGTCACTACTAGCAGTCCACCATTAAAATCTCAGAAATACTTTTGGAATAAGGTATTTTACCATCTGAAAGGACTTGGGTACAAGGCTGTTTTTGGAAAATTTATCCAGGGTCTTGACATGGCCTAAAAGATAACAAAACTAGGATATATTGTACAACACAGTTCATGGCACATGTAACTCAAACTTTTCTCTCCTTGGCATATTTTAGAAATGCTGAGAACCATCATCTTGAAGTTGTTGAAGAGATTCTCTAGGCTCTGCAGTCTGACAAGGACCAAGATGTTCCATTTTTTGCTTCCTTAGAACCAAAGATACAGAATGCTATAGAAACCACTCTACTGGAAAACTTGAACTAGCACCCTGTGATGGGTGCAGAGAGATGCCTCTGATGCACATGTGGCTTGTACTTGAAGAGAACCTAGTTAGTTGTATAAGAGCTTCCAGATGAGGCTTCTTTCAGGTGATGGCAGCCTGGTCCTTACCGCCTCTGCAGACCTGATCAGTGGCAGGTTTGTAGAGAGGCTGTGGGTCCAGATACCAATGACTCTCAGGCTTCCTCACCACGAGCTATGGCCAGCAGTTTGTTATTTAGAAAGAATGGGTTTTAAATCTTCCCCTCAGAGCCTGGTACGGTTGCTCACATCTATAATTCTAGCACCTGGAAGGCTGGAGCAGGGAGATCAAAAGTTCAAACATAATATAGAGAATTCTAGGCATGTCTGAGCTACATAACAAAACCCTATTCAAGGAAACCAAACATAAATACAGCTCCCCTTGCCAATAAAGTAATTTAGTAGAAGCTTGTAAGTATTTTCTGGGCTTGCTGCCCTAATCCTCTCTCAGAAAATGGAGTTTATGGCACTGTATTTTATCTCCAGCGGAAATACTGTACCTGTGTAAATAACTCGACAGGAGAAAGCTCTATGGATGTCACATTAGCTTCTGCAGAGAATAAACATGTCACCTGAATCTGGTTCTGCTTTGGGACCGCTGCAGAGACAGCTCTTTCTGTGGACATTCGGAGTGTCCTTGTACAAGCAGCCTAGTAACGGACTGTTATTCGCTTGTCATCTGGCTCCTCTCTGGTATGTCCCTCACCCTTTCCCTAATTCAGAAACTGTGAAACTGTAAAATGTGTGTTGGTCTTTGACAGTAGCTAGAGTCATAAGGTTGTTTTAATGTGGACGTGTCCAGGGATTCGGTGGGTGGTGTAGGGACTGATGCCTGAGATACATGGATACTGGTTATACTTTAGACACAAAAAAATAAAAAATAAAAGAAGACGAAAAGCAAAGAAAGAAGAAAGAAAGAAAAGAAACCATACTTTTAAGCAGAGCTTTCTACAGATTCCATTGACTTGGGGAGTTATGTGCTCTTTACATTGGCTTGAGTACACAGAACTTACATCGGCTTGAGTACACAGAACTTACATCGGCTTGAGTACACAGAACTTACATTGGCTTGAGTACACACAGAACTTACATCGGCTTGAGTACACAGAACTTACATTGGCTTGAGTACACAGAACTTAGATTGGCTTGAGTACACAGAACTTACATCGTCTTGAGTACACAGAACTTACATTGGCTTGAGTACACAGAACTTACATTGGCTTGAGTACACAGAACTTACATTGGCTTGAATACACAGAGCTTACATTGGCTTGAGTACACAGAACTTACATTGGCTTGAGTACACACAGAACTTACATCGGCTTGAGTACACAGAACTTACATTGGCTTGAGTACACACAGAACTTACATCGGCTTGAGTACACAGAACTTACATTGGCTTGAGTACACACAGAACTTACATCGGCTTGAGTACACAGAACTTACATTGGCTTGAGTACACACAGAACTTACATTGGCTTGAGTACACAGAACTTAGATTGGCTTGAGTACACACAGAGCTTAGATTTCCTAGTTTTGAACTTCAGATGAACAAAAAGATGCTGTACAGTTTAAACATTTTTCATTAATTAATGATTCTGTGTTCTGTAAACATTTGATTATGGTTCTGTACCCGTTTCTGCCCTGCTTTGTGTTCTCTGGTTTGAATATGGCAAAGTAGTGGGTAGCCCATGGGACACAGGTGCTTCTTCCTAAAAATTAACTGTAAAGTCATATATTGAATTTCCTGTTACCCCTGCAGGTCCCCAAGTACTATTGATCTTGTTATTTAAATGAAAGGAAGGCGTCTATGCTGTGCCAAAGAGACTGGGAAATATGTGAAGAACTCAAATACCAGCACAGGCAACATCTGGGCGACTTTAGCACGGCGTTCATTCATTAAAGTCAGAGACAAATGATTCAAAACAAAACCAGAAAATGTCCCACTTTGTGTTTACTATGTGTCTATAGTAAGTACACGGGACATGCTGTAGGGTTTCTGCAGCAAACAAGCTTTTACTACCTAGATAATGGAAACTGTAGTCAAGTCTGTTGGTCTATAAATAAGGAAAATTATTCAGCTAGAATATTGGATCCTTTATAGAGTATAATTTTCTAGAAAGAAGAGCAAAAACGCCAGGCAGTCATGACACACTCCTTTAATTCCAGCACTCAGAAGCAGAGGCAGGCAGATCTCTGATTTTGAGGTCAACCTGGTCTATAGAGTGAGAGTTCCAGGGCAGCCAGGGCTACATAGAGAAACCCTGTCTCAAAAAACAAACAAAAAACAAGTAATAAAGATAAAATAAAAATAAATATTTAGTGTTCTGAGGTAGAATCTAGGTACTGAAACGAAGTTGACCACTTATGACCAGACCAACCTCCTATCAAGACTGTGTCTACACGACAGCTAGGGGGCTTTTCTGTGCCTGCGTGGACCTTGGGATCAATACTCGGAACTGCAGGAAAAAACAAAACAAAGACTTTAAGACCCCAGCCTGTCCACTGTACACATTATAATTATCCATCATTTAGAATGAGCCTCTCGGATATAAAAGGATTAAACCACCGTCCCTTTAGATCACCTTGAACTAACTGCACGTGCCTCTGCCCCCAAGTGATTGGATGGCCTGGACCACCATGCCTTAGACCAAATTTTTGTAACTGCTACACAAAATGTATTTTTCAACCTTCTATTTTGTTCTTGGTAACAACAGACTTTTCGAAGGGCGTTCTGGCTTCCTGCCGGGTCCTTGGTGCTTCCTCCAGCCACTCAAGATCTTGCTTTGGGTCTGGTGTTTGAGGGCCTACACCCTCCCAACCCCGCGGTTTTAAGCTTTCCCTGAAAAGGTTTAAGCCTAGCCTCCCCATCAGATGTGTTCCATACTTTTCTCCCTCTGAGGATGTCACAACGTCAGGGCACACGGGTTTGATGCCATTTCCACCCAAGCCTCTGCCTGTGCCAACGTGGCTCAGGTTAGCTTGGATTGCTATGTTCCTAAAAGCACACTGCAGCAAGCCTGTCGACCACCTTAGAAACTGTGGGCCCAGCGTTCCTCCCTAATCATGCAGACTGCCCTGAAGAGACAAGAGGTTCCCCACAGGGCTAGCAGGCTGGCGAAGGCCGCGGAGGAGGGGGGGGGGAGCAGTCTCGCAGTCTCCGGAAGCACGGGCGCCCCTCTCCTGTCCCGGGGGCCCCAGGCGGGGGCGGTGATGACGCGCGGGATGACGCGGGCCATGCGGAGGGCGGCAGACGTGGCGGGGGCGGGGGCGGGCGCGCGTCCGCGGAAACGGCAGGGGGGCGACCCCAAGGCGGGCGCGCGCCCCGCTCAGCCCTCCAGCCGGGCCCGCGCACGGGTTAGGGGGAACACAGGGGACCCGTTTGCCTCCACCGCGTCGCCAGACTCGGCCCCTGACGTCTATATCCTGCGGGTGAAGCTGGAGGAGAGTGGGGAGCTGTTCCGCGTGGCCAACTGCCGCAACGACATGACAGTGCGGGAGCTCAAAGAAGAGCTGGACCTGATGGTCGGCATCCCCTTCAACCTGCAGCGGCTGCATTTCCTGGACCGAGGTGGCCCCCGCCCGACCCCTTCCCGCACCCCATGAGCTCTTCCCACTCAATGGCCCCCAGCCCACTCCTGCCCTGAGTCCCCAAGACACTCGTAACTTCCAGAGAATCCAAGGTAACCAAGTCAACCCCAACCACTCGAGCCCCATCTAGAACGGCCCCTTGGAGCGCTGGCCACTCAAGGGCTCCTAACTCCAAGCTCCTAACTCCAAGCACATGGGTGGGTGGCTTATTAACCCCAAATATATAGGTGAACCTGGTTCACAGGTGAACCTGGTTCACAAGCATTGTGAATGTCCCAGATTGTGATCTGCCAACCTTGAGCAAGTCCAGGCTACTCAGAACCTCAAATCTCATAACCACAAGACCTTCTGGGCAGCCTCTTGTCTTCGTTAGGGAACCCAGGCCCCCAAGACAACCATGTCTACCTAAGACTGCACTCTTGAAACTAAACTAGGTCTCTGTAGACCCCACCACTACCAAATCAAGGACAGGCCTTTCCCTCCATGAGAACCTGGATCCAAAACAAAGCCTAAGTGGTGAATACCAAATTCTCTAGTTAGCCTGTCTATGCAAGCATTTCAGAGGCTGGGACAAACCTTGCTGGATTCAGGTCCCCAAAGGCAGAGGACATCTGCCTAAGATTGAACCCCAAATCTCCAAGCTGAAAATAACTAGCTCAGAGCCCTAACCCTAAAACTCAATCAACTGTGTCCATACACAGCTGTACAAACACAGAAGAAGCCAGCCAGACCTAGGACCCTCAAGACCCAGGACAAAATTGGCCAAGACTGAACTTGGTTTCTAGGCTAATTACCACTGCCTCAGGAACCCAAGTCCTCCATCCCTACTGGCTATCCAAAGATACTAAACAAAATCCTACCCACCTTAGGAAACCCCAAATCCAGACCAAGCATCACCGGATCTTCAAATAGCCATGACTATTTTAGGTGACCCCAGGCTTCCATCAACTGTGTCTACATAGAGATGCTAGAACTCAGATCAAACTTTCCCCTCCTGGAACC
Source organism: Mus minutoides (assembly GCA_902729485.2). Lineage (NCBI taxonomy): Eukaryota > Metazoa > Chordata > Mammalia > Rodentia > Muridae > Mus > Mus minutoides. Next base: position 28,488 of record LR751997.1, read on the forward strand.
CCAAACCCAGAACAAAGCCGAGTGCCCAGATCTCCCTCCCACACCAACCACTACCACCCCCTCCCCCAACTCAGACCAACTGTATATTCTCTCAAGGGTGCTAAAATTCAAAATAAAACCTGCCAGTCCTACAACCCCAAGCCCAGAACACAGCTACTCAAGGCTAAACCCCCAAATCTCTCAGGCTAACCACCACTGCACCTCCCCGAACACCTGCTCACTTAACTATGCATACAGAGATACTAAAACTCAAAATGAACCTTGCTTATCCTGGAACCCCAAGCCCAGAACAAACCTGAACCCGCGTTTGAACCTCAAGTGTCTAGGCTGGCCATCCCTCTCTTAGGGTCCCAAGTAACCCACACACTCACGCATAAGGATATCAAAAGTAAAACAAATACTTCCCACTTTGGTACCCCCAAATCCAGGATATACCTACCCAAGACTGAACCCAAAATCTCCACACTAGCTATCACCACTTCAGAACCCCAAATTCTACAGCAGCTGCATTTACACGAGGACACTGAAACTTCAATCCTTACCTACCTTAGGACGCCAAATCAAAACAAGCCTGACCAAATCTGAGCCCCAACTCCCCCAGGCTAAGCATATGACCATCAGGACCGGCTACCCTCCATAACTGTTTCCACACAAGGATACTGAAGCTGAGACAAACTGCTCACCTCAGGGTCCCACAGTCTGTCCACACACTGACCCTCAAATCCTCTAGCTGCCCCTGGCCACACCAGCACCCTAAATCCCAGAGCAGACTCCACCCACATCACAAGCATCAGCACAGAGCCCATGTACTCAACTCTGAGACACCCCTTCCTCCAGCTATCGCCACTCATCTGTACAGCCAGACCCCAGTCTACATAAGGATGCTAGATCCTAACATGGACTTGCCCACAGCTGGACCCCCACATCCAAACCCAGATCTGTCCACCTCTGAAAGCCAGCCCTCAAGCTCCCCGTGAGCACAGCAGGACCCCAGTCCAACCCAAGTATCTTCATAAAGGTTCCAAGGATTAAATGAGTCAAGCCCACAAGAGAACTCCCAAAAAGTGAAGTCAAGTTTGCTTGTCTTTGATTTCCCACCCTTAAGAAAACCATGCATTCATGAGTACCTCAAAGCTGACACCAGCTGTGTCCCTCTGAGGAAATGAAGGTTCAAACCAGCCCTGACTCCTGAGGACCCCAAAACTCAATACAGATCAATTAGCCAAACCTATCATATCAGAGCCCCAAATTTAGAGCAGACTCTCTATCACTAGCAAGACCCTAAATCTCAAAGGAGAGCCGCCTGGGTCCTCCCAGTTGCTTACCAACCAGAGCCGCCTAAAACAAGTCCATCCAAAGACCCCCAAATCCTGCCACAGATTCCTCCAAAACCAGAAACCCCAGCCAGATGGCAAGACTTGCTCCCATGGGAACCCCCAAAACAGTAAATCCTGCTCTCATCAGGACCCCGGAACTTAAAGCAATCCTTGCCCATGATTATTAGACCCCCCCTCCCAATCTTGACACTAATCTAGTCTGTCTCTGAATCCCAAGCTGCAAGAGGTGTCCTTGCTCACACTGGGGGCTCACAGGGAGCCCTGCAGAATTAGAGCCAGTCCTTTCAGTTCTCTTGAATCTAGACCCCCATGAGCCCCATATATATAGACAAATTCCATGGGGAGGCACCCAGTGGAAACCAGAGGCTCTTCAGCCTATCTACCCTTCCCTCAACCTGAGGACATGGCTGCCCCTGTCCCCATTCCCTATAATGTTTAGGATATGAGAACAGGATCAAAGACCCTTGGTTAGGCTCCATCATCTCCCCACCCGGTGGAAATCAACGCAAAACACTTCAGGAAAACGAAGATTTAAAAAATAAAATAAAATAAAACAACAACAACAAAAACCTCTGGGCTGCCCGGGGAAAGTGAGCAGCCGGTATCCCGGAGACACTGCAGAGTACTGCAGGGCCTGGGAGCGATGGAGACAGCTCTGAAAACAGCCTGTCCCCACGCTCAGCTTTCTCAGGCACTGGCTGTCCTGGGCCCAGTCTCCTAATCCGAAGAGCAGAGCCCCATTAGCTCTAGAATTCTCTGTGCTGTTCCCCAGTGGACAGGAATGACTCTGCAAACTGTGCAGGCAAGGCTAAAATACTCTTCCTCGGCACTTTTAAAAATAGGTTAAATGTTTTCCACGGCACATGTATTTTCTTACAGTAGTTGAAAGATGCATGTATATATATTCTTCAAAGCTTTATTTAGCAAGAAGCTGTGTTTGAGCCTGTCTATAGCTAGCAAGGTATAAAGGATATGAGGTATAATAAGGGACTGTGCATTTGTTCCCCAGCAAGGAATTAGAAAATTATGTGTCTTCCTAACTCTGGACCCCCTTTTGTTCATTTATTTTCACCAGTAAGCAATAAATTCAGGCAAACTGAGAGAGAAAAAGAGGTGGGTGACTTCACGGTGATGTCACAGTGCTAAGACTCAGCAGTCACTTAGCAACTGCTGGAGGCCTGACCCCTAAGCTGTGCCGCCTTGACTGTGGCAGGCACATCTGCCCACCTCCAAGGTGGCAGAGGGAAGGGTCAAGAGAGATAGATCATGGCAGGAAAGCGCCACGATGGCCTTGTCTAAACCCGCCAAGCAAACTCATGAGTGAGTCCTGCCCCTGGCGATCATTTATCTGTTGATAATTAGTAGCATTTGTCTGAGCCCAAGGTAGTGGCTGCCCATCTGCAAAAGGGGATGTGCTAGGGATTTTACAGGAACCATGAGGCAAGACTCACAACTCTCCTAGATGATTACCGCACAGTTAGAAAGTCAAGTTGTCTCAGAGCAGTGGCAGACCGGCTCCCACGGTCAAGCCACAAACAAAACCTTAGTTAACGGATTTGATGACCGGCTATCTACATCCCCCTGAGAGTATGACCATCAAGTGGTGTCCACAAGTCTGGCAGGAGTCAGACCTTGTCACATCCTAGCCAGGTCTAGCCTCAGTTTGCTTCCAGTTAGAGGAAGAGGCCATGTAGGCTGGAGGGTCGTCGTGAAGAGTCAAGGATGTACCGCTCAGGTCAGGCATAGAGAGGCATAATAATGAAGAACTCAGAACATCTGTGGATTCTGATCACCTGGAAAGGCTACTAGGGCAGCCTGGGCAGGTTGTAATTGCTTATAAGCAATCCAAGTCCTCTGGTTCCTAAGATGATAGGTGGCCAAGAAAGACGTGTGTTTTGAGAAACCAAATAGCGCTACCTTTAAAAACAAAAACAAAAAACCAGAAAACAAAACCCCCTGCATAGTGCTCCTTGAGCTGTCTTTCTCAGAGTGTGGGCTTTTTGTTTTTTAATTGTTGTTGTTGAAACAGGATCTCATGTATCTTCAGGTTAGTCCTGAACTACTTACTGATCCTTCTGTCTCCAGCTCCCAAACTCTGGGGTGACAGCTGTGTGTCCCCAAGCCTGGCTGTGGGTCTAGGTCCATTGTTGACCCCGAGAATAAGATGGCATGTTGGGTCTGGCAAGAGCACTGACACTCCAGACCAAATACACTGAGGGTTGATATTTGCTTCGGAGGTTACCATAGGTTCATAGGGGGACAGTCTTGTCCCTACGAGGGACAATGTCTGGAGGACATCCTTGACTACAAGGGCTAGCTATAAGTGCAGCTGACATGTTATGGACGTAGGCCGAGGAAGCTGTGGTGTGTGGAACAGAGAGCGGTACCTAGTTGGAAATGTCAACTAAACACCTACGAGGAAAAACCGTGACGTGGGCTGTCTGTCACTTGCTCGATCCTTCAGTCACTGTCATCTTGTTGCCAGCTAATGGCTACACTCCCTAGAGTCAGTGTTCAGTTGAAGGTATATAACTTGCTGAGTACACTGTCGGGCCTGTGATGTATAGCTCAGATTTAAGTAGTTCTATTTGTAGAGTTTGCCTCATAAAACCATCTCACTGACTCATGGATTTTTCCCGAACAGGACAAGCTGTAATTACAAAATTTTATAAATCATTGCTATTGTGTGTGTAGGGCTTTTTTTTTCCTGTCTTTTTTTTTTTTTTTTCCTTTTCCTCTTTTTTCTTTTTCCTTTTGGGTCCAGCTTCTATCTGAACTGAGCCAAATTAATTTTCTAAAAAGCCTTAGCAGCATCGAATAGGCTCCTGTGCGACCATCAAGGGAGAGACTCCCCCTACCCCCACCCCGCCCCTTTTGCTCAAGATTTTAAAAGTATCTTTGCGTGATTCAGGGCCAGACATGGTCTGAACTGATGCAGTGATTTCTCTAGGTCCTAATTTTGTTAAAAGGAAAAACTGTTTCCCATAGGAATTCTGATGGATGATGCTACCCTGAAGTTCTACGATATCATCCCCGGAGCACTTATTTCATTATGTATCTGGCATTACGATGGTTGGACGGAACTGGTTTTGGCCGCCGTGGAAGGGGACCCCAGTAAGGTGGTTTCGTGCTTTTTTTTTCAATATTAGGGGGTGAGGGGACCCCAGTCTTTAGTGTGAGACTTTTGAATGAAGTTCTCAGAGTAGGGAAGGAAGATGGGCTTCCTGCATGGAGAGTGTTTCCAGACAGTCTGGGCTTGTGAGTCCCTTGGGCTTGCTTATTAACAGTTCATAAACCCGCTTACTCTACCCACAGTGGGGCCCAGGGGGTGCATTTTCTATCCACATGTTGGCCAAGTTGAAAATCGAATTTAATCCTAGTTAAAGAACATGGGGCAGTAGCCCAGTGGTCAGGGGCTTGTGTACCCAGGTTGGTCTACCTTGGGAGTGGAGTAGGGGCCTGGCACCCTTGGACAGCCTTAACCTGATGCTTGTCAGGCCTCCTGCTGGGCCATCCATTGGCCCTAGGGGAGAGTGAGGGGGGAGCGTGAGGGGGAGCGTGAGCACAGGGATGCTTACCCATCCACGAGGGCAAGCGTCTGCTCTTTCTTCAGTAGACTTTGAGGGTAGAGCTCTGAGATTCCCCAGGGGGAAGAGGCAGTTTCCTGGTAGGACAGGGTTCAAGGGAAGGTTGGGGTACAGGGAGAGGTGCCGGGATGCATCCAGGGAAGGGTGGGGTGACAATGATCTCTGTATCCCAGACCCCAGGCCTGAGGAATGAGAGCAAAGTTGACCCAGCCCCAGTTGTAGCATGTCTTCTACTCCTCTACATCCCTGGTTTCCTCTCTCTCTCTCCTGGAAGTTTAGTCAGTGCCCTGCTTACCTGCTGCTTGAGGAGATAATCACAGCTCTCCATTCCATGTTGGATTGGCCCCACTGCCCCTCCCCATGCCCCTTCCCCACTGACTGGGACATCCAGAGCACGGAGTTCTCTCTGTGGTATCCATGGCCCTCCTCCCATCCCTGAAGATTTGTGTCTCCCCAAGATGGTTCTTATTTTTTTTGTTTGTTTTGTTTTGTTTTGTTTTCAAGACAGGGTTTCTCTGTGTGCCCTGGCTGTCCTGGAACTCACTTTGTAGACCAGGCTGGCCTCGAACTCAGAAATCCGCCTGCCTCTGCCTCCCAAGTGCTGGGATTAAAGGCGTGCGCCACCACGCCCGGCTGCCAAGATGGTTCTATGATGGGTATCTCTCTGCCAACAGAGTTCAGAAAGTTCCAGAAGGTAACGGGGGCCACGGGCACAAAAACTGGACTGGAAAGGCAGACTTCACCACTCGTCCCTTCCCCGGGGCTCCTTCCAGGGGACCACATTGTGTTAGCTGGTGTTTTTCCCAAGGGCCACAAACATCTCCCTCTGGACACATTGGCAGTGCTATTTCCTCCCTTCAAGACATTGGCAGAAAGGCCTTCCTGTGTCCCCTGCCTGACCAGGGATGGAGGCGTGGTGGGGGTATCACCCAGCACCCCTCTGCTCCTGCTGTGTACCTCGGCTAGGATGAAGTTAACTGCATGGGTGGAGGGATGCAGCTCATGCTCTAGAGACAACCTTGATGTATTCCTTTCACCTAGATGTCATGTCTTGGCATCAGCGTGGACACCTTCTACCGAACAGCGAACTCTCAGCATTTTAAGGGGGAACAGTGGAGGCAGTGGACAGCCCAGAGGGCGTTTGTGGCCTTGTACATCTCTGCTCACAGAGGCCATGTGAACGCCGTGCAGTATCTTCTAGGACTTGGTAATTGTGTGGAGAGCCTGACCTGGTCTGGTTGGGAGGACAGAATGACCCATCTTACGTATTACTTCAGCAGTGACTCCCTAGGTTCCAGTCTTGTCACCCACCAAACGTGTCTCCCGCTGGGCTCCTCGGTCCTAAGCACCGTGTGGCACGCCCATCAGGGACTTGCACTTCTCTAGGCCAGGTCTGTAGAACCTTCTGTTGTGGTAGAACCAAATTTATAGGACAGTGAGCCACTGGGGGTGGGGTGGGGGTGGGGTGTCCAGAGGACGCCCTAGCCTGGCCATTCCAAGTAGCTCCTTGCCCTGCCTGAAGTAGATTCTGCAATGGTCCAACGGGACCTCACCCTGGCTATCTCACGGAATGGTCCGCAGGCTGGCTGGAGGTCCTTTTAAATACACTTAGCTGCATTCTTCTTTCCACCGTGTCTCCACTGAAGGATGACTGTATGTCTGTCTCTCTGTCCAAAGCTGTGGTCAGCACCATGTCTTAGCAGATATCTGAGAGGAATCTTTTGTCTTCCCTGGTTGGGGAAATGCCCCCTCCCATGAGGATAGCTTAAGAGAGCCCACCCCACGGCTTCCTTGGGGAAAGGAGGAAGGAATAGCAAGGGCCTCTGGCTTTCTAAGGCCACCTCCATGTTGAGTCTCTTCCTTTCTGTCTGCTGTCTTGCTCAGCCCCAGTGATCCTCCCGCTTCTGCCAGACAGAGTGGGAGACAACTCAACTGTCCTAGGCAGGGTACTGGCATGTCATATCTCTGCTACAGAGCTCAAGACGGTGGGTGACAGCACCGTGTTTTCTGCCATCCCACGCAGCCTTTCTGCACTTCTCTTATCCAGTGAAGGATAGGCTTTCACAGCCCGGCAGTCCTTTAAGCTCATAAAAAGTCATCTTCGCTCTGATGGAACTGTGATGTATTTGAAGGCACCCGTTTAAAAATGATGGCCGGCTTTGCAAAGTCTTCCGTCCTCTGCAGCCATTGTTGGGGGGAGGCACAGGGTCGTGCCCACATTCTGGAAGCCTACTTAAGCTTTGCCTCACCAACTAGCCATAGCTCAATTGAACTGTGCGGCGGCAGCCGCAATGCTGGCTGGATTGAATTGAGTAGCCTTGGCTATTTATTTATTTATTTATTTATTTATTTATTGTGTGTGTGTGTGTGTGTGTGTTGTGATTTTTGTTACCCAGAATTCCATTCAGCTCCACAAGCCCATGCGGGACGCCTATCATTAGCCCATCTGTCTGCAGGAGGCAGCAGGAATCCAGGTCTCTCCACTCTTAGACTGCTGTTTCCTGTACCTGCAGTTGCATTCCAAGGATAAAAGCAGCAGTGCCCAGACCATGTGTGTTTCTGTCCTCATGGATCTTAGGAGGAAAAGCCAGCCAGTGGTTACAAATGTTTAATCCCATAGCCTGTCACATATGGGATGCGTTCAACACAGTGCCTACTGAGCTTTTATGGGGAGAGGTAGGGGTTGTAGGGAGGAAGAATGAAGGAAGTCACTGAAACTCTAAAGGGGGAGAAATGCAAAAGTGCATAACCGGAAGAGCATGTGCAAAGGGCCTGTGGCACAGTGCAGAATGCTGTAAACTCAGGAGATACATGGGGCAAAGTAGAAAGCTCAAGGGAGGGATGGAAACAATGATGAGCAGATGCGGTGAGGTGCGCAGACAAATCCATCAGAATGCTCCCCAGGCAGCAAGGTGCAGGGATGTGCTTGGAACAGGAGACTGGAATGTGCTGTTTACTGGGTGCCCCCTGGGACCAGGCTCGATGGGAGGGGTGACAAGCAAAGTGAGGCCACCATGTCCCTGGGAGCAGCATCAACCCTCCATCATATTCCTGCCATAGCCCTGGTCCTTTTCTTGTTATACCTTAGTGTCACATGGTGGGACTCCTGGCTAGGAGTACAGACCACTCCAGCTGGTCTTTTTAATTTCACAGGAGCAAACTGCCTGGCCAAATCACCCCTGGGCAGGACGCCCCTGCACGTGGTCGCTGCCATGGGCAGGACAGACTGCATCCAGCCCTTACTGGAACACGGTGCCTCCATTCTCGACAGAGACTTGAAGAACGAAACGCCCATCACCATTGCGCGGCGCCTGAAGCGCGTAAATTTGGAGCGCAAGATGATCCTTCTCTACTGGACGATCAGGTCTGGGTCCAGGGACCTGGACTTGGTAGGGAGGAAAGCTTTGGAGAAATCCAGGCCTGGGATGTCAACCAGAAAGAGCACAATATTAATCTCCTGAGTACATTTGCCCGTCACGAGACTCTGGGGTGACCTCACAGTCCCCCACTGTGCCCCCCCCCCATGGCACTCACTAGGGAACAGAAAGAAGGGAGAGATCCAAATCAGACACCAAATTGGTTGTCAAGCTCTTACTAGCGTCTACGGAAGGGTGTAGCGTCTACGGAAGGGTGTAGCGTCTACGGAAGGGTGTAATGGAGCAGGGGAGCTCATCTCTTTTGTAATCCATTCTGTCCCCCACCATGCCGACAATGCCGGCCTTTAATTTTAAACTCTTTGTACATTGGTGCCCAATCACACCGTTTGGGGTGATGGTAGCCAATTATCCCTCCCTCCCGAGGCACCAGCATAATGGGAGTCATAGCGGGAATGATAATAGGGCTACTGTTACCGACACAGACTGAGCAGCATAGGTTGTGAATTTGTCTGCCAAACCCATGCAGCTAACCACTTCCGTGGCCGAGGCTGGGACAAAGTGTAGGCTGAGCTAGCCCTTCAGGATCGAGAGAGAAGCCGGGAATGTGTCTTGTGGGCCTCCAAACATAGTCTCCCAAGGGGTTCATTTCTTATCTGTGTGGGAAGGAGGCATGCAGCCTTTAGTGGGAAGAAAACAGCACAGGAGACAGAGAGAGGGAGAGAGAGAGAGAGAGAGAGAGAGAGAGAGAGAGAGGCTGGCACCCTCTTCCTGAGGCCCAGTCCCAGTGTCCCCACAGCCTTCACGCTCCACTCCCTCCCTTCACACTGCCTCTCCCTGGGAGCCAGTCATTGGTCCCAGGCACTCTGCCTGACATGAGGACCCACACATTTGGGGACACGCACTCCATTTCCCTAACCCAGTTAGACACATCCAGCATCCTCAAGCCTTCAGCAGTGACATATTTCAGTCTGGAGCAAGATCATTTGGACACGCTCCTGGGCTCTGAGGACGCTTCCTTAGAGACAAGCTCAGTACCTTTTGTTGGGCCTCAGACTACACTGCAGACCCTATCATGGGGATCGGTGAGCTTAGCGCAGAAAGCAAGCGGGGAAACAGAGGCTGGGGCCCAGTGCCTGGAGAAGAGCGCAGGGACCCAACACCAACAGAAAGGCAGGCCAGAGATTTTTCTAGAGTGTTCCGGAGCGGAAACCCAGCTTTCATGAGAGTTTCGCTCTTGGTTTTGAAAGATGGCCTTGAAATTCTGAAGAAGTAGGGAGGTCTGCGGGCACATGGGGAGCGGGGGAGGCTCAGCTGTTTGTTAGGCTGGGGACATGCTCGAAGAAGCCTGAGTCCCATTGGGATGGCTCGCAGTTGTAGGACTGCAGTGCAGGGATGGGCCACAGGCCTTGGGGTGGCACGACATCTGACATCTGCCTTGTCACTCCTGTTGGGCCATATGTTTCCCTGAAGCCCCGAATCCTGACCCAAGTCCTGGAATGTGTCAAAGGTCTCCTGGCCACTCATCAGGTCGCGTTGGGTGGGGCTGACCTGATGAGGTCATCAGGTCATCAGGCGGGGCTGGGTGAGTGGCGCGGCACCCTGGCTGCCTTTCCTTCCAATTTCCCAACAATAAGACCTTGCTTTAAAATTAATGGTCTGCGTTTCCTGGTGTCACAGCGAGTAAGACCTTTGTTGACAATGGTCTTATACCAGCCGACGTGGCTGTGCCCAGGCTCAGCCTTCTGTTTGACAAATAGAGAGCCAGGAAAGCTCATCTCAGCCTCGGGATGTCAAGCTGAGATCTTATTTTTGGCAGGCATGCTCCAAAGTCAATAGGCAGATATTAAAACAACCCCAATCCATCGGGTCGGGTCACTTAGCTAATGAGGTGTGCGGAGGTGGGGTGACTTATGGGTAGCCTTTTAACTTAGCAAGTGGAGTCCCTCCAAGTCCAGTGTCTGCCAGGAGCTTGCTAAGCAGTCTTTGTTATTGGAAGGGCCAACCGCCTGGCAGGACGACCCACACATTTGGGGAACAAGCATTCCACTTTGCCTCAATTAGACACTCAGCTAGATATCCAGCAGCGTCAAGCCTTCTCTGGTGATATTTTCTTCAGTCCAGGACAGGATCACTTGGACACACGCCTAGGCTCTGAGGATACTCCATTAGAGACAAGCTCAATACCTTGCCTTGGGCCTTAGGGGTACAGCTTGGGTGTGGGGGGCTTTCCTAGCACGAACAGGGCCCTGGATCCAGTTCCCAGCACTGTGAACACACAATCATATCACATAGGAACAAGCCCAAGCCCACGTCATGGGCTGTACATGTCAACAGCTCTGTGGTCTGCCGTTGGTTGACAGGATGTTACATCTGGAGCTGCTTCCTCGTGCCCGTCCTATCACAAGAAAGGAGCATCAGGGGAGGCTGGCCCACGCCCTGGAAGCAGATCTGGAATGTGGAGGGTGGTCTGCTACATCCTGGGAACAACATGTGTATGGGGAGAACACTGTTTCCCTTATGTCTGTGCCCTCACTAGGCCGGCCTTCTGGTCATCAGGGACCTCACTCGTGTGGAGTCGGAGGCACAGAGTAGGAGATATTGCAGCCCTCCAGGCTCATGTCTCCAGGCCGGTCTTCATTTCTCTGAGGCAAGGATTCCTTGTAGAAGGTAGAGGAAGGTCCTTCCTGCAGCAGGCCCCGAGGTTGCTGGAAACACTGGAGAACACCGTCCCTCCCCCCACCAGACCCCCCACCCTCACCCCCACCCCACATACACGCTGTTTTGAGATGCTGCCTGGGAGCCTCGCCGAAGCTCTGGGAAAGGCGGTTGAACCATCGAGGGAAGAGACTGAAGAAAACCCACTCGGTGTCTTTTCTGAGCTCTCTCCGCTTCTGGCCACTGAACTCTGATGAGAAGTCCTTTGATCCTTAGTGCCCTGGGACGTGTTATGGTGTGCCCTTGATGACCTTAGAGGGGACATGAAAATGATCTCTCTTCATCCCAGCCAGAGACATAGCTCATCGGTAAAGCCCCATGGCATCCTGGGAAGAGTTCTGGCAAGCCAGCCGGGCAGAATGACACAGCAAAAATGACGGTTTGCACTGCATCGAGCTCCCATTTGCCTTGGCTACAGGGTTTCTCAAAGCCAGTGTCCAGTGACCAGTGTACCCTTTCCCCTTCCCCCCACCCCCAGAATGAGTCTCTACCCTCTCCTCCTCCTGATCCGCCCTGCAGAGGTCACTGCAGCTGGCCTCTCGGTCACAGGAGCCAGTGAAGTGGAAAATTTAAGACCAGCAACACAAGCTCTAGTCTAGAGATGTCGGCCTGTATGGTTCACTCAGGCCTGAGATGGTGGGCCTACTCTCCTGGCTCCAGCCGCTGGTGCCGCCCCGCCCCGCCCCGCCCCGCCCTTCCCCGTCCCCCTTCTCACTTGTCATCAGCAGGAAGTAGAGCTGTCCCTGAGCACCTGAGTCTTTTGCCCTCGCTGGATTGCCTGGCTGTCCCCCCTCTATGATTACTAGCTCAGGGTTTCCAGAATGTGGGGAAAAGTCTCTCTCTCTCTCTCTCTCTCTCTCTCCCTCTCTCCCCTCTCTCGGCCCCGCATGGGGTTACTCTCAACACCAAGTGAGGAGAGCTGAACTTGGGCCCTCTGCAAAAGCAGCCAGTGCACTTAACCACGTCTCCAGGTGGGCTCAGACTCAGGTCCCCATGCCCGCACAGCAAGCATGACTGATGGAGCCCCCCCCCCCCCAGCTGTCCTCCCCATCAGCTGTGCAGCCTCAGGACCAATGGCCATCTCCTGAGACCCTCTGCTCCACTCCACCCATCCTATCTGCAGGTCTTCCCTTCTGCACATCCAGTTCTGTTGGCAGAAGAAACAGCCCTGGGGAATTGCCTGCCACACCAACCCCTTGGTGAGCAGGAAGATGGGCTGTTCTGTGGTCGGCTACACATGCTTTAGAGACTTCCTCTGCCCCTAGATGTGTGGCATTAGACCAACCAGGGGCAGCTCTTGGGGTCTCAGCTGCCTCATGTGGAGTGTTTGGGGTAATAAAACCTGCCCCTGTTGCCACCAGAGAGATGAAATGCCTGGCTCGAAGCAGACACTTGAAAAATGGCAGGCATTATTTGTATTATTATACCACCAACACTTAATTTGCTTAAAATGTTTACTCTCTGAGAATCGATCCCCTCCCGGATCCAGAGAGGCTCATAAATTCTCAGCAAACCTTATACAATAAGAGTCTCTATCCAGAACTAATAATTCCCAAAGTGGGAGATTAATAATTTCCCGTAAACTTGCTGGTCTAGACATTAAGAGGTGGAAGGCTTTCTCAGCAACTCATAGAGCGCCCCCAGGCCAGAGCCGCTGCAGAGGAACAACAGGCTCTCAGGCAGAGGAAAATTCCAGTCTCCAGGCCCTGCCTCCGCACTGCGCATTGAATACAGAGGCAGCCAGCAGAGGGCACAGAAACCCATTAACATTTAGCAAAACACTGGGGTTTGTTTTCTGCGGAAATGTCAAGGATGCTGCTATCTGCGTCACTTGAAAATTCAAGAGTGGGGCTCAATTTGGGGGGCTCGAGGGTGGTGTTTCTGCCTGAGTCCTGGAACTTTTTGCAGAGCGGGCACGGGGGACATGTACATTGGCCAGGGAGACACGTGTATAGCCCTCACAACATCCGGAAAGGGGTCTGTTCTCCATCACTCTGGCTACGGAACAAGAAGGCCCAGTGTCCCATCTGCCCCAGGAAGTCACGTCCTGTGTCCCCACAGTATCACCCTTGACTTGTTTGGTTGCTATATGTTCTAAATTTAAAATGGAAAAAATTAAAAAATACCAATAACATCTGGGGCTCCAGAGTGCATGTGTGTGTCTCTGGGAAATGTCACAGGGATGTTTAGAGAATTCCATATCCTTGCAAGGTTATAATTCACCATTTCCTGTCCAAATCCCAGTCTAGACCCAGCTCTCCAGTTTTGTGGAAGTCCCAGGGCGTATGATGTTTATATATGTTGAAACCGCAGGCCTGGATGGTAAGGCCTTGAGTATCCCCCGTGTCCAGCAGGGGGGATGTTGGGGAGCATATTTTGCAGCTTTTGAAAGATCATACAGGGTTGGAGGGATGTGATTAAGGGTGTTCGCAGTCCTTACAGAGGGCCAGGATTCATTTTCCAGCTCAAATCCACCTGTAACTTCAGCTCCAGATGCCCTCTTCTGGACTCTGTGGTCACTGCATGCATATTCCATAGATGTATGCAGACAGTACATAAACACACACAGATGCATACATGCATGCACTTACACGTTCAGGGACACACGCACACACATGTTTTTAATTAAAAATCATTCGAGGGGCTTGGTTGGGATGTAGCTTAGTGGATTGTGTAACACCTGTGAGACCCTAGGTTCAATCCCCAGCCTTCCAAAAACTGGGTGTGTATGTCAGCTGGAATTCGAAGTTCAAGGACATCCTCAGTTACATGGTGAGCTCTAGGTCATCTTGGGCTACATGAGACCCAAGTGGGGTTTTTTTGTTTGCTTGCTTGTTTTTTTTTTTTTTTTAAACACCTGATCTTGTCTTGTATATTGTAAGTACAGGCCAAGGGAATGCCCGGGATGTGGTCCTAAGGGTTGGAAATATTTACTTGATCCCCAAGTTACAACTGTCAAGAGACACCCTGTGTATGTCTGTGCATGTAGGTTTAGGCATAAAGAATGATGTTAAAGAGTCTGAGGGCTGAGGCCCTGGGTCCATCCATACTGCATTGGGTATCAAGTTTGATTCCCAAAACCAAGTAAAAAGCCAGATTGGTGGAGACTGGATCCCTTGGGGTCTGTTGGCCAGCCATTCCAGCCTACTTGTAGTAGGCCAGTGAGAGCTCCTGCTTCAAGTAACAAGGAGGATGGAACCTGAGGAGAGGTACTGCTGTGGACATTTGCCCTCCACAAATGTGTGTGCCCACACATATGCATACATATACACCTTACACATGCACAGATGCACACATGCACAGAAGCACACACTTTCATATATGAATACACATGCACACACATACACATGTGCATGTGTGTACACATGAGCACACATGCACACTTACACATGTGCACACATGTACATACATATACACTTATACATGCATAGGAGCGCAGACAAGCACACACACAATGCACACAGACACATACCCACACAAACACACACATGCACACGAGCACACACAAACTCATATGCACACACACACACACAAACAGCTACACAATACAATGCACCTACACCCACACACATACTTGTACACACACAAAGAGGAAGAAAGGAAAAAGACCCGTCCCATCATAGCTCTTCAAAGCTGGGGAATTTTGACAATGAGCCTTTCCAACTGTGAATGCACCGAAAGCACTGAGGTAGGGGGCATAGGCTGTGTAAGCATTATGCCATAGCAGGTCAGGCAGGTTTCCCTAGACATGCCTGTGGGGCTGAGCACCGACATGCAGTGAGGACTGAAGGGTGAGCGGACATGTGCCCAGACTCTCCAGACATCTCCTCTCAGATGCTTAAGACAGGTTCAGTGACAGGGACAAGTCTCCAAAGCTTGCAGAACTTTTTAAAGCCCCAATTCCTGGACTCTGAAAGGAGCCCCTCCCAGACCAGCTCAGAACTAGCTTCTGCTAGGCAGTGCTATTGGAAACTGCAACTGCAGGCTGGAGATGGAGCTACCACCAGGTGTCGCCTGGAGCCCACAGATGGATTCCAAGCCAGAGCCTGGAGGCTAGCCAAATCCCCTTTCTCCCTGTGTTAGACCTTGTGCCTCAGCTTTCCCCGCCCCATTCTTACCTACTGTTTTTATCTTTGCGTAGGTGAAAAATAGTTTTTAAAACATTTAAATTTGAGCCGGGTGTGGTGGTGCATGCCTTTAATCCCAGCACTCGGGAGGCAGAGGCAGGCGGATTTCTGAGGCCATTTTGTAGGAACTCACTTTGTAGGCCAGCCTGGTCTACAAAGTGAGTTCCAGGACAGCCAGGGCTACACAGAGAAACCCTGTCTTGAAAAACCAAAAAAACAAAAAAAAAAAAACAAAAAAACCCATGTAAATTTGTATTTTCTTAAGATAGTGTCTCATGTAGCCCAAGGTACTTGACTCCTGGACTCATGTCTTCCAGTTTAATGGCTTTCCAGAGGCTTAGGAATCATGATCTCAGGGTTAAGAGTAAGAGATAGCTAGCTTTAAAAGAAAAAGAAATTGAAGAGTCTCACTGCTATGTTGCTCCGGCTGCCCTAGAATTCAATATGTAGCCGAGGCTGGCTTTGAACTCATAGAGATCCACCTCCTCCTTCCTCCCAAGTGCTGGGATTAAAGGTGTGCACCACCATGCCTGGCTTGTAAATCCACATTTTGACCTCCAAACAGTGGGATGCCTAAGACCTTTCCATTGTAACGAACATTGTAATGCATCAAGAAAGGAAAGGCACTTCGAGGGCCAAGCCTTGCTCCTCAGCTGAGTGCAAACCGTGCTTGTACACGGAAGGGCTGCGATCTAAGACACACACGCGATCAGAACCATGTGCAAAGATTCAGGAGCAGCATCCAGCTTGGGGCCGTGAAGTTCTAGCTTGGGTTCTGAAATGGGCCCGTAAAGTGGGTTCCCACCTGTAGGCAGAGTCCTTCTTGGAAAAGAACCAAACTCCACCTGGAGAGGAAGAGCATCAGCGGCCAACAGGTTAGACAAGTGCCCTGTGATGGGGGGGCAAGGAGGCGTCGTATTCTCTGCTTGCCATCCAGCAATGAGAGGTGTGTTTTACCTCAGTGCTCCTGCGCTGGGGCCCATCTGGGGCTCTGTCACCACCTTCCTTACCTAACAGTCATCTCTTCCAGGAACAAAGCCAGCCGCATGGCTTCTTTAAATCATCCTGGCCCTCACCAGACTCCTGCTCCACCCCTCACATAGCCTTCTCTGTCTTGACTTTCCCAAATCTCCCTTTGTGTGTGCTCATGTTTGAGTGTGTAAGGGCAGGTGTGTGTGGCGGCCAAACTGGACACGAGTTATCTTTTTCTTGCCTTTGGGCTGTTGAGGTGGCTCAGCAGATAAAGGAGCTTGCTGCCAAGCCTGATGACCTGAGTTTGATCCCTGGGACACACGAGATGTATAGAGAAAATTGACTTCCTCAAGTTGTCCTCTGACCAGCTCCATATGTGTGCACCCCCCGCTCCCCCTAATGTAACACAACATTGTTAAGGGAATCTCTAAGGGAAGGAAACCTAAGCTTACTGATTCAGCTAGACTGGCTGACCAGCAAGGGCTCCTCCTCTCTCCATCTCTCCAGAGCAGGGTTTACAGGCATGTGCTACCACATACCGCTTACATGGACACATGGATCAGACCCTCATGTTTGTGCAGCAGAGATGGGAAGTCACCACGGTTCACTCCCATCCCCAGATGTGAGCCAAAGGAGAGACGAGCCAATGCAAGTTACCAAAGTGTGGTATCAAGGAGGGTTCAGGTCAAAGGAGAGGTGGCAGCAGGTATTGGCGGGCAGTGCGGGAGTCTGGCCAGGCTCTGCTGGAATGAGCCATGAGATTCTTTGGAAAAGAGCTTGGGACATCTTTGGATGTCAGGCACAGAGATATTGTAAAACCCTACAAGCCCACTCCATGGGACATACCAGAGAGAACTTGAGCTATAATTCCACACAGAAAGTCACACACACAGAAAGTCACACACACAGAAAGTCACACACGGTCGTGTTTGTAGCACCTTTGCTTACATAATCAGAAAAATCTAGCCACCCAATTTGAGGTGCTCATACAGGGAAATATTAGTTACCCACAAAAAGCAAAAAAAAAATTTAATTAAACCCCAGTGAATGGGTCCAACCCAGTTACCAGTTATGAATAAGCTCCACAGCGGTAGAAACTTAATGCCTGGCGGCCGGGGAGAGGCTTGCCAGGAAAGGCAGGGTAGGAAGCGAGTTCAAGTAGCCTGTGGGCAGAGTGTACATGCTGGGGTGTCTGATGGAAGTGATTGTTGTACAACAGTCTAGAACCCTCTCGACGACTGTGCACTTTAAATGAGCAACTGTTGGCACGTGATTTCTGTCGATGGGCCCAGAGTTCTGTTTAGCCTATGTGTATTCCTGTGTGCGCTCTCAGGTGTGTGTATGGGTGTGGAAGGTAGTGGTTGACATCCAACACTCATGCTGGCTTGAGTCATGTGGACACAGGGCAGAGGGACAAGACAGTGGAGGGAATCCAGTGTCTGACTCTAGTGGGCTTGTACCCAGAGCTAGAGTCTTAGGTAGTCTGTCTCTGGGGGGTGGGGCCTTAGCATGCTTGACTCTCACATGGCCCATGGCTCTAGGTGCCCACCTTGGGATTCCTCAGACCACTCCAGTGTCTGAGTTTCTCTTCAGAGTGAGGTGTAGCCTGGTCTCCTCTTCCTAGGTTAGCCCCAGAACACACTTGCTGATGCTTCTGCTTTTCCCCCCAGTCTACACTCCCACCTCACCCCACCACCCCGCCTTGTTCACCGGACTTGTCCCAAAGGCATTAAGTTCTGAAGATGCTCCCAGCCTTCTCTTCCAGATGTTTCCAAGCCCACAAGGGAAGGAAGTGAGTTACCCAGAGACGCCAGATAATTTAATATCTTCCTAACCCCCGCCGTCATAGTCCGGGTGATTTATCTTGAGAAAGGTTCTGGATGGTGTATGGGGCGGGGGCGCTATCCCCCCTCCAGGAAGTGCAGAATTAGAGCTGGAGAAGATGACTGTTAACAGCTGCCAGAGTCAGGTCCAGAGGGAAGTCTTTGACCTGCTGGGTCGCTTCAGACGCTGTGACCATCCCTTTGAGGGGAAAAAAATATCTTGCCTGGCATCATTCGCTGTATATATTATACATCAATGTATATATTTAGCAAAGAATTTCAAATTCTTTGGGAACAAGAATCCCAGCATCCGGTTTTCACATGTCCAGAACAGAGATAAGGATCAGATTTAGCCCGTAACACTGATGCTATAGGACATGCATGCGGGGCCGGGGCCAATGTGTATCCCCTTTCCCAGAGCTTGTGGCCAGATGGACGTGCAAGCTTCAGAGTTTGCAGAACTCCCCTTCCTCTTGGACTCTCAGAGGTCAAGGCTAGCCTGCAGCAGATGGGAATGCAGTTAGGGGCCTGGGATGTTTGGAGAGAGGCTCTGTGGCCTAGTTCTGTACAGAAGTGGAGCCTTGAATTTGAGGGGGGGTGGACCATACAGGGCAATATTGAATCTTCAAGTCACTTAGCTGCCTCTCAGCCAACTTCTGGCTGTATGTCAATCAAAGCTGAGCACACTGAGGCCTGGTAGTCAGTCAACCAGGCAGATAAATCAGGTGGGAATTAAAGCCAGGCCAGGGTACACAGGTTCTAGAAAACACTTAAGTGGACGGGTTGGTTGTAGTGTGTTGGAGGGAGAGGCTGGAGTATCTGTTCTCAGTCACAATCACCCTGTGGGGCTGGTGGTTGAAGAGTGCCTGGCCTGTGGAGCCCGGCTCTAGCTGCACTGAGAGACACTGACCAGCTCTAGCTGCACTGGGAGTTACTGACCTGGCTCTAGCTGCACTGCGAGCTACTGACCGACCATTCTGGCCTGGGTCACCTGGGTCCTAGTTAGGGTTTCCACCACTGTGAACAGACACCATGGCCAAGGCAACCCTTATAAAGGACAACATTTAGTTAGGGCTGGCTTTACAAGTTCAGAGATTCAGTTTATTATTAAGGTGGGAACAAGGCAGCATCCAGGGAGATGTGGGGCTGGAGGAACTGAAAGTTCTAAACTTTGCTCCAAAGGCTGACAGGAAAAGACTGGCACCAACGTGGCTAGGAGGAGGGTCTCAAAACCCATACCCACAGTGACACACTTTCTGCAACAAGGCCACACCTCCTGATAGTGCCACTCCCCGGGCCAAGCATATTTAAACCACCACGTTCTACTCCCTGACCCTGATAGACTTGTTCAAACACATGAGTCTATGGGGGGCCATACCTAAACATAGCATAATGCAAAAATACATTTAGTCCAACTTCCAAAGTCCTCACAGTCTCAACAACGTTTAAAAGTCCAAAGTTCTAAGTCTCTTATGAGATTCATCCAATCTATAAACTATAATTCCCTATAAAATCAAAATGAAAAAAGCAGATCACATACCTCAAACAACACAGGCCATATACATTACCATTCCAAAATGACATAGTGAAGAAATCCTGGACTAAAGGAAAACCAAAAACCAGCCAGGCAATCTCCAAACTGCATCTCTATGTCTGATGTCACGGCAGCCTTCAGATCTTCACTCTTTCTTCATCTTTGTTGACTGAGGTTCTTTCTTCTGTGCTGGCTCTATTTCCTGTTAGCAGCTTTCCTCGGCAGGTATCCCACAGCTCTGACATCTCAAACATCTTGGGGGTCTTCAAGGCAACTTCAATGGTACAGCTTCTTGTTCCAATGTCTGGGCTCCACACATG
Source organism: Mus minutoides (assembly GCA_902729485.2). Lineage (NCBI taxonomy): Eukaryota > Metazoa > Chordata > Mammalia > Rodentia > Muridae > Mus > Mus minutoides. The sequence continues at coordinate 48,280 of LR751997.1, forward strand.
ATCTTCTGGGCTCCTCCAATGGGCTTGGGTCACGTCTCTAGCTCTGCCTTCTGTGGTACTCTAGGCTACGGCTGATTCCACTCCACTGCTTCTGCTGCTGCTGTTCTTAGTGGTCATCTCATGGTACTGGCATCTCCAATACACTGGGGTCTTCTGCTGCAAGTAGGCTTCACCAATAGCCTCTCGTAGGCTCTCTTCATGGTGCCAAGCCTCAACTTTTTTGCATGACTCCTTCAGTCCTGGGCCATCAACTGGAACTGAGGCTGCACCTTCACCAATGGCCTTCCATGGCCTCTCATAGTGCCAAGCCTCAGCTGCTCTTCATGACCCCTTCATGCCTTCAAAACCAGTACCATCTGGGTGACTCTTACACATTACCAAGTACAGCTGCAGCATGAGGTAGAAGCCTTGTCTATCTCTGGAACACAGCTTCTCTGTGCTCTCAGAAAACACTTCCCAGAAGTGTTGGACTACCAAGCCTGGATTTAGGTTTTTCATGATGATTATGCTTCAAAATCCAGATCAAAAGCTTGTGCTTTGTCAAGGTAACACACAATTATATCTCCTTATGTCCAAACAAAAGCAATAACCAGGTCATAATGATCTAACTATCCATTGTTCAACTGCAAACACAAACAACAAGCTTAGCTGGGTGGGATCCTGCCCCGAGGTCACCACTCCTTTAATCCATTTATCCCCTTGAACACAGGATTCAGCTCCACTTCACTACCTGGTGCCCCTTTATTATTACTTGAACCATTTTGTACTTTTTCTTTTTAAGCTTGCTAGCCATGCTTGATCAAAATGCTCTTTGTAAGACTGAATAGGTGTGGCCTAAGGACAATGTTTAAACTAGGCTTTTTTGAGACTTCCTTTCTTAATGCAATTAATTTGATTCTCTTCACCTCAGCCTCAGGCAGATTCTCCAGACAAGGGCAAACCCCAGCCATGTTCTTCACCAAAATATAAGAACAGCCTCTAGGTCATATACTAACATTCTTCTCCTTTAAAAATCTCTTGAGCTGGGCATGGTGGCATACACCTTTAATCCCAGCACACAAGAGGCAGAGGCAGGCAGATTTCTGAGTTTGAGGCCAGCCTGGTCTACAAAGTGAGTTCCAGGACAGCCAGAGCTATACAGAGAAACCCTGTCTTGGAAAAACAAACAAACAAACAAACACACAAACAAACATCTCTTGAGCCAGGCCCCCACAGTTCAAATCACCCTCAGCACCAATGCCTTCCATAATCCTACAGGGATGGCACATTTAGCATCGATTAGAGCATTTTACCACTTTCCAAATGCAAAGTTCCCAAATCCACATTCTTCCAAACAAAAACATGGTCAGGTCTATTACAGCAATGCCTTAGTCCCTGGTACCAACTTCTGCATCAGTAAGGGTTTCCATATGAAGAGACACCATGACCAAGACAACTCTTATAAAGGACAACATTTAATTGGGGCTGGCTTACAGGTTCAGAGGGTCAGTCCATTATCATCAAGGTGGGAACATGGCAGCGTCCAGGCAGAGGTGGGGCTGGAGGAGCCCAAAGTTCCACATCTTGATCGAAAGATGTGGCAGACGGGGCATAGTGACCAGCCAGAGCCCAACCCTGCTACCCCAGGCTGCTGTACCTCCTACCAGCCCCATCTCAGAGTGGTGCCCCTTCTTAACTTTCCCCACCTCCTATGTCTGAGTCGTCTCCAAGGGCTGGGGTCGTCTTCAAAGGCTGGGGTAAGCCTCCACATTTCTTCTGCTCCGTGCCTCTCAGACAATCCTTGGTGGCATGGTTGTTAGCATCTCTCACCATCAGAATTATTGCTCTGTAAAAAAGCGAGGCCATGTTTCTCTTCTGCCTTGAACCTTCGATGACTCCCTACTGCCCTTTGGATAGAAAGCAGACTTGAGGCTGTGGCTTTATAGGTTCCGTGTACTCCCGTGAGCCTTTTGCGGATCTCACTCTGGGTCTCAGGAATGTGCGTGCTCTCTGGTTCTCCCTGTATTACAGCCTGCACAGGTGGTTCTGACGAGCTGGGATCCCCTCGCTTCTCTTTGTCTAGCTGGTCCCAAGGTCAGCATCTCCATTGCCTTTTCAGCTTGCTCATTGCTGACGTGATGATGGAGACAGTGCAGCCACCTTGTAGTCTTTAAGACAAAGAATTTTCCAGAGATTCAGCTCTTATTTTAAGAAACTGTGAGCTAGCAGTAGCAGCAGTCACCCATTTCCCCTGTTGTCACCTACTTGTCACCTTAGTAGGTTCTTCTGTTATTTCCAGCCAAATCTCAATGGACATAGTCTTCCTTCTATATGTTCCCTCTAAACAAACATCTACGAATCTATGTAGAGGAGTTCAGCTGCGCTGTGCATTTATGCACTCTGGATTTTATGGTGAGTGTCACTCTATCTCTTCAAGGCCCCTGAGAGAGGTCTGAGCTAGGGACACAGCTCAGTAAACTGAGGAGAGGGCGACTGCCAACTTCTTCTGTAGCCCACGTTCACACCTTTTACCATTGACTTTGAAGGATCCCCTGAGCATGGTGCCTGTTGTCCAGCCTCTGGACTTAGGGTGTGGCCATACATGATGATGTGGTTCCAGCTCAGAGCAGAAAAGAGAATGGACCCCGGGACCCTCATTCCCTCTCCTACTTCTCTGAGTGTTGTTACCATTGCTGTGGGAAGGACACATGACTACCTGTGAGGTGAGCAAAGGACATGGGAACAGAGCTCCTCAAAGCCCAGTACAACAAGTAGAATCCTCGTGACGTACGGATGCAGGAGCCACACACAGGCATGCTTGGGGCTGAGGTCTGAGCTCCGCAGGTTCTTTCCTGAGCAGCTCTACAACTTAAGAGCCTTATGAGGTGACTCAGTCTCACCTGCTGAAGCTGAGCCGTGTCTCCAGGCATCTCATCTGAGCTCAAAGCACGAAGAGAGTCAGCTTTGGAAGCAGCAAGAGCAACTCATATGTGGGCGGGTAAATTGGGACCAACTAGACAAAGAGGGGCCTGGTAACAAGGTCCGTGCTGGGCAGTAGTAGCTAACTGATGCAGTAGTCTTATACCTGTGACTTGGAACCAAGAAATAGCCACCTCATGGCTCTAGGCGCTGAGTGCCATGCAAGAGCCTGACTGGGATCGTAGTCATTTCTCTCCAGGGAAGGTGTGGCCCGGGACAGCGATCAGACACAGACAGGACATTCTCTCCTTCCTGCCTCCAAGCCCTGAGAACACCTGATCTTTAGCAGCACAGAGATATAGTCACACACAGCTTGCTGCATGCACACCAGAGCTTCCAGATGCTAGCCTCTGCATCCACGGCCCTTCCTCTGTCCTCCATTCTACCGTGCTGAACTCTGGGTCAGAGCCTCGTGGGGGAGGGCAAGAAGGATCTGCATAGCTCCGAGGGAGGGTGCTGTCCTCATGTGAGGTCTGTTACCTGGCTAGTGTTGTCTTCCCAGGGGCCTTTGCCCCGTTCGCTGTTCCTGCAGAGAATGCTTGTGGGGGGAGGAGTCCCTACTCCCATGCTGAAACCTCTCTGGGTCCTCCTACCTCTTCTAGCAATGGGAATGACTAGTGTTGCCAAAATCACCTGTCCCACTTGCTGTCCCACTTGCTGTATCCGTTGCTGCTTACCAGCCAGTGGGCACGAGTGAGGCCACGCTCGCAGCCCAAATGCCACAGTCTTGCTTTGTCTACCAGTCCTTCTGGGGCCTCAGAAAATCCCGTAGACTTTTTCCACCCTAGGCAGTTCTAGGGCCTTACAGCTGTCACACACACACACACACACACACACACACACACACACACACACACACACATATATATATATATATATATATATATATATATATATATGCTTCTGAGAGGGTGGGTATGTTGGTCACCATTGCCCTCTGCTGGTGACATTAGGTTCTGCCGTGGGCCTAGGTCATTGGTCCCATAGTATAGGGAAGACCAGGATCTCCATAGAGTCTCCGTACCTCAGAGCACCTTCTGCTCTTCCTCTTCCTCCTTCACCACCCTGCCCTCTTTCTCCACCCCCTGAGAAACCAAGGGACTGTAAGAGATGGGGCAGGACTGGGGGTGTCTGGCAAGAAGCACCTGCGGTTGAGCGCCAGAGCTCTGTTCTGATGCCCCCACAGGGCTCGGGATAGTGGCTGTGGCAGGCAAGACCCAGACACTTCTCCAGGCTGCCATAGTGGCTGCCTCAGATGCCCCCAGGCTAGTTTCAGTTTTCACATGTGACAGAAAGCAGTGGGGACCCTTGTGAGGCTGAATGATAACTCTCCACAGCCTCTTTCTTCACTGGGAGAGAGTGGGCAAGCTAAGCCACAAAGCTGAAGGGACTCCTGTATGTTCTCTGCAGACTAGAATGAAAGGCCAGCTACCCACCTAGTCAATGACAAGTGAATCTCCCTAGGGACACATCACCCACTGAGCTCACCAGCATGCTTATCTAATGGCTACCATATTTACTCAGCTCAGCTCTCTGTGCATTTAGGACCAGTTTTCTCATCTGAGTGAGTGAGTGAATGAATGAATGAATGCACACACAGATGAAGAGAGAACTCCCCTATATCACTTGGGACATTTTAGGGTCTAATTAGCAGAAAAAAAATCATTGTAAACTTGCTTAAATCCTAAGAGAGTACTGCTGGCTCAGGAAACCGTGTCACTCTCGGGTGGAGTGAATGGTCCTGTCAGGTGTCCCCGTCTCATCCTTCCCCGGCGGGCACAGGAGGCTTCTCAAGCTTCCCTGTGCTCTTTTCCTGTGTGACCGCTCACTCGTTCGCTCATGTCAGTGGGTCTCCCCTGCAGGAAGCTCCAGCCGTGGGCTCCTCAGAGCTCGAAGCCTACAGCGAGCAGCTTTCTCCCCCCCCCCCCCATCAGATTTCAGAGAAGTCCCCACCGAGCTACCTGGTCCCGTACTCATCCCAGACTCAGTCCCAGCCAGGCATGGCATCAATCCCAGCAACAGGGAGACTGAGATAGAAGGACCGGGAGTTCCAGGTCAGCCTGGGCTACATAAGAAAAACCAGACTCAAAACATAAAACAATTCCTGTTCCCCAGCCGGATGGGATACTCCGATTGGCCGTTGGCTAATGGTTCCGCCCCAGTCTGTACACATTGGGTTGGGGGTGGAGCATCGTGACTGACACCTGGCCACAGATTACAGGGAAGGAGTAAAGAGTGAATATGCTCAATCATTATATTACTTTATAATTTAAAATCACACGTTGTGCTACCTAGCTTGATCCACTTCAGGAAGCAGACTTGTAGCTCTTTTCCAACTTTGAGAACCTGTACAGTTCTTGTGATGTTAGGTCCTTAAAGAAAAAAAAAAAAGGTGGAATTGGACAGTAATTTCCTCGGAGTGCATTTAGCTCTTAGCTGCCCACACACAGAATGTATGGTATTAACTCTGGACATCACCCCGGATAGGCTTTTTCAGCCATTAGGGTGGGAGATTTAGGGACACAACTCCAACTCCAAGCAGTACACCACAAGACTGTCCTCCTATGGCCTGGGATGAGCCATTAGTGATGTCAGTGGCTGCCATTTCTCCTTATAACCACAGCAGGGAACGCTAAGAGTCAACTTACACTGCAGGGGTTGGGGGGGGGGGTGATCTTACCTGAGCTGTGGCAGTGTGGGGTGCCGGGGCTGCAGATGGGAACCTTTGCAGTGGAAGTGTCCTTTTTGGCCTTCTGTCGGCTTCTATGATGTCCCTGCATTCCCTTGATGTGCTTGCCATCCACTGGAATCTTGGAATACTGAAAAGACTCAGGTGTGTTTGCTGTTAATTCAACAGTTGAGTCTTGGGTTGACTGAGTGCTCTATGCTCTGGCTTTGCTTCTCAGATCCCAAGCTCTGTGCCTCTACATCCAGTCCAGGCAATGGGTCCATGCCAATTCACCAATAACGAACACTATATATGGTTGGGGCTCCCAAATCGAAAAAGAGTCTATCGCTTGCCTGATAAGATCGAAAACCAAAGAGAGATAGATGAATCAGCCAAGGCCTACTTACAACACTTACCTAACCACACATACACGCACCTAAGAGTGTGTACCCAGTATGGTACCCAGTTCAAAGGGTGAGTCTGGAAGTTCATGTCGGCTCTCCACTGCCCTTTCCTGCCCTCCCACAGCCGCAGGGCAACGTCAGAGCAGTCTCTAATCCCCCACACCCAGCATCACAGCAGTGTCCAGCTCCCCTCTGCAGGACCATGGTGGTCTCCAGCCCTACCACCCCAGCATCAAGACAGTCTGCAACCCTCCACCCCCATAGTATCAAGGAGGTCTCCACCTCCTCCTCAGGGGTTTGAACAATGGCAGCTTGGGTACCTGCGCTCCCAGGAGCGTTTTGGGAGGCAGAGCCTTGGCAGACCTCCCATGAGGCCGCTTGCTCGTGAGGTTTGTTCCCCATTTGTCCTTAGGTATGAGCCGGTGATCGTCACCAGGAATCGCGTTCCTTATGGCATTTTAAAGAGGTTTTAATAGGCTCATTATATCAGCTAGTGGGTTAAAGCAACGCCATCTGTCTTCTGACTTCTTAGATCAGGAGTGCAGACGCAGCTCTTCTGGGCTGGGCTTGCTCCAAGTCAGTGTCGGAAGGGCAGTGTCCTCCTCTGAAGGCGGGAAGTTTGCACCTCACCTGCTTGGATGGTGATTGCTAGCTTCCACCAAGCAAGGGATGCGGGAACAGAGGTGTGTGGCAGAAAGCAGGGGGGAGACAGAGAGATAGAGACAGAAAGAGACAAAGAGACAGACACAGAGAGAGAGACAGAGACAGAGAAAGAGAAAGGGAGAAGAGTCAGGGGAGGAGAGGACACAGAATTTAAGCAAGTAGCAGGCCTTCAGAGAGAAACTTCTGTCCCTGGGGAAGTGTCCTTGGAGGGTGTGTGGAGAGCCCTCTCTGGTTTGTCAAGGGCTTTGACCATGTAACACCACCATCTGTCCCCAGTTATCAGAGGACAGGCTAATGGGGCGTGGACTTCAAACCTGGCAAACTGTCAGCCCAATAGGCCTTTCCTCTGCTTGGTCTAGCTGCCTGAGGTATCTCACTACAGGACAGACAAATGACTAAGCTGCAGGGTTTCCAGCTCCCTCATTTTGTAAATTCATTGAGGAAGGGAATAAGCCACATAGATTTTCTTTATTGACCAACAGTGTTTCCCCCCTGGGGTTCATAGATACCATTTTCTTGTTTGCTTAAATACTTAAAAATGAATATATTCCTCACTAATTCAGTATCAACTTTGCATAGGTCATTCGAATCAATACTCTTAAAAATATCAAGTCAATAGATTTTTTTTTGTCTTCAGGAAGTGCTTCTGGAACATTCTGAGTTTTTCCTTCCAATGTTTCTAGTCTCTGCCTGAGGTCAATCATGCCTCTCCCTCGGGGTTCTAGTCTCTGGGGACCTTTGAATACAGAGATCTCTGCAGCCACCTACAGCACAGTCTCCCCACATAGGCTGCTGCTCTTGCCTTCCTCCCTTGGCAGGGGTTGGATGCTCCCCTGATCTCTGCACTATGGGGCTTTTACACACCTGGTTACCTGCCAGGGCAGAGGACCTTCCCACTCCTCAGTGCTCCCAGAGACCTGTGGGCCTCTCCAGCCCACTCTAATCAGTAGAGTGCTCCTTGGAGCCACTGTGAGAACTTTGGAAGGGCAGAGGTTATTATGGTGGCCCCAGTAGGACAGCGTTCTTTCCGAGTGCCTGTTTCCTACTGTCTTAGTCAGGGTTTCTATTCCTGCACAAACATCATGACCAAGAAGCATTTGGGGAGGAAAGGGTTTATTCAGCTTACACTTCCACTCTGCTATTCATCACCAAGGAAGTCAGGACCGGAACTCAAGCAAGTCAGGAAGCAGGAGCTGATGCAGAAGCCATGGAGGGATGTTCCTTACTGGCTTGCCTCCCCTGGCTTGCTCAGCCTGCTCTCTTATAGAACCCAAGACTACCAGCCCAGAGATGGTCCCACCCACAAGGGGCCTTTCCCCCTTGATCACTAATTGAGAAAATGCCTTAAAGTTGGATCTCATGGAGGCATTTCCTCAACTGAAGCTCCTTTCTCGGTGATAACTCCAGCTGTGTCAAGTTGACACAAAACTAGCCAGGACACCTACCAAGGGGGACGACTAGTGGATCCTGCAGACTTTCTGCCAGGCTTTGGCCTTTGGGGTCTATTTGTGATCATTTTGGATCTAGAAAGGCATTTTGGGTCTAAGGACCCAACAGGTCACATGACATGTTTGTGCCAGCTCTGATCTCATTAGCACCCTGCCTGGTTTGCTGAACGATGACACTTGAAGGTCCTAGTCTTGGGTCAAGCCCAGCCAGATAAACAAGGCAGGAGGAAGTCTGTCTCAAGAGATTTAGTTGGCTTAAAGTAAGGTCCGTCTGGGCAGGTGTGAGACCCGTGGAGCTGACCCTGAGTACAGGCTGGCCTCTTGGTGTGGCTGTAACAGTGACCGTGGGTGGCAGGTCACCTAGCTGGGCCTGATCCATGCAGGATGTACAGGAAAATCTCTATAAGGTCAGTTGATGCTGGGCTCAAAATTACTGTTCAGTTGACTAACAGGGACCATGGTCTTGCCGATTTGACAGTGAAGGAACCCTTCACTATGTTCCTTTGGAAATGTACCCTAAGATCCAGTGAGGCCCTGAGAAAGATACAGATACAATATACATATATCTATATAGACACTGGTCCATAAGGGTCCAGCGTATAGGCCCATGCATAATTAATAGGTGAGCTAGATGTATTTCTGTGTGTAATTCATACGTCTGTAACCGCCACCCCCCCTCCCCAATCTCGGAGCCAGATGGGCTGTTGACTCTTTCCTTTGGAAACTGGCTCCGCACAAATGATTTAGGCATAATTTATATGCTTCCCCAGTGACAAGTCTTGGCCCATATAATTAGCTGTAATGATAAATACAAATAAAATATGGGATAATATGTGGCCAATTACCCGTGCCAAAGCTATAATTCCATCTGTGGGGATGATAAACCGCCGAGAGCAGCGGCAGTCCTGTGGGGTTGGCTCCCAACACCAGAAATCGCCTGACAGCTGACCGTATGATGTGAGGTGCAGTTGTGTGGTGGCATCTGAGGCGCAGGGAGCCGGGGAGATCAAGCTCCAGAAGAGAAGGGCTCGAGCTGAGTCTGCCTGTACTTGTGAGCCTCAGGGACAGGCCCACTAGGCTTCACACAGCACTGCCGGTGACCTTCCGGCGAGCATGCAGACACACAGGCCAGGCAGCTGAGCCGTGGGAGCCTGAGGGCCTGGCCGTGAGCAGCCTCGCTCCAGGCCCCGAGCAGTGGGAATGACACTGGGAGGCAGGACTCTGTAAGTCCTGAGGACCTTGTGGGACATGACTGGTGCTCCCAGGATAAATGCAGAAACAGGCTTAGAATCACTGGTAGCTGCTGTACGGGCTTGGTAAAGATGAGGGGCGGGCGTGAGACTGGGCTGCACTTAGCTCTCCAGGACTCTCAATACTCGGTTAAGTGGATCTCCCTCCGCCATCCTAGGGAGCAGCTACTGTGTCACAGGGCCTGTGGAAGGCAGGAAAATGGCTCCAAAGATCTCAGGTCCCAATCCCATTACTTGGGAAAAGTTGGACACAGGTAAATCAAGGACCCAGAGATAGGGTGAGTGTCCCGGGGGGACCCTAATACCATTGCAAGGATTCCTGGAAGAGGAAGGCGAGGAAGATTTTAGACAGACAGCAGGACAGGACAGAGTGACAACCCCAGGAGACAGGTATATAGCAAGCCACACCCAACACTACCAGAAGTTGGTGTGGCAGGCTCTACCCCAAAGCTGTAAGAAGGGGCAGAGCCTGCTGACGCCTGCTGTGTAGTTGAGCAGGTTTGGCCCCCATAGATTTATGTGTTTCAGTGCTTGGCACCATTAGGAGGTGTGGCCTTTTTGGAGTGGGTGTGGCCTTGTTGGAGTGGGTGTGGTCTTGTTGGAGTAGGCATGGCCTTGTTGGAGGGAGTGCATCACTGTGTAGGTGAGCTTTGAGGTCTCCTGTGCTCAAGCTCTGCCAAATGTGGAAGAAAGTTTCCCTCTGGCTGCCTGAGGAAGACAATCCCCTTCTGCTGCCTTCAGATCAGGATGTAGAACTCTCAGTTCCTCCAGCACGAAGTCTGCATGCCACGGAGTTTCTTCACAGCAGTAAAACCCTAACTAAGACACCTGCTTCAGGCTTGTGCCCCCAGGCCATGAGAGTCAATCTGTAATGCTTGTCACATAACTGCGGGGCACCCACCCCAGCCAGGCATGTGGCAGCTGCTTGGAGCCACCTCAGGGGCCTCAACATTCCTTACTGATATTGGAAGTCACTGTATTGGGTCTCTATGATGCTGTAACTATGTCATTGGCTCAGAGACTTAGCTAGGATACATGACCCCATGGCTTTAGAGGAGGGCACCTGGCAGCTCCACCAGGATCGGTCTTGGCAACCTGTGCTCTTCTCTAGAGGGTCTGGAGGATATCCTCTGTTATACAAGACTACTCTGACCCAAACAATGGCCACCTTGGAGAGTTTGCTTGCCAAAAGTCACCTCAGCTGGGCCTGTTGGGTGATTGTCTATGCCATCCTCCCATAGTGGGACAGGGAGGATCGTAAGACCACCAGAGTCTGCAGCCACTTGCTCCACACCACCTACAGTATCCAACTCTGTCCTAACCGCATGAGGCGTTGGGGAGGGCACAGAGCGTACAGGCCAAGTAGAATAGGAGAGCGACTCCGTGTGTGTAGTTATGGGACAGTTGTCGTTTCTGCTGGGTGGAGATTTCCTAGTGCAGACTTTTACTGGGGGACCTTCCACACTTTTGTAGGTAACTCTTCATTCTATGCTCTGAGAAAGTCCAATGAGCTTCACTGGCTCCCCGGAGTGAATTTTAGTGGAATGGCGTCTCCATTGATCACTGGGGCCTTAGGAAGGAGGAGTTGCTTATGTGTCCCCTGGGAAGGAACTTAGCAACAGCCCAGTCCCTGGCTGTTCTGTTTTCTAGAGGCCGCTGAGGGTGGGGAAGAGGGCTCCGTCTCCTGGCCAGGAGCATGAGGAATTTAGATGCCTGAGCCTATGGGAGTCCACAGGGTAGTGGGGAGAGGAGGGGAGAGATGGGCCAGGCAGAGTCAAAGCTATTACAAAGGAGACATCATGCTTTAGGCTCAAAATATAAGGACATGCCGAACTAAAATAAACTAATAACCAACAACTCAAAGCACACCTGTAATCAAGATAAATAACATTTTAATGTAATTTTTAAAAATCAAAATTAATACCAAAAAATCTATGCAAACAAAATACCAGGGCTTTAAATAAAGACAGATGAATTACAGTGTTATGCTCAACAATATTGGAGCTGGAGGCAACAGGATAAAATCAGTGAGAGGATCCCTTATTTACTGAAGGCTTCAATATTTTATAAAACATGGAGATGTTTGTATCGACTTTAGGTTTTTAAAAAAGTTATTTGTAGAGTGCTGATTTTTAGTGCATCTGCTTTAATTTTCTACCCATTTTTATCCCATGTTTGGTGGTAGATGGCAGACCAGGTGACAAATTTCCCAGGAGGGTGGCCCGAGCATCCTGTGAGGGCTCACCACCTGCTGAGCAGACAGGATGAGGCTCTCTGCAGCGGGCCTCTGTCTCATGCAGTATCGCAGGTGTCCAGCAGGGGGCAGCATGGCACCTCAAGTTCCGCCTGGGCCAGGGGCATTTCGGTCCTACAAAGGTGCCCAGACAAGAGAGGGAGGCAGAAGGCTGCTGGAAACCCCTGCTCTTGGGGTGGTGGTGGGGTGGGGTGAGGGTGGTGGTGGAGTGGGGTGGGGTAGGGGGCTGAGGGGATTGGGTAGTGGGGTGGGGGCCCCAAGTTATAGACAGGGTGAACTGTGTAGTTTTATTGCCTTTGAATTGAAAACGAGCAGAATGAACAATGTGCGAGATTGAATGTGAATGCCACACCCGTCTCACCGCAGCCGCTCTGGCCGGGACGGACTCTTCCTTGTGAATGCAGGTTGGGGTGGGCTGCCCTCTGCCACACCCTGCAAGGTGTGCCCTGCTTCTCTGCTCCACCTTGTCTGTCAGTGGGGACGGGAGCAGCCCCGGAAGGCCGGGAACATGAGTACCATATTCTGGCCAAACGTCCACACAGCGTTCCCACCACATAGCAAGCAGGTGGCAGGTGGCAGGTGGCAGGTGGCAGGTGGCAGGTGGCAGGTGGCAGGTGGAAGGTGGAAGGTGGAAGGTGGAAGGTGGCAGGTGACATCACCCCTGGATGGCCCCTGCCCCTTTTGGGATCATGATGGAGCAGTGCTGTGGGCTTGGCCAGCCTCAGACTCCTGGGTCTTATCGATAACACACTTCCCCACTGAATGACATCTTTGCCTCCCATGGGACATGCAGGGAAGGCACCCAGCTGTCACAGTGCTTGTAGGGTGCCTACTATGGGCTGGGAGCTGTGTAAAGGTTCTGGGGGTTCACCTCTCCAGGGTCCTATCTAACTGCAACTAACATTCAGTGGGGACGCAGGGCTGCTGGGCTGGGAGCCCAGGGTGAGCGATAGGGGAGCGAGGGATAAACAAGACTCAATTCCTCTCAGGTGATCGTTTAAAGTAGACTGGATATGGGTGATGAGTGTTTGGGGAGTCAGGGCATCTTGCCCTGAAAGAGCGGCTCCCACTTTGGCACCCCAATGCCGGGGAAGGACTCGATTTTCATTCCTTATTTTGTGCTGTTCACATTTTATTCATTTTCTGCAGAAGGCAAGAGCACATCCTTTGATAATTTGAAAGGAAAATCATGAAAAGGTAAGATGTTCGGGCAGAAACCCATTTAGACATAAATGAACCCAAAATCAGTGATTCTCAGCAGGAAGCTACAAGAAGGTTCTGTGAAAACCTGCAGTTGATTGAGCTTGGCATCTGGGGTCTGCCCCGTCCACACCGAAGGAACTCGGTGAGCCCAAAGTGCGCGCGCCTCACCTGTTATTTGCATTTTCTCAGATAGAAAAATTGAGACCCTGGGATAAACCATCCAAGGTCACAGAGCACAAAAGACTCTAGATTCAGAATTTGTCCAGAGCCAACTCTTGACACCCTTCAGGATGTTGTCTCTTAGGGTTCCTTGTTAATCTCACCGGCTTCTAGCTGGGGACAGTCATTACTGACAAACCAGGACCTTTGAGCACGGTGTCCTTCAAGGGATGAGGGGTGAGACCCAGGCTCCTAGATTTGTCTCTCCTTCCTCTGCCATCGCTGATGGGAAAACTGAGGCTCAGAGAAGCCAAGCCACCATCTCTCTCCTACAGTTAGTGTGGTTGGCTCCTGGTCCTGTTCCACATGGGTAGGTGGGCCTGACCCAGGCTTTGAGGTGCTGGTGGGCTGTGGGACCCATGGGGAGCAGTGGGCACCTTGGTGACCACACTATCCTAGATCTTCTCTTCCTGGGGGGGGGTCCTTTACCCTCCAACCTCCCCAGGTCCCCTCTCCTCATCATTGTCTCCGTCCCCTGAGACCCCCGATACACTCTCAGCTCAACAGTGACCTCAGCAGGGGTCCCGGGAGGCTCTTTTCCAGAGCACTGCCCCTTCTCAGAGCTTCTGTCTTAGGGAGTGGTGCAGCTTGGGGCCCTCTTGGGGTCTGTGGCTGCTGGAGTCTTGTCTTCAGGGCCGGCAGCTTTGTGGCTAGCCTTCATCTTGCTCTGGGACAGTGGGAAGAGTACCAGGAGGAATGATTGGATGGGTGGGCACAGGCCTGGCCTCTAGCATCCCTTACACAGGTGTCCTTCCTGAGGGTGAAATGACCTGAGCTCTCAGCTGTGGACTGAGGATCTGTCAGTCGGCTGAAGGACTGGAACTCATGGACAGGGCCCTGCCTCTTGTAGCACAGGGAGATACGTTGGAGGTCTTTGAGCTGATTGTCCCATCTGTGTCCAGGACCTTTCCCTTCCTGGCAGACTGGAGGTCTAGTCCTCCTCCTTCCTCGCAGGTGGAGATGGCCCTAGCCCCATCACAGCAGAGGCCAGTGCTTAGTAGATTGTCCAGGCCAAGGGTGTGAGCTTGAGAGCATTGTTCTGAGATCTCCTTTGCAGGCTGAGTGTGGCTGAGCATTGTTCTGAGATCTCCTTTGCAGGCTGAGTGTGGCTGAGCATTGTTCTGAGATCTCCTTTGCAGGCTGAGGGAACTTGGGAGAGACAGAGTTTGCTGTGCTTTCTTCAAGAGCCTCCCTCTGCAGGACATGGGGACGGCATGTGGTTGTCCAGCTTTGGCTTCAGGTTCAGGGCAGACCTGAGCCTCACAGCTTTGAAGCAAGCCTGTCTGTGTATGTGAGCCAGGCCCTGCGTGCGTGATGGGACTGCCTCTTAATTGGTGAACAGGAGAAGAGGGGATGCAGGGAGCCAGGTAAGTAACAAGCTCGGCAGGTGGGCTTCCTCTCTGGTACCTTTCTCCCTTTGTACAGACAGAGCGAGGAAGGACACAATGTGGAGGACATGGGGGGGGCGTGCGGGGAAGGTGACAGTGACGGCTGGCTTTTCTGTGGGTGTCTGGCTGGTGACCTTTCGGAGGAGTGGATTCAGAAGTGACTGTTATTTGTCAAGGCTCAGTTCAGAGACATCAGATGGAGTTGCTACCTCTGTGTAAAATGTCAGGCCCCTGCTGTCCCTGACTGTGGAAAGTGGATGCAGCAGGATCCAAGCTGAGATCTGACACCCCCTGAGGAAGTATGTCCTCAGAAAGCGCTTGCATGTCTACTCATTTGTGGAGATGGTAACCAGTGACCTGTGTGTGTGTGTGTGTGTGTGTGTGTGTGTGTGTGTGTGTGCGTGTGGTAACCAGTGACGTGTGTGTGTGTGTGTGTGTGTGTGTGTGTGTGTGTGTGTGTGCATGTGTGCCTGTGGTAACCAGTGACCTATTAGTGTATGAATGTGTGCCTGTATGTGTGTGTGTATGTACCAGTATGCCTGTGCATACGCATGTGTGAATGAGTACATATGTGTGCACCTGTGCATGTGCATACTGTCTTTCTCCCTCGCTAGACTCCTTCATCAGGGTTTTGTGGAATGGACAGAGTAGAAATCGAAGTTTTAACTATTTTCTTCCAAGAAGTATTTTTGGGAAAACTGTGACTGAGACAGTAAGAGAAATGGCACAGAGCAGGGTCCGAGGATTTGGTGGCTCTGATGCCTGCCTGGTCTTGCTTCCTCTCCAGAGCAGTTTAACCCTTTGCTCCTTGGCAGGATCCCCCGAGGGACTGAGCCCTGGTTGNCACAGCAAGTGTGCATGGTACACAGCAAGTGTGCATGGTTCACAGTACGTTTGCATGGTACACAGCAAGTTTGCAATGGTACACAGCAAGTGTGCATGGTACACAGCAAGTGTGCATGGTTCATAGCAAGTGTGCAGTCAATGCTGGCTCTTGCTGTCTGTCTTTGATAGTGGCTGACCAGGGTGCACTTCCAGATTTCTGGAAGCTTGGCCTTGTGGAAATCCTGAGACTCTGGGGAGGAGCCAGGTACAAGTCCTGTCTCCCCAGCTGTGATGAGGAAAGGGACTCTGGGCCCTTGGGAGTGTGTAGAGTGTGGTGGCAGCAGTGGAACATCAGAGGCCTGTGGTCAGATCAGGCTAAGTGCCTTCCTGCAGGAGGATTGCTGGGATGGCTCTGTGGTCTCCAAGGATCACAAGCTGTCACCTGATGAGAGCCTGCCCTGCCAGCCATCTCAGCAGTTCCTCCTAGTGCCTTCTGCAGTGAGCCACAGAACCTCATCTTTAAAGAAACTGAAGCCCAGTGCCATGAGCTGGGGCTACAACCTTTAGGGCTGGAGGTCAAGGACAGGACAGGTACCTTTGTATGTCTCTCAGATGCCCTTTGAGTGAGACCAAGTCTCCAGGACCAATGGCCCACTGCAGTGGTGACTGAAGCAACTCCAGACGCTGTGCCTGGTTCCAGTGCCCCAGCCCAGCCTGGCTCTCTCATACCAACCCTCCTCTGAGTGAGCGGAGGGAATACACAAACCCGGGCTGGCTCCTGGCTGGTGACCACCACCATGCTCATACATCCCTTTGCCCAAGGATGGAATCAATCACCAACTGGGGTAGTTTTGGATGGATGCTAAATACAACAGAGTTGCCAATGGGCAGAGAGGTTGGAATCCCTTTGGCAGACGCCGTTGATGGAAGGAGGAAGGTCTTGGTGCCATAGTCTTTGCTGGGTGTGGTACTCTACAGGAGGAACAGAGAGGACCTATGCCCTCCATGACAGCTTACCCATAGCGTCTGGCCCTGTGGTGCATTTCCCTGCATGTGCTCAGGCTTTCCCATACTCATTCTCTGGGCTGGAGACCCAGACATGATACCGACAGGGTCCTTCCCGCTCCTTCCCTCTGGCCTCTTCATACCCGTGGGTCCTCCCCTCTCCTTCCCTCTTGCCTCTTCATACCCATGGGTCCCTGCTTCCTGCCCCCTTTGGTTCCTCCTTCCCTTCAGCTCCTTCCCTCCTCTTGCCCCTTGCCTGTGTCCGCACTTGTGGTTTTGTTGAGCATATCAACCCCTGTCCATCTTTCTCATCATCTCCCGTCTTCCCTCCCCTACCCTGGAGCGGGGAGATAGGGCTGTGCTGCTTGCAGCTGACACCCCCACCCCACCCCAGTACTGGTGTTGCAGGGTGTTCTGGAAGGGTAGGCAGGTCCTCAAGCCCCCACAAGAGCTGCTGCAGAGGGTAAGATGTTAGGTGGTGGGGACAGTGGCTTCTCCAAAGACTCAGGGACACCCTGGGGGCGACTGGGAATTCTTTCCAGAACACTGAAAAGTCAGTTTTCTTCAAGTGTGCTACTGTTTAAGGGGATAAGCAATCTTTATCTGGGATGGTCACAACCATATCCCTATGAATGAAATTCCCCCGTGCTTGTTAGCTTTGTCCATGTAACACAAGCTAGGGCCATCTGAGATGAAGGAAACTCGACGGAGAAAATGCCTCCGGAAGATCTGCCTGGAGGCAAGCCCGTGGGCATTTTCTTGATTGATTAATTAATGATTGATGTGAAAGGCCCAGTTCCCTGTGGGGGTGTCTTCTCTGGGTAGGTGTCCTAGGATATATAAGAAAGCAGGCAGAGTAAGATTCGAGGGGAAGACACCCCTCTGTGGCCTCCACTTCGAGTGTTTGCTCCAGGTTCTTCTCCTGATGGACTGTAACCTGTGAGCCAAATAACCCCTTTCCTCCCAAGTTGCTTTTGGTCAGAGTGTTTTATCACAGCAAGAAATCAAGCTAATACACCCTTGAAGATGGGGTGTGTGCTTGTGGACCCCAGAAGGCTCACTTCAAGCCTAGTGTGGGGAGACATCCTGTGCTGTGGAGGTCTGGACCACAGACTCACCTTGTGGACCTCTTACAACCTGAGTCTGGGCCTGAGCTCCCATTGCAAACGTCTATCAGGAAACCAAACATAGCCAGCAGAAGCACACATTTAATATATCTCCGAAAAACCCCTGAACCCCGGAGAACAGCACAGCCCACTGTCCCAAATGTGCAGCCTGGCGAATTTTTGCAAGCGGCACACAGCTGGGTCCCCAGGGTCTTGATTAAGAATAGAATGTGACCTGAAGCGCCCTCTCTCTGAACCCCTCCCGGCTGCCACCCCGCAGAGACCCCAGCCTGACTCCGGCAGGTCGATGCTGTCTCCGCACTTGATATAAATGGAAGCAGACAGTTCGTTCTTTTCCGTGTCTGGCGTCTCTGGCCCCATGTTCTGTGGATTTATTTTTATCTTCAGTCCAACCATCGCAGGTTTCCCGAGGCTGGGAAGGTTCCCACAGACTGGGTGCTGATAGCTGGCTGACAGAGGGACTGACTGGCTGACCAACTGGCTTCAAAGCATGATGAAGGTATGGGTGGCTGGAACTGGGGAGGCAGCTGAGCCAGGAAAACGCTCGCCATGCAAGCTGAGCCCAGTGCTGGGCAGGAGACAGGGGTATCCCTGAAGCTGGCTGCTTAACTGACTTGGTGAGTTCTAAGTCATTCGTAGCCCTTGTGTCAAACACCCAGATGAATAGCACCGGAGGTCTCCTGAGACTGGTCCCTGGTCTCCACACTTACAAACACAGATGCCCACGAGCACAAAGCACTCAGGGGAATTAGCACACACAATAACAAGTGTACTCATGTGACCCCCACCACAGTCACGCAGACACGCAGCCTGCAGGACTGATCAGGAGTCCGTGGGCCTACCATAACCTCCATCACACTTAACTGGCACATGATGTAGGTGACATGTGTCTTGGAACTTGGAGAATATCTGTGGGGAAAATTGCTTGCATATAACACAGACACATTTACAAACTCCACCCATTTTTAGTAGAAGTTCACCCTGTCAAGGCCACTTGACAGAGCGGGACTTGGCATTACCTGTTCACAACAGTTCAGGGTTCGAATTACGTATTCTCAACATCATCACAGTCTACTTTCTTCTTTCTTTCTTTCTCTCTTTCTTGTTTTTCGAGGTAGGGTTTCTCTGTGTAGTCCTAGCTGTCCTGGAACCCACTCTGTAGACCAGGCTGGCACGCTGAAGTTTCCGTGCCCAGGCAACTTTGACGTCCCCTCCCCCCACCCCCGCTGTTCCTGTCCCGATGGATTCACTTAAGCTGGCGTTTCACTAGGGACTCCCGGGACAGGAGATCTTGTGTTTCCTGCTGTCTTGTCTTAGGTGCTCACCACCTGGACACATGTGTCATTTTTTTCCTCTTCTTTTGGCTTCTGGTCACTTCAAGGCATTTTATTTTTAAAGAAGTGAGAATTGCTGAAAAGCACTCATCTCCACCTCTGTTCTCATCCCAACCCTGCCCCCACCCTAAGGGCAAACTATCAAATTAGTCTCCCACAGTGTTCTGCTTTCCAGTTGGGAATTGTTTGACAACAGGGGAATCTACAGTTCCAGGTGACTCGCTCTGTGGTTTGAGGGGAGGGCAGAGTGGCATGTCATCTTCAGTCAAGTCAGCATCCCTAGGGCAAGGATACCCACTGAGGGCCGTCGTCTGTCACCTCTGCAGTCAGAGGAACCTGCGGGCTTAGACGCCCAGCGTCATCGTCCTTGCTCTATCACAGCAGGATGGGTTTTTCATCACAAAACACGTTTAACTCACTCAGAAAGGGAAGTCCAAGGTTGCTTGCCCGGTCTGTGCAGCCTTTGGGGAGGGGACCCTTGTTGGCATCAACATGGTGGTGCCAGCAGTGCCAGTGCACTGAGAAGATCCAGGTCGGAAATTCCGTGGTCAGGCTCATTCTTCCCACCACAAGCTGTCTTGAAGGAACTATCAGGGTTCCTCTAAAACTACAGGGACGGCTTCCCAGGGCTGTGCCTCCAACATCCTCCCTTCCCCTAGGCCCCGCCCCTCCCTTCCCCTAGACCCCGCCCCCTCTCTTCCCCTAGGCCCCGCCCCTCACAGATCTATCACCTTCTGACATCAGTGCCCTGGAGACCAAGCTGTCAACCAACACAAGACCTCTCTGGGGGTGTGTGGAATTCTTTTCCAGTTCTGGTGGTATTGGCAGAAGGTGTCGTGGTGGCTTGGGTGGACAGCTCTACTGGAGGATTGTTGGAGTGAGGGAGGGGAAGTCAAGACTCCTGCTTGCCTGTGGGTACACTGGGGAAGGATAGGGATACTGTGTGGGAAGAGAGATGGAAGCTGGAATAAAGTGAATTTTTGATGTGTTCAGTTTGAGACGCCTCAGAAGGAGACATCAGAAAAGCCCCTGGAAATATATTTACTTGAGAAAGTATGAGCTGTTGTTTTCAGCATATTTAATTTGCACCCCGCTCAAAAATTGAAACAACATTTAACAATGGAGAGGTTTTCTATTATTATGAACCAAGTTGTTCGGTTTCCTTTTGTTTAAAAAAAAAAAAAAAGAAAAGAAAATGGAGCAACTGCCTTTGAATCCGCTCTGGAACCTAGGCTCGCTTTGACCTTGTGGCCTTCCTCCCAAGGCCTCCCAGGTACCCAGGATTTTAAGTGTGCATCACCAGGTCTGCCCTGTTTTACTGTCTTGGTTTGAAACATCTTAGTTCATTTTCTGTTGCTGAGACACTGTAACCCGCGTCGGCTGTGTTATAGGCAAAAAAAAAAAAAAAAAAAAGGTTTAGTGAGTTCACCATTCTGGGGGCACAAGGTAGAAGGGCTGTGTCTGGTGACAGCCTTCTTGATGACAACAGCCTAGGGTGTGTCAGGCTACCACATGGGAGACAGCGTGTACAGTGTGTCTATCTAGTCTCCGCCCCCCACAAAGCCGCCAAAGTCAACCAAGGGGCTGGCTGATGACTTTGCCTGATTCTCGACATTTCCAGATGCATGGTGGGATTGTTTCTGCTGTTTGAATACCTCACAGGGAGGACTAAGTCCCAGCACTCATCTGTGAGGCGACAGGCTGTGATTCACAGAGGGTGATTCCTGCTGTGCCAGCCAGAGGTGTGTAAGGCCTCAGCACCATCTTGGTGTCTTGCCAGATTTGTTGGTTCAAGTTTTGAATCTGCTCATAGTGTGTGTGTGTGTGTGTGTGTGTGTGTGTGAAGCATGAGTACCACAGCAGGCATGTGGAGATCAGACATCAAATTGGGGGAGTTGTCTCTTTACTTCTGTATGAGTCCTGTGTGCTGAACTCAGTGTCAGGCTTGGTGGCAAGCACCTTTATTGCTGACCAGCTTGCCAGGCCGCGGGCTCCAGTCCTTCATGTTAGTTATCTTCTAAAACTAGAAAGAGACTGTTCTGATTAGCCTACACCTCCGACTTGACATAGCCTAGAGTTATCTGACAGGATAAATGGCGGCTGAGGGGCTGCCCAAGTCACACTGGCCTGTTTGTGGAGACTGTCATTAATTGGTGCAGAAGGACCAGTCCAGTGTGCTGCCTCGCTCCCTGGGCAGTGGTCCTGAGCTGAGTGCATGCAGAGCAAGCCAGCACACTGCGTTTCCCAGTGGCCTCTGCTTCAGGTCCTGTCTGAAGTCCCTGCCTTGAGTTCCTGCCCTGACTTCCATCAGTGGTACAGTACGACCTGGAAGTATATAGCAAATTAGCCTCTTTCTGCCCTGAGTGGCTTTGGACAGAATGCTTTATGACAGCAACAGAAAAGCAACTAGGAGACAGGAGCTGGTATCAGGGAGTGGCGTGATGCCGAGATGGAATGGAGCACACAGCTTTCTGTGTCTTTACAACATCTTATTCAAGGATTACAGAGCTTTGGGATGGGAGAGTCATCTGGCGCTCAGAGCATAATGGGCCATTACTGTGGCCACTTGGAAGGCAGCGTTGGCGAGAGACACACACAAGGTCATGCAAGGACTTGATTAAGATTTGGAACTGGGCTATTCCTGTGATGGTCCGACAATCACCCACAGGCAAGTATGAGGTGGGGGAGGTAGAGGCAGAACGACCCATCGAGACGAGCTGTTGTTGGTAGAACTAGAGAGGTGAAGATGCCCGAGCCCTTGGTGACAGGCCAGGAGTTAGCCCAGGATACCACACACTCAGTGACAGGACCTGGGTTTATGTCGCTGGCATTTTGATTGTTCCTGCGTCTGGGTTCTTCACTTTTGGAATAAGAAAGTTTGTTAGCTTGCATTTTATTTTTGACATTTGTTTTATTTATTGAAAAACTAAAACAATGAAATATACATTTTTCTTTCTTCTGCAGAGATGTGATGCTTTTAGATTTAATTATATATCTAACTTTCTTTTTTTATTAATTATTTTGTTCGTTTACATTTCAAATGATATCCCCCTTCCCAGTTAGTCCTCCACCATCTCCCATACCTCTTCTCCCCTCTCCCCTTTGCCTCTATGAGGGTGCTCCACCAACCCATACACCTATTCCTACCTCACCCCTCTAGCATCCCCCTAGGCTGGGGCGTCAAGCCTCCCACCCTTCCCGTTGATGCCAGATAAGGCCATCTTCTGCTACCTATGTATCTGGAACCATGCATTCCTCCATGTGTACTCCTTGGTTAGTGGTTGAGTCCCTGGGAGCGCTGGGTGGCCCTGTTAGTTGATAGTGTTCTTTTATGGACTTGCAATCCCCTTCAGCTCCTCCAGCCCTTCCCCTAGCTCTTCCACTGGGGTCCCCGGGCTCAGTCCAGTGGCTGCTGTGAGTATCTGCAGCATCTAATTTTGTAAGAACACACAACAGAGATGTTCAGCTTCTGAAGAGACACTGAACTTTTAAAGTTTTGGAGTTTTTCAAATACCATGGGACTTTTAAAGTTGCACTCTTTTACAGTCTGATATTATCATGAGATTTTGGCGGCAAGCAAGGTTCTGGTTTAATAGATGTGTTTGTGTGTCGGGTTGACAGTGGGTGCTGTGCTCTGGTTGGCCTCATCCGTAGCCTAGAGTCATATGAGAGACTGAGGGGTCATCCAGGCCAGCTTGGCCTATGGACATGTTTCTAGGGGACTGAGCTGTTAATCGGTGCAGGAGAGCCTGGCCCACTGTGTTCAGAGTCCTTCTATGGCAGCTGGCCTCTAGCTGGATAGAAAAGCTAGCTAACCGTGAGCCTGTGAGCTAGCCAGGAGTAAACTGGCAAAAGCATTTCTCCATTCAAGTTCCTGCCTGGAGTTTCTGTGCTAAGTTCCCTCAATGATGTAAAACTAAACGACTGTAAACCCCAAGTGTAAGCCAAACCCCTGGGTTGCTTAGCTTTTCGTCAACGTGAAACAAGCTAGGCCCATCTCAGAGGAGGATAACTCAACTGAGGAATTGTCACCACAAGACTGGCCCTTGGGCATGTCCATGTTCTTGGTTAATGATTGGTGTGGGAGGGCTTGGCCCTCCCCACCGCCGGAGCACGTGACCCTAGGCCAGCCCAGCAAACAGCTTCCTCCACGCTCCTGCCTTTGCTTTGAGTCTTAACCCTGACTTCCCTCAGTGATGGACAAGGATTTGGAAATTCAAGACACACAGTTTCCTCCTCAAATGCATAGAGAATAGACAAAGCCACAGACACAGGAGATTGCTGTCACCAGGGACAAGCTCTGGTTTCTGGGCGTGGGTTCAGAAGTCCATCTGCTGGGACCCTTGATCTACCGTGCGCGATAACACTGTTTGGCTACTCGAGCTGCTTTTGGTACCAACACCCCTCATACGGTCTCCTCAGGATGCAGAAGGTGGCAATGAGGGGGGACTCCAGAGGGTTTGGGGCTCAATTACGCCATTTGTCTATGCTTGCTTTCCTGATGGGGTTGTGGCTGTACAGTGAGAGGCCCCTTCACCCGGCTGCGGGCAGCACCTGGTTCCCAGTATGCAGCTGGACCAAGGCCACAGTTCTGCCATGTGGAGACACCCTTGAGCATGCGCACATGGTGCCAAATGGTTTCTTTGAGAACGCCAGAAGGGGAAGGGAGGAAGCGGGGAGACGGAAGTCAGGCTTGTGTGAGCTAACCTAGGAAAAGACATCCAGTCCCGCGCTTAGCCTCTGAAACGGGGAGGGGGCACATCTTCCCACCACACTCCAAGGGAGAGACAACACAGAGCTTTGACCAGAGGGGTTGATCATTGGGGCGTTTGGAGACTGATATGAAAAATTATATATATATCTATATCTATATATCTATATATCTATATATATCTATATCTATATATCTATATATAGATATATCCATCTTTTGAGCAGATTAACCAAACAGCAGGCCAAGGTGGTTCCACGTGGGAGAGGTTTATTGAGCGGGTAGGAGGGCAGAGAAGAGGAATGAGGGGGTAGAGAAGAGAGAGAAGAGAGAGGAGGGGGTGACTTCCTAATTTATACAGAAAATGACATCATACCATTGAGGGTGGGAACTGAGCCAAGTGGATTGTGGGATTGAAGGTCATTGATCTGGCAATGCAGGTCAAGGGTCACATAGTTAGGCAGGGCTTGGAGTGTCCTGGTGCTAGCAGAGACTGCCTGCCACGGGCCTCAAACTGGGTGGTACTGGATGGAGAGGTCATTTCGGTCCAAGCTTTAAGGAGGACTTTGTTGTGTTAGTTGCTTCATCATGAATCAGCCTCTTCCATACTTTAGGTACGAGGATCCAGATTCCATCTGGGGAAACATCTTCCTTTGTTTGATCCCCAATTCCATCTACTGTGTTAAGGGTCAAGCCAAGTGGACATTTTGGGGGTCATTCTGACAGGCTCAGGAATAGACATGATATCAAATCAGAGCTGACTGGACACAATGAGACAGTGGTTGGGAATCCTGGAAAGTAGTCGGAGAATGAGAAAGGGCAGGAGCAGTTGCAGCCCTCTTGTGACCATGAGGGAGTGAGCTTGTCTGAGGGTGACACCAGGTGAGTACTATGCTGACTCCTATGGTTCTCCTGCTGCTTTCCAACCGGTAGTTACAATGCATCATGGGAAGGGACTATTGGCCCAAAGGAGCTAATGCAGAGGTTGCCTCCATAGCAGAGGCAAGAACTACTTCCTGCCTTTGAGAGGAGCAGAAAGCAGCTCCCTCTTCTACTCCTGGCTCCACCCTCTGATTGCCCCTGGCCACCTCGGGAATCTAAGAAACTTCCTTATGGTTTAACTACGTAGAGATATGTCTGTCACCTGTAGCTAGAGTCAGATCAAGGTGAAGTAAGTTGGGCACAAAGATCCTGTCATCTAGAGCCAGCCAGCCTTTGAAAGCTTGACCAAACTATGCCAAGTCTGACGTCGTCCCCCCCACCCCCAGGTTCCTAGTTCTGAGGTAATATGGTCCCCCATAGCTTGGCTGTATTACGGTGGGTTACTTCTATTTCCAACCAACAGAACCCCTGAATAATTTCATGAAGGCAGGCAGGGTTGAAGGACTTGCTCCCACAATGTCCGCTGGACAGGAACATTTTATTTCTAAAACTTTTTGTCATTTCCAAACTCTAAACTGCACCAAAGCCCAGGAGTGCTCATTTGGCTTGACACAAATGATCATTTGGGGGACAAAGTTCAACCAAACTGACATTGGCTCCTTAGAGCCTTCCTTTTGTATGTTTAAGTTTCAGTAAAAAATGACAGGGACCAGAGAGATGGCTCATCAGCCAAGAGAACTTCAGCTCATCCACTGGACTTCAGCGCCCAGTGTCGCCACGGCATCTCACAACCATGTGGAACTGCAGTCCCAGGGGATCTGATTCGCATTTTCTTGGCCTCCCAGGGCCTGTGTGCATGTTTCACACAGACATACACAGTCAAAATAATTGCATGCATTTAAAAAAAAGTTTTTTGTTGTTGTTGTTGTTTTTTGTTTGTTTGGTTGGTTGGTTTTTGGTTTTTTCGAGACAGGGTTTTTCTGTATAGCCCTGGCTGTTCTGGAACTCACTTTGTAGACCAGGCTGGCCTTGAACTCAGAAATCTGCCTGCCTCTGCCTCCCAAGTGCTGAGATTAAAGGCGTGCGCCACCACCGCCCAGCTAAAGTTTTAAAATATAAGTGAATTGAATTTTGTGGGGCTGCACAGACCCTGCCCTCGGGGTGGGGTTATATAATGCACAGTATGTAATGTGTAGTCTCTGAAACATGATCACTTCAATATCTCAAGCAATCTATTCTGGGGCTTTGGGTGCCTGAAATGCTGCGTCCCAGGGGGCAGCTGTCCTTGTTACAGTACTTATGAGCTAGTCCCCCTGGCTTTCAGATTGTGTTCAATTGTACTTTCTTATAAATCAAACACAAGCGTTTCTAATTGGTGTTAGGCTGAAACGTACTCAAATCGGGTCTGTTCTGAGTCCCCGATCCAGTTCTGTTTGGCAGCATTTCGGAGCCTGTTCATTTGGACTGACTTCAGTTAGAGGTTCATTATTGGAATGATGTCAATATCATGCACATGGGTTTGCTAGCCGTGTCTCGACCTTGGAAATGCTATGGTATTTTACAGGGTGCGGTGACATTTATAGGCCTGCTTGGACACCCACAACGAGGTGGCTTTCCATAGATTAAATGTCAAATTTGCAATGGTCCAAGGTAATTGAATCCTGGAGCTCTGTCCACTTCAATTCTCTACTGGGCCATTGACTTGGGGCCTTGGTCTCATTAGGTGTTAGTGAGCATAGGACGGGTTGTCTTGTGCCAGAGGCCAGTCTGGAGCCCAGGCGAAGCAGGTGGGAGAAGAGGGTGGGGGTGGGAGTGGGAGTGTGGAGTAGTGAAACAAGACACCCAGAGGGACATCTCATGTTCATTTCTTTAAATCCAAGCACATATGTGGCTAGTTGATGGATAAGTTATTGCAGACAGACAGACAGTCTGCTGGCTAGTTTCATGTCATCTTGACATAAGCTACAGTTGTCTGAGAAAAGAAAACCCAATCGAGAAAATGCCTCCATAAAATCCAGCTGCAGGCAAGCCTGTAGGAGGTTTTCTTAGTGACTGATGTGGGAGGGCCCGGTCTTTTGTGGGTGCCACCCATGGCTTTGTGGTCCTGGGAGCTATAATGAAAACAGGCTGAGCGAGCCATGGGGAGCGCTGGTAAGCAGCATCCCCCATGGCCTCTGGGTCAGCTCCTGCTCTGCATCAGGGCTCCTGCCCAGTTTGAGTTCCCTCTTTGGCTTTCCTCAGTGGACCGTGGCCCAGGATATGCGAGCCAAATCAACCCTTCCCTCCCCAGGCTGCTTTTGGTCATGGTGTTTCACCACAGCAATAGAAACGCTAAGGCAATTGCAAGGGTTTCCCAGATTTAAAGACATCTAAGCAGGGACTGGGAAGACCCTGAGCCAACATGTGAATCTGAGTTCACATCTAGCACCATATAAATTCTGGACACTCTGGTGCACACCTGTCATCCCAGAACCGGAGGGAAAAGGGTATCAACATAAACAGGAGGATTCCTGCAGCCTTTTGGACACCATAACTAGCCATACTTGTGAGCTCCGCCTGCTGTGAGACATCCTGTCTCAGAAAGTGAAATGAATAGTGACTGAAGAAGAAACCTGACACCCAGCTCTGGCCTACACATGCGCACAATCACATACAAATACAACATACATACTCTACACAACGAAAACACATCTAGATATTGACAGGAGCCTGACCAGGAGCCTGCGGGTTGAGTCTCTTGAAACTTTCTCCTCCCAAGTACTCTGGGTGAGTGAGGAGAGCCACATCCATGTTCCTCCTCATGCGTGCAAACCGGATGCAAGAATCGGGTGAGCCCAGTGAGGGTCACCGCGGAGCCCCTGAGTTTTCCTGAAGGTTTTACCATGCTGTGATCCATTTATCTCTACCACCACCACCTGGTTACCAGGCTATTGATTGGCTAGTGGATGCTATCTTCACGAGCCAGAAATGGATACTCTGGTCTCCTGTTAGTTGGAAGTTGAGACAGATCCAAGAGCCCTACCCTTTTAAGTTGGGGTTCTATGTAGCTTGGGCTGACCTCAAACTTGCTACATAGCCAAGGGTGACCTTATACACCTGTTTCTTCTGCCTCCTGAGTGCTGGCACTGCAGGAGTGCACCCCCACACCTGGTCTATAGTGTTAGTGGTCTATACAGTCTATACAGTGGTCTATAGTGTTAGTGGTCTATACAGTCTATACAGTGGTCTATAGTGTTAGTGGTCTATACAGTCTATACAGTGGTCTATAGTGTTAGTGGTCTATACAGTCTATACAGTGGTCTATACAGTCTATACAGTGGTCTATACAGTGGTCTATACAGCTGTAGGGCTTTGTTCCTGCTGGGAGAGTGCTCTGACCATGGAGCTCTGGCCTCAGCTGCAATTCCATCTAACTCTGTGGGGTTTTTCAGTTGCTCAGTGGCTTCGGGGCACACAGACAACAAGAAGGCCACTCCCAGATGCAGTTTTTGATTAAGAATTAGAACAAATACCGCCATCCCCACAAAGGTGTGTACTGCCTCGTGTATGGAAATCCATGGAAACATGATCTTCGATCTGCTGAAGGGGAGACGGGACAAACTGGTGCTCTTCTGGCCTCACTGTGGGGACATATGATCACAGGAGGGATGTGTGTTTCTTCAAGGGCAGATGCCTTGCCTGCAGAACTGACTGTGGTGCTAAGACACTGGATGGAACCAGGGACAGGCTTGTCCAATCATTTGATTGTTCAGTCTACATCAGGCTGAGTGTCTGGTGGCTGGGGACATCTCCAGAGCCAAATGGACCACATGACTGCTTTCCCCAGAGATAGCTGGGTCAGGAGACAGAAGACTGGAGCAGGAGGGCAAAAGACGGAAGCAGTGTCCCAGTTGCCTTCCTGTCTCAGGTGGCAGCCTGAATTTAGAGTTATATCACTGAGGAGGGTAAGGACCTGGAGTCAAGGTTGAAGTGGCACATTCCCTTGGAAGCTGGAGGGAGCGGCAGCTTCCTCTGGTGGGTAAGGGTGAGTTCTGGCCATCCTTGGCTTAGAGATGTTCTCCTCTAATTTCTGAGGTTACCTGGCTGTAATGCATCGTGTATGTGTGCGCGCCTGTGTGTGCATGTGTGCGCCTGTGCACATGTTTTTTCTTCTCTTTGGGAGGCTCAAAAGCCCAAGATGAGCTCATGTTAGTTTAGCTGCATTTGCAACGGCTTTATTTCTAGTTAAATGCATGTTTGAAGGAACTGAAGGCTTTGACAAATCTTTTTGGAAGGTGGGGCATGGTTCCATCTACTAGTTGACATTCAACCTGACATTTCCAGCTGCAGCTCTGGCACATTTGGTGAATGATGACCATGGCTGCCATACTCAGAGGTGGGTTTGCCACCCCAAAGGACTGTGCTCTTGGGAAACCTGCCCTCCGGTCTGGGGAGCCTAGGAGGTTCCATATATTGGAGGAAGTGTGTGAGGAGAGAGAGCGACCCCACCAGGAGTTCCAGTGTGGTTTCTGTCAGAGTTTGGTCCTAGCTCCAAGAGGCTGGCTCTGGAGGGTCAGCACTTTGGAGGTCAGGTAGCTGCTGGCTCTAATCTTTCTCTGGAGGCTCTCAGAGAGAAGAGAGTCCCTCCATGGCAGAAGCTTGTCTGCTAGGCTCCTGGATTGGGAGGCTGCCAGCTGTGAGCATATGGGGATTCTCTGAAGGGATTCTGTCCCCTGGTATTGTGTGTCCAGCAGCCATGAAATCCACTTTGGAGAGTGGTGGAGGGGTGGGCCCACGTTGAGGATTGGAAGAGGTCCTTGTATCTCCCCTAAGAGGAGGGACTTCAGCAATGGCTCCACCAAATGAAAGTTCTTCCAGTTCTCCAGGCAGTCATGGAGGATCTGTCTTGCCCACAGTGCAGATAGCAGGAAGACATACATCTCACTGTGGACAGAGGATGGACCATCAGAGTACAGCAGCAGGCTCGGGGTTGTGGCTGAGTACTTGCCTAGCACGCAGGAGGCTCTGGGCTTTGCCCTCCGTACTGCATGAATTTGGTTTGGTATTTTATGTCTATAATCCTAGCACTTGGGAGGCAGAGGCAGGAGGATCAGAAATTCAAGGTTAGCCTCAGCTACCTATTGGTTTCATGCCAACCTAAACTCCACAAAACCCTACTTGGGGAGACCAGAAGTGGCTCCCACAGTAACCCCAAGCTCTGCCTGGCATGGTTTTGAGGGTGCAGCTCACAACATCTTGTCACCTGATGTTTTTCCTCTTTGGCCACCAGGGAACCCCTCTCCCACCAGGAGGAGGAAACTGCCTCCTGAGGGACAGGTGTCCTCAGGGTGGGCATGGCCAGGACATTGGATGGGGCAGCTGGGCTCAGGAAACTCAGGAAGGGACTTTGGGAAATCCACTAGGTGGTCCTGGCCTGCTTTCTGCCCTTGAAGCATCTCAACTAAGAGCCTCAAGCTATCTCGTTCCTCCTGAAGAGCAGCTGGGTGTCTGGACACAGCAATCTCACTGTCAAGAGGGGGATGAGAGAGGTTTTCACAGGAGTTTCCTGGGGACTGAGCAACACACACACACACACACACACACACACACACACACACACACACACAAACTTTTTTTGAGAACTGGTCTTACTGGATTTCCCAGGCTTCTCGGTTCACTCTGCACCCCAGGTAATGTTTAAACCTGTGATCCTGTCGCCTCAGGGCTCTCGAGTGGCTGTGCTGACAGGCCTGTACCACTGTGCCTGATGCAGGAAGGATGCTTTCAAGTATTTCCTTTGTTGAGACAACGTGACATATAACTCAAGCTAGCTTCAAAGCTGATATGCCAAGGATACCCCCTTTTTTTATTAGATATTTTCTTTACTTACATTTCAAATTTTATCCCCTTTCCTCATTTCCCCTCCAAAACGCCCTATCCTATCCCCTGTCCCCCTGCTCACCAACCCACCCACTCCCACTTCCCTGTCCTGTCATTCCCCTACACTGGGGCATGCAGCCTTCATAAGGCCAAGGGCCACAAGGCCATCCTCTGCTACATATGTAGCTGAAGCCTTAGGTTCCTCCATGTGTACTATTTGGTTGGTAGTTTAGTCCCTGGGAGCTCTGGGGGTACTGGTTAGTTCATATTGTTGTTCCTCCTATGGGGCTGCAAACCCCTTCAGCTCCTTGGGTCCTTTCTCTAGCTCCTCCATTGGGGACCCTGCTATCAGTCCAATGGTTGGCTGAGAGCATTCACTTCTGTATTTGTCAGGCACTGGCAGAGCCTCTCAGGAGACAGCTGTATCAGGCTCCTGTCAGCAAGCACTTGTTGGCATCCACAATAGTGTCTGGGTTTGGTAACTGTATATGGGATAGGTCCCTGGGTGGGGCAGTCTCTGGATGACCTTTCCTTCAGTTTCTGCTCCACACTCTGTCTCTGTAACTCCTCCCATGGGTATTTTGTTCCCCCTTCTAAGAAAGACCGACGAAGTAGCCACACCGTGGTCTTCCTTCTTGAGTTTCATTTCTTCTGTCTCCATGTCCCGTATGCTGTGAATGCAGATCTCTAGTAATCCCAGTTTCTGAGGTGAGCTTTGTGGCTGTTTTACAAGCCATCTACCATGGCTTAGAACTGCAACCCCAGCCATAGGCAAGTATACCTAGAGTTAAGTCAGAATTGCTTTTCGGAGCCACAATCAGGAATTCCCACAGAATCAACAAACATACAAACAAGCAAATAAGTGAGGGCATCTATTTTACCTTAAGTTAGCCAAGAATGCCAGAAGCACCAACAAATGGCAATGCCTACAGCAAACTGTTGTTCTTCAAAGCATGAGGGATGCTCACCCAGGCACAGCATATACCGTGTCTGAGGCAGAGGGCGTGTTGCTCAGTGCACACCTTGTTCAGGCCAGCATAGCTCTCGGGCGTAAGCCCCTTTGCAGCTGCAAACCTCTGAGTACTTCTCCAAGCAATACAGGTCTGGCATCCCCGATCGCCATCCGATGAAGCCCTGGGTGGTCTTTGGGACTGGGGGCGATGGGAGAATCTGAAGAAGAAATGCAAGGAGTTAGTCAAAGGGAAGACTCCGTCCTGCCCACGTGCCGAAGGAGGAAGACAAGAATCTCATTGTAGGGCAAATGACCACACATGCCACAGGATGCCTAGGGTGCCAATGAAGCTTAGCATGGAGAAGCCAGTATTAAGCAGTGTGTGATGAAATAACCACTTTTCACCAGCCAGAGATTGAGGTGTGTGTGTGTGTGTGTGTGTGTGCAAATGTGTGCATGTGTGTTCATGTGTGTTCATATGTGTGCACCTGTGTGTATGTGTGTATTCGTGTGTGAGTGCACATGTGTATATATATATGTGTGTGTGTGTACATGTGTATGTCTGCATGTGCACATATGTGTACATATGTGTGTACATATTTGTGTGTGTGTGTGTGTGTGTGTGTGTGTGTGTGTGTGTGTGTGTGTGTGTACACAGGCTAGAGTTTAGCTTTGGGGTGTTCACTCGGTTTCTTTTCTGTTTCTGTGGTAACACTCTGACCAAAAGCATCCTGGGGAAGAAAGAGTCTGTTTGACTTCTACTTCCAAGTGACAGCTCATCACTAGAGCAAGTCAGGGCAGGGTGCTGAGGCAGAGACCATGGAGGGATGTCGCTTGCCAGCTCATTCTATAGCTCACTCATAGGGTCATGTTTAGATCGCTGTGTTATGAGCCCAGTGCCACTAGCCTAGGGATGGTGCTGCCCACAGTGGCTGAAGCCTCTAACATCAATTGACAATCCAGAACACTCCCCCACCATGTATGTCTGTACACTAATGGGGTCTAGGCAGTTTCTCAGTTGACTGTAGGCTGTGTCAGGTTGACAAATGCCTTAGCTGGGGTTTCTATTTCTGTAATAAAACTTTATGACCAAGAACAAGCTGGGAAGAAAAGGGTACCTTTCATCTTACAGCTTGTAGCCCATCATCCAGGGAAGTCAGGGCAGGGACCTGGAGGCAGGAGCTGATGCAGGGCCCAAGGGGGGGGGGGGTGCTGCTCATGGCTTGCTCGGCCTGCTTTCTTATACATCCCGGGGCCACATGCCTCCAGCTAGCACCCCCTCCCACATCAACCCATAATTTAGAAAATACACTCAGACTTGCCCACCGACAAATCTTATGGGAGAATTTTCTCAATTGAGCGTCCCCTTCTCAGATGACCCTAGCTTGTGTCAGGTTGATAGGACACTGGCTGGCACAGCGTGTGTCTTCCTCAGTGGTTCCCTACCTTGTCTCACCGACTCTGTCACTCACTGGTTGAGACAGATGGGCTGGCCACCCATGGAGGGACCTGCCCATGGCTCTCTCAACCCTTCGAGCACTGCCTGCCCTGTGCAGTGTCCTACTTTTCTGTTGACAGAGGATCCTCTTCTTGCTCGCCTCTGACTGCTCCCCCAGCACCCAGTAATGGCCTCCCAAAGAGAAGAGAGCTATTCTTCAGGAATCTGAAAAATGCTGGTTCCTGACTCCAGTCGTTCAAGCACAGAATCCAGGTCTCTAAGGCAGGTGCTTTGGCGACCCTGAGATACAGTGACCAGGGAGGAAGTGGAGACACAGAGATCCAGGCCACTCATCCAAGACAACACAGGAGCATAAGAGTACTGCCAAACTCAGGTTCAGATCTCATTGGGAATCTGAGACTCACCTGCTTACCTGGTCTGGTAATGTGTGTGTATATATATATATATGTGTGTGTGTGCATATTTGTATGAACATGTGTGTGACTGTGTGTGTTTATATGTGCACATGCATAGTTGTGTGTGCACATTTATGCATGCATGTGTTTGCAGGAATGTTTGTGTTTATATGTGTATGTATGTGTGAGTGTGTGCATCCGTGTGTGTGTGTGTGTGTGTGTGTGTGTGTGTTTGTTTTGTGTACACATGCACACTCGCACTCACACATGACCCTCATGTGCTTTCCAGGGAGGTTCCCAGACTACTTCCTGGCATAGTCAGGTCCTCACCTCTGGCTGCTGGACTGACTAAAGTCTGCAGTGGGACTTACTTTTCTCTCAGAAAGTGGTGTGAAAAGGGTTTTGCGAACCTTGATGTGTTTATCCATGGGACTCACTGGACGGACGTAGAAGTGGCTAGGCAGCTCAA
Source organism: Mus minutoides (assembly GCA_902729485.2). Classification (NCBI taxonomy): domain Eukaryota; kingdom Metazoa; phylum Chordata; class Mammalia; order Rodentia; family Muridae; genus Mus; species Mus minutoides. The sequence continues at coordinate 81,753 of LR751997.1, forward strand.
TCTTGGGCTTTGGGGTTTGTGGCTCCTCTTCACCCTCAAGCAGCTAAAACAGAACCCCAGAGACCAGAACTTCAGGCAAAGGCCAGGACATGGTTTGTTCATTCTCCCTAGAGGCCACATGTGACAGATGGTACCAGTGGGGCCCCATGCAGAGGTGCTCCTGGTCCCAGGACAAGCATAAGGTGGTGGAAGTGGGGTCTGACCTGCTGAATTAGCCCTGAGTAGCCCTGATGAGGTCCTCCTGTTAGACTTGCAGCCCAGGAATTAATACTCCTACTGTGGGACCAGACAAGACTTCCCTGGTCAAGAATTTAAACTAAAAAATGTCCACACCAGTTCCAAGGCCGGGCTTTCCAACCAGAAAGGAACACCCCACACTCTGGGATAATTTAAAGCCATTTAAAACTCCCTGGAAACCCAATTTAATTACACACAAGGAATATTAATATCAGATCACTCACGAACAGTACATTATTAAGGTCCTTACTTTATGCATTGAATTTCAAACCGTATAACTGTCTAGGAATTTTTTTTAAAACCTCATTACAAATGACATAATTTCCAAGTCGTGCCTTGGGTGAGCTGCGGGTGGGGCTCCCACTGCTGTGATCTATAATATTCAGAACTGTGCAGCTCTGGTCACAGCTTCCCTGAATGTGGTGTCTAGCTAGAGGTAGTTATGTCCCAAACAGGCCATCCTGGAAGCCCTGTAGGTATTATGAGTGTCTAGATGATGCTCTTTATAAATAGGACCTGCTTACTCTAGACCTAGGCTTTGTGGGAACACTGGGACTCCTGGAAAATTAGAAAGTGTTACCCCTGAGTTGCCTCTCTGCCCATGTCCCCAATATTCCCTATTTGTGACACTTGCCCCCTCTGATTCTGTCATCTGTCTAGCCCCTTGTAGACACCTGGATGTGTGACCCGCGCTTTAAGGAACACCTGGGAGGGAGGATGCTGTCTCAGTTACTCCTTCCAGGATCCTTTGCCATTAGGCCTGCAGAGGGTCCCCCATACCTTTGTTCCACCTCTGCCCTCAGTCGGTTAGGTGAGAGCTACCACCATACAACACAGAAGGGAGCCAGGCAGGTTGCCTCGAAGTGAGCCTGGAGTTGGCTGGCTCCTCACCTTGGCATCCCCTTAGCCAGTCTTGTGGCTGGCTACCATTCTTTGTACTCAGTGGTCTTTTTTATTAAAGATGGGCGTGCAGCGGCAGCCCCCTGCACCTGGCTGCTGTGCAAGCCACAGAACTGGTTCAGAGGATGTTCCTGGCATGCACCTCATGCCTTACGAGTGTTCTGCGATGACTCAAAGGAAAGAACCTTTGGATTTAGGGGAGCAGAAACAAAGCTACTTAGTGTGTGTGTGTGTGTTTGTGCTCAAGCACTGGGCATGTGTGCATGTACTTATGTGTGTGTGTGTGTGTGTGTGTGTGTGTTTGTGCTCAAGCACTGTGCATGTGTGCATGTACTTATGTGTGCGTGTGTGTATGTGTGTGCACTGTGTTTTTGCACTGTATGTGTGCAGTGTACATGTGTGTGCACTATGTACGTATGTGTGTGTCCATGTGTGTATGTGTTCATATGTGCATGTGCTTATGTATGCATGTATGTACCTGTGCTGGCCCATGCAGGTACCAGAAGAGGACATCAGTTATCCTGCTGCATGGCTCTCACCCACAAGGTCATCTTCTCAGCTTCTCTCAGTTCATTATTGCTGAGTATCAGATGGTAGCCATCTATTTCCTGACATGACTGGTTACAGCCTGGAGACAGGGGAGGGGAAAGAGACTCCTGATGAACTTCTTAATTACCTCTTTCATGGAAGTTGTTAAATATCCCCACTTGGCTGGCCAGTTTTGCCGGGCTTCAGTTTCGGCCCTCAGACGGTATTTCCTGAGAGAGAGAAACAGTTAGTAGGAGGTGGTGCCCTCAGAAAGGTCCTGTGTAAACTCCTGAGAGCACGCTTGCCTGTGTTCTGCACTGACCAGCTAGCAGATCTGCAGGTGGTGTGGGTGGGGCTGGAACAAAAGAGACTCTATCGCCCTTGACCGAGCCTCTTAACTTATGAGGAGACCCTAGCCAAAGCAAGAGTGGAGACAGTGGTGGGAAGAGATAGTATAGAGGATGTGGTGTGGGGATCAGGTGGGACTGGGGCTGGCTGCTAGAGGGGTGTCTGAATGTGAACTCTCTTGTTCTGTATCCAGAAACTAAAGGGATCATGAGGCAGAGAAGTACCCTTAGGATGGTGTAGGGAACTTGAAAAGACACTTGGCCCTGGGTTCCTGCAAGTATAAACTCAGCAAGTGTGAATTTCTTTAAATGGTGACCCTGGATGCTCTACCCACCCACTCCAGTCCACTCGTGAGCGGAGCTGAAGGGCAGCTGCTCAGTCAATGTGTTGGGTTCTGTAAACATGAAGTCCGACTTGATCCTTCAAGCTCCTATTTGGGAATCAGAGTCTGCACCTTCCCCCATCTCTGCAGATTTTGGGGCCTTGATCAAGCTATATAACCTGGGCTCCAAGCTTGGAAAACAAAGTCTATTCCTTTTAATTTTTCTTGTGTGTGTGTGTTTGTGTGTGTTCCCATGTGAGGGTCTGTGTGAAGGTCAAAGGTTAACCTTGGGTGCTGTCTTAGTTAGGTGTTGTCTGTTCCTATGATGAAACACCATAACCAAAAATCAAGTTGGGGAGGAAAGGGTATATTTGGCTTATACTTCCACGTCATGTTGATCGTGGAAGGCAGTCAGGAGAGGGATCAAACAGGGCAGGAACCTGGAGCAGGAGCTGATGCAGAGGCCATGGAGGAGGCAGGAGCTGATGCAGAGGCCATGGAGGGATGCTGCTTTCTGGACTGTTCCCTCATGGCTTGCTCAGCCTGCTTCCTTATAAAACTCAGGACCACCAGACCAGGGCACCTCTCATAATGGGCTGGGCCCTCCACTGTCAATCACTAATTAAGAATATGCTCTATAGGTCTGCCTGCAGCCTGTCTTATGGAGGCATCATCTCAATTGAGGCTCGCGCCTCTCCAGCTACTCAAGCTTTTGTCAGATTGACATAAAACTGGCCAGCACAAGTGCCCTTCTTCAGAAACCCTCCACTCGGTCTTGCAGATCAGATCTCTCAGGAGGACCTGGGCTCACTGATCAGGCAATACTGGTCCTGGCAGAAAGTTCCAGGGACCTGCCAGTTCCCTCTCGAGCCCCAGGATTGTAAGTGCTCACCGCACACCAGGCTTTCTACATGGGCTCTGGAGTCAGACTTCATCCTCCTATGTGAACACTTTCCAAGCTGAGCCCTCTCCCAGCCGTGGAGTCTGTTTCCCTGCGTGCCTCTGTATGTTCTGTGTCTGAGTATGTGCATGCGTGTGCAGGCCAGAGGACCGGACAGCTCAGCTTTCTCAGGGGTCCAGGGTTTAATCGCAGGCTCATTCTCATACAGATGTAGCTAACATGAACTCATAGGGAGCCTCAGAAGTGGCTGTAAAATTCCCCAACCGGCATTAATTTTCATGATGCTTTTTTTTTTTTTTTGGTGTGAATCTTTGAAGTTTGTCAAATTTTCATCCCCAGCTAATCCAAGGTTTGACTTCGTCACTTCCAATGCTCAGGAACTGTGTTGCGTACTGGAAATCAGAGTCTGGAGGCTCAAGGGGGCCTGTTCATACAGGAGGGGCCTTTTGACTTGGATCTTGAAGGATATGTAGGAGTTTGTCTGGAGTGAGGAAGAAAGGGTACTTTTTCCTCCTGGGGTGTGGGCTGTGTGTGGTGGCTCATGGGTGATAATGAACACTTAAAACACTGTGAGTGTTTGTGGGAACACTGTACAGTTTGTGGGAATGACACTTATCCACTTATAGGAATTATACAGTTTCCTATAAAACAAACCCAATGTAGCAGTTCCAATATAAAGCAGGCTCTTCATCTGTCTCCGTCCTCAGCCAACCACACAGGTGTAAAAAAAGACAATAAAAGTCACAGAGATAGTTACTAGGGAGCTTAAGTGAGGAGGTGAGTCAGGAGTCTGCCATCCTAGGTATCAAGGGGCTGCAGCAGGAGCATGGTGAGTTCGAGGCCAGCCTGAGCTGGCAGGGAGTGAGTTTAGGCTGGCCTGGGTGACTCGAGATTAAAAGCAATATAAAGAAAGCTGGAGTGAGACTCAAGGTGTCAGAGAACATACCCAGCATTCCTGAGGCTCCAGTCATACCCAGTGCTGACTGACAGAGGGAGGGAGGGAGGGAGGGAGGGAGGGACAGATGTCTCTTGCATCTAAAGTTTAAATTAGACTTCCTATAGTGGTTAAAATGCCAAATAATGGAATACTATTTAGCACTCAAAAATATCCATTACAGATGCCTGATGCAGACAAGTCTTTCAGGGAATGGATTTGTTGTTGCTGCTGTTGCTGCTGTTGCTGCTGCTGCTGCTTGAGACAGGACTTACTGTGTAGACTACTCTGGCCTGAATTCACAGAGTTCCACCTGTCTCTGCAGCTCTGCGCTGCCGTGGTGCTAAGTGGTTTCCTTGCCATGGCCTCCCAGGTCTCCGCAAACCCCCAAACCTGTGTGCTACTGGCCCGGATCTTTTAAAATTAAACTTTCTTCTCATTTAAAAGAATCAGGGAAAACCAAGAAAGGGCAAATCGTCTCTCCTTCGAGGTTGTCAAAAATTAGTGTTTTAGGGGCTGGTGAGATGGCTCAGCGGGTAAGAGCACCCGACTGCTCTTCCGAAGGTGATAAGTTCAAATCCCAGCAACCACATGGTGGCTCACAACCATCCGTAACAAGATCTGGCTCCCTCTTCTGGAGTGTCTGAAGATAGCTACAGTGTACTTACATATAATAAATAAAATAAATCTTTCAAAAAAATTAGTGTTTTAATTTTGTTTCTTCTTTTTAAATTTTCTATTAGAACTCTTCCAGTCTCCGCCACCATGGGCAAGAGGGAAGGGTGGGAAGACTGAGGTGTCTCTGTGTCCCTAACGTTGACGCCGATTATCTTTAGAACACTCTTGTTACTCTGAGCAGTCGACTGTCTTCTGGTCTTGGTGGGGAAACTGAGGCCACCATGGTATGTATGTGACTTGTGAGAAGGGCCCAGCCCAATGGGCCTTACCAGATCTCGTCCTGGGCCACAAGGTTCATGCGCTCTGCGGCCGTGGTGCTGATCGGTTTCTGCGCCATGGCTCCCGCAGTTTCCGCAAACCCAAAACCGTGTGCTCCTGCCTTAGACTCTGCGTCCTTAGTTGTAATCCCGTTGCTGGGAGACCGGTTGCCAGGTCACACGGTTACAAGGAAGCGGAAGCGGAAGCAGAAGCGAGAGCACAGCACACCTGCAGAGGAAGAGGGTGCCTGGAGCTTGCCGCTGGCCTCTGCCCTCTGAGCACCCAGTGGTCATCCTGTCGCATGCTACTCTGAAAAACCTCTGGACTTAGCACCAAGATCCCCATTCCTCTTTCGATACTGGGAATTGCTCGCAGGGCTTGGCGTGCTCCACCCGGACCTACATCCCCCAGCCCTCGTTTTATTTTGTTTTTTGTTTTTGTTTGTTTGTTGTTGCTTTTTTGTTTTTTACTTGTTTAAATTTTTTAAAAAAGATTTTATTTATATGAGTACACTGTGTCTTCAGACACACCAGAAGAGGGCATCAGATCCCATTACAGATGGTTGTGAGCCACCATGTGATTGCTGGGATTTGAACTCAGGACCTCAGGAAGATCAGTCAGTCAGTGCTCTTAACTGCTGAGCCATGTCTCCAGCCCTTGCTTAAAATTCTGACCCAGGAGCTTCCTAAGTTGCTCAGTCTGGCCTTGAACTCCCTCTGTAACCCAGGCAGACCCAGGCTTTGAGTTTCTCCTGTCTCGGTTCCCTGAGTAGTAGTTCCCTGGCTTGTACCATCAGCTCCGGGCCCTGGCCCTTTTCAAAACTTAAACATAAACATGGATGTTAGATTACTCATCCGGGCGCAGAACCCCAAGAGCACAGAGCTTGGTGATGTCTATTTGAGAGAACACACCCTCCTGTCAGATCCTGGGCATCACCGAACAGCACTGCCAGCCACCTCCAGGGGTTGCAGAGAACACTGCCCTCTGCCCTGCCTCCACCTCCTTGGGGAGCTTGGCTAAGCCTCTACCAGGTCATGTGCAGGCTGAGGACTCTAGCCAGGCAGACGCTGTAGGAGGCCCACTCACACTGCTTAGAGTTTTCACGTGTGCTTTTCCACTGCTGCATTGCATTTCACTCCTGCTCAAGGACATGTCTGGGGGGGGGGGGGGGAGGGTTTTCTTGATTGCTAATTGAGTAGAAGGGTCCAGCCCACTGTAAGCAGCCCCATTCCCTATTCAGGCAGTCCTGGACTGTAGAGAACAAGCTAAGCATGAGCCTGAACAAGCCGGCTAGCCTGCCTGCCGTATTTCCTTGACTATGAAGGGAGCTCCTTGCCAGGTGCTGATACTGGGGCCTTGAGTTCCTGCTCTGACTCCCCTAGGTGACAGACCGTGATCTCAAGTGTGAGCTGAAGTAAACATTTTCTTCTCCTGTGTAGCTTTTGTTCACGGTCTTTATCACAGCCATAGAAAGGAACCTAGGGACCTATGATACCCTCCCACCAGCAAGATGGCAAGAGTGAACTTAATCAAAGCACAGGACACAGGGTGCACAGAATGTCCCTGGACACACACCTTGTCCCCAGCACCCATGGCTTATGCAATATGGCTGCTAAAACTCCTGTTTTCCTGGAGATCACGTTTCTCCGCTATCTCCTAGCCTATCTACCCAGGAATGTTTCTGAAATGCCTGTTTTGGGGCTATGCTTGGTGCGTTGATGTGTGCCCGCACATACCGTATTCCACTGTCCTTGTGAGCCAAGGTCTCCTTTCTTTGTTTCTTATTCACCCCCCTCACCCCCACCTCAGTTCCAAGGCTCGAATCTCTTTCCCTTCGATATTTCAAAACAAACATTTTCCCAGCCTCTGGCAGATAGATCCCTTATCTAACAAGGTTTTTTTTTTTTTTTGGTTGTTTGTTATTATTGTTTTGTTTTTCTTGGCAAACTTGTTCTTCTGAGTAGATTTCAGAGAGAGAGAGAGAGAGAGAGAGAGAGAGAGAGAGAGAGAGAAGACAGGACACAGGATTACTACGCTTGCCGGCCACATGTGGGAAACCAGAAAATATTTACAGCTTTTAGGTTCTCCATGTTCTTGTGTGTTAATATTTTTTGGCCTTTTCTCAGTTCTCTGGGACAGTTCATTTCTAATTTTTATTTCTTTTTTCATTTTTCTGTTCCTCCATAAAACATTCTGACAACAGGAGCCAACTGCTTCTTTTTTTAGTTTTTAAGCTTAAACAGTTTTCTTTTTCATTGGATGCGGTTTTTTTTTCTTTTATTTCTTTAACCAAAGAGTGCTTTGTGGAGGAACAGGCTCTGCTCACAGCGTGCCCTGCCTGCCAGCATGATTTCCCCACAACATGGGCGAGTATTACCTGTACACAAAGGCCGGTGGGCTTCGGCTAAAAGCATGGTTTGCTTCGCACATCTAATGTCTGCAGCAGAAAGAGCAGAGAGCTTGTCTTGACTGGGTTCAGGCATCTCCTCCCACACCTACAGCTACAGGTAACATGGTTCTAGGGCCTTATGGAGGAAGAAAAGACTGCCCACCTCTATGGATGCCTAGAAACTCCCTCACAGGTCCTTCCCAGTTGGCCTTATTATCATCCATTCCTACATCCATTATCCCCCATACCCCCCCCCACTCCTACCCACCCGGAAGGCTCGGGGCAAGCAGCTGCTTCCTCCTTTCTTAGGCCCTTCTCTCCAATCTGCCTTGTTCAGTCCCTCAGATGTGGGGAACGCTTGAGTGCCTGCAGAGTAAAGTGAGCTGAGTCAGGAAGAGGCTGGCTTGGACTCCACTGTGAAGGGTATACAGCCTTGGCCATCTAAGGTGAGAGACGCCGGCTGCCCCAGCTTCCTGACGGACAGTCCTTCCACCAGCCACGTGTCCCACCCTGGAGGAGTCCCTGATGGAGATGCTCACGCTCTGAAGGCCAGTGCCAGTACTGATCTTGGGTGACGCTGCTTTCATAAAGTACCTGGCAGATGTGACTTAGGGAAGACAGGGCATGATTTGACTGTGATGGTATAGTGTGCCATGGTGGAGAAAGGTCCTGAGGCAGCAATGTGAGGGCGCTGACTGCCTTGTGTTTACAACAGTCAGAAAGTAGAGAGGGGTGGGTGCTAGTGTCCAGCTCCCTGTCTCCTTCTCCTTTTATACATTCGTGTATTTGTGGTGAGTGTGAATATGTGTGTGTGTGTGTGTGTGTGTGTGTGTGTATGTGTGAGAGAGAGTCTGTCTCTGTGTGAGTGTGTATTTGAGTGTGTGTATGTCTGTGTGCTTGAGAGTGTGTGTGCAGTGAATGTGTGTGTATATGCAGAAGACAGAAGACAGCTTGCAGGAGTTGGTTCATTCACTTCCTTTTAATACCCGAGTCTGAGAGATCAAACTCATGTTAGGCTTGACTGTACGCACCTCTACCAAGTCAAGCCCTCTCCTTTGGCACTCCTGTCTCCTCTGCTGTTCATACCGGAACCCCTGCACACAGAATGGTGCCACCCACATTTGGCTGGGTCTTCCCACTTCAGTTAACCCAATCACAGACAAGCCTTGTGATTCCTCTCCTGTCTAGTTGATGATGAACACTGGCTATTACAGAGGGGCATGTAATGATGGCTTCCTCATTCCAGTGCTAGTGTCAGGAATGAGCTATGCAGTCCAGGAAGAGGTGTTACCCACAGGTAGGGTTTGAAGGGAAAGAGATCATGGGATTGAAAGGGGAGGAGTCAGGTGGCATCTACATTTTACCCCACAAGTGTCATTCTTTGTCATATATCAAGTGGCATGGGGATACCCCCATTCTTCTTATTTTTCTCGACAAATGTTATGTCGAGACCCCTGGTACCTCACAATGCCCTGATGAACAGTCCTGTCCCAGTCTTCTGGAAACTCACAGCCTAGCCAGAAAAGCACAGCCAAAGAGTTTTGCACCGGACACTATCCAGACCCCAATGGCAGTATGAGTGTTTTGAGGGTCTCTTACTGCTTGATCAGGGGGCTACTCCCAGAAACCACAGAAAGCAGCAGCATCTCTGGATCCAGGCCCGACATTTCTGCTTCACACCAAGGCTTCGTTAGATTCCATGAAGAAGTTACATCCCCCAGCTCAGTCCCTGGAATGATTGGACCATAGCTCGGGGAGCAGAGTGCTTGCGTAGCACACACGGAGCCCTGATTCCAGCCCAGACACTATGTACACTGGGTGTGGTGGGGGTGTGGTGGGGGTGTAGTGGGGGTGTGGTGGGGGTGTGGGGGTGCAGCCTGTAAACCCAGCACTCTGACTACAGTAGGAGGATCACAAGTTGAAGGCCAGTCTCTGCTGCATGGTGGCCACCGCCGCCACCGCAACAAAACAGACATCTCAAAAGTCTGGCCAGAAACTCTGATTACCCAAGATACAATTTGCAAAAGACATGAAACTCAAGAAGAATGAAGACCAAAGTGTGGACACTTCGCCCCTTCTTAGAATTAGGAACAAAGCACACATTGAAGGAGTCACAGAGATCAAATGTGGAGCTAAGACAAAAGGATGGACCAACCAGTGACTGCTGCAGCTGGGGATCCATCCCATAATCAGCCACCGAACGCAGACACTATTGCATACGCCAGCAAGATATTGCTGAAAGGGCCCTGATATAGCTGTCTCGTGTGAGGCTATGCCAGTGCCTGGCAAACACAGAAGTGGATGCTCACAGTCAGTTATTAGATGGATCACAGGGTTCTCAATAGAGGAGCTAGAGAAAGTACCCAAGGAGCTGAAGGGGTCTCCAACCCTATAGGTGGAAGAACAATATGAACTAACCAATACCCCCAGAGCTCGTGTCTCTAGCTGCATAAGTAGCAGAAGATGGCCTAGTTAGCCATCATGGGAAGAGAGGCCACTTGGTCATGTAAACCTTATATCCCCCAGTACAGGGGAATTCCAGGGCCATAATGTGGAAGTGGGTGGGTAGGGGAGTTGGGCAGGGGATGGGAGAGGATATAGGGGACTTTCAGGATAGCATTTGAAATGTAAATGAAGAAACTATCTAATAAAAATAATAAAAAAGAAATTATATATAAAAAAAAGTCTGGCCAAAGGTGGTGTAAAGGAAGGCTCTGCCATGTGTCTATCTTCTGCCCTCTTTGGGGAGACCTGGGTCCTCACAACTCACACCGCACTCACTCCAAAGCGCAACAGCAGGCCTCCTCCTGTAGGCTCAAGGTAAACCCTCAGCGCTCCCCCCAGGCCGTTCTCTTAGAGGTGCGCACGCTGAACACAGAGCATGCTTCAAAGGAGGCAGTGAGCCCCCCTCCCGCTCTCTGCCCGTGAAAGGCAGGGGGTCTTAAGACGTTTTAATGCCTTTCATATTCCTCGCTCCAAATATATTATTTCAGTACAATAGTTTCTTTGCGGGAGAATTGCTTAAATGATTCAAAATGGATTTAAAAATATATTTCAAGTTTTAATTTTATGCACAGAACATTAATGAGCAGAGCGCCTTAGAGACCGCCTGTCAGTTTAACGTATCTGCAGAATTCTCAGCGCAGATGTTATTCCATCTAAATCCTTTTAGAGGGAAGAAACTAGTAATTATTTTTTTCTTAGGGGATGTCAGAAAAATATATTATTTTGAAATTATGTTTTGATCCCAGAGTTCTACGCAAATATTTTGAGGGACTGGGTATGTCAAGTCAGTTGGACACTAAACATTTTTTAAAGTCCCAAGCGGAAAAGCAGCCGGAGTCTTTCATTGGCTTCATATTGCTTCTCCCCCAACCCTTCCCCAGAAACCCCTTGCACTACAGTGAGCAGGAAACACAACTGAAAACTTAACCTCTGCCATGCATGACCCAAACCACAGACCCCCCACCCCTGTCCGCGGCAGAGAGCTGGATCCAAAGACCAACATGAACACCTGATGATTAGAAAGGCTGACTCTCATGTTCCTCTTTGTCTCCCAGTGTTGGAGAGACCTCTTCGCTCCTCCAGGGGTGGGTGGGTGACCGAGGCTCTGTCACCCTTGTGTGTGGATTCACATTAGCACTGCATTCATTTTTCCATCCCCAAAGGATGCACACTGAGAACCTGAGGTGGCGGCGGCTTGTGGTCTGACTGCTCCTCCAGCAGTGGCACCCTGGGTTTGGAAGGGACAGTCATCTTCAAGTGTCCAGCAGTGTGAACAACTGTCAAATAACTGACATTTCCAAGTCATTTATTTATAGAGGTGGATTGTGGGGCAGGGCCACTGTCAGCAGGACACGTGCCTCCTCTGTCTTAGGTCTTGTCAGGTTTTTTATTTATTTATTTTTTCTTGTCTCCTGCCTTCTGTCCTGGTGGCTGTTTCTCAGCCGCAGTCTGCACTTGGGGGCCGATGTCAGTTTCTTCTCAAGCCTCTGGCTTATCTGCTGTCATGTCTGCCCCCAGTGATCCAGCAAGCACGGCTGGGCTCCTGGCCATGCTCACTTTGTGCCGCCCTCACCTCACCTCATACAGGCCTCTCATGGGGGCCTTGGCAGAAGGAGCTGAGTCTAAGGGAGGCGAGGGCTTTGAAGCTGGAGGCGCTTTCTCCCTCAGGAAACCTTCCCGCCTCCAGGTTCAGAGATAAGCCAAGCAGATGAGGCCCATTTTGCCAGATGCGCCCTCAGCCATTTCCTGTTTAGGGTCTGCACATCCCAGTTCCAGATGTGGCAGGAAGAGGCAGGAGGACTTGCTTTAAGGTCTTCTTTTGAGAGCAGTGTTAGGCTCACAGCAAGATGCGGAAGGAGTTTGAATCCTCATCACAGCCTGCTCCCACCCCCATAGCTTCCCCATGACTAGCATCATCCTCCGCGGTCCACTTCTGTGGTCTGGACACGCCACAATTGGTTGTCTGCTCCGTTTCGGAAGGACATTTCAGAAGTGGCTTCCAAGTGGAACTGCTGTACTTCCCGAATGCAGGATTGCAATCTGTCTGCTTTTATCCTCTGGAGCTCGATCATGGAGGGACCATGTGGCACAGCTATGTTGGCTTTTCTAAAAGTCAAACTGTGTTCTAGAATGTTCTGATTGGTCTTCCATCAGCAATGAATGATCTTTTCTGGGGTCTCTACCAGGGTTTGGTCTTGTCTCTCTCCCTTTTTATTTTACTTATTTTTAGTGGTAGACAATCACTTGACCACTAAGCCTTCCCTTTTAGTAACAAAAGGTTTTATTCGGAAAATAAAATTACTGAAGAAATGAATACATAAATAAAAATAAAATCTTGAAATCTGTGTAGAAGATTAAATACTCTCAGAATGGCTGCAAAAATGTGGAAGATGGCAGGGGGCCTTCAGCTATCAGCCCGTGCCTTTCATGAGAGGAGCTGGTGTGGGTGAATGAAGAACTTAGCTCTGCAGGACTCCACCATGACTCAGGAAGCAGGTATTCTCCAGCAAACGGGAGAAATGAAAAGCCCATCACTTATGTAGACAGATAAAAGTTCTAGAATAATTAAACAGTACAACACGTAGAAATGTTACAAGAAATTGATGGGTGGTGTTAGACCTCCCAACCCAGATGAAAACTCAGGGCTGCAGAGAGGAGACTAAAGTTTGCCTTTATGACGTGGAGTTCTGTGTGTAGAAGATGCCAGGGAGCAATAAACTAGTTATCCCTGTGAAAAATGCCAGCAACAAGGGGTCAAAGGTTAACTTCCACACGCTACCAAACTGCAAATAGTCCTGACATGTTTAAAGTAAAAAGTGAACGTTTCAAAGTCCCTTTCTCCTCCAAAGGAGGCACTGTGTGTGAGAGAGTTGTGAGTGTGTGAGTGTGTAAGTGTGCGTGCATGAGTGAGTGTGAATGAGTGAGTGTGCAAGTGTGAATATGTGAGTGAATGTGTGCATGAGTATGAATGAGTATGTGAACATATGAGTGAGTGTGTGTGTGAGTGTGTGAATCTGTAAATGAGTGTGTAAGCATTAATGAGTGTGGGTACATGAGTGAGTGTGAATGAGTGTGTGTGAATATGTGAGTGAATGTGTTCATGAGTGTGAATGAGTATGTAAATGTGAGTATGAGTGAGTGTGAGTGTGAATGAAAGTGTGAGTCTGTAAATGAGTGTATGAGTATGAATGAGTGTGTGAGTATGTAAATGAGTGAGTATTAATGACTGAGTATGTGCAAGTGTGTGAGTGAGTACATGGATGTGAATCAGTGTGTTAATGTGAGTATGGGTGGCTATGTGTGAGTGTGTGAATGAGTGTGTGAGTGTAAATTAGTGTGTGATTGTGTGTGAGTGTATGTGCACGTGAATCAGTGTGTTAATGTGAGTATGAGTGACTATGTGTGAGTGTGTGAATGAGTGTGTGAGTGTAAATTAGTGTGTGATTATGTGTGAGTGTGAGTATATGCGCGTGAATCAGTGTGTTAATGTGAGCATGAGTGAATATGTGTGAGTGTGTAAATGAATGTGTGCTTATGTGTGAGTGTGAGTACATGCATGTGAATTAGAGTGTGAATGTATTAGTGTGTGAATGTATGAATGAGTGTGTGTATGTGTGCGTGTGTTAATGAGTGAGTGTTTGAGTGTGAATGAGTGTGAGTATGTAAATGAGTGTGAGTATGTGTGACTGTGTGAATGAGTATGTGAGTGAGTATGTATGAGTGTTTCTAAGACTTTCTTTCTGTGATGAACCCAAGGCTTTGTGTATACCAGGCAAATCTTGCACCACCGAGCCACGTCTCCAGCACCCCTGCTCATTTGTTTGTTTTGAGATAGTATTTAGGTGTGTATGTGCTGCAGACTGGCCTTCCAAGTGCCAAGATTCACACTGGTGTGACTTTTGATGTGCATCTCCTGAATCATCTTACCCTCCATCTGTTGTCCACATCCTCCCCCCCCCCAAGCTACTAATGTGATGTCACTGTGTTGGAGAAGTCAGCCTTCAGGCTTCCAGACACCACGGTTCTGTTTTGCCCAGTGGCCACGCCTTCAGAGGGCTGCTCAGATGTCACTACTCCTGATGCCAAACTTCCCCAGGTTCCCAGCGTCTTAGTTAGTTTTATTGCTGTAAAGAGACAACATGACCATAGCAACTTTTATGAAGGAAACTATTTAATTTGGGGGTTGGCTTACAGTTTTAGAGGTTTACTCTACTATCTATCATCATGGTGAGAAGCATGGCAGTTTGCAGGCAGACATGGTGCTGGAGGGGTTGAAAGTTCTACACCTTGATCTGAAGCCAGCAAAAGGAGATTGTGTAGCATACTGGGTGTAGCTTGAGCATTGGAGACCACAAAGTCTGCCATCACAGTGACACACTTCTTCCAACAAGGCCACACCTCCTAATGGTGCCACTCCATATGGCCAAGCATTCAAACACATAAGTCTATGGGGGCCAAACATATTCAAATTCCACATCCAGTTCTGTTTACGTTATGTGGACTTGTCTGTGAAGTATTTAAAAATGGTCTAAAATATTTAGAGAAATTTGGTTGTGGCCAATGACAACTAAATACCCCTTCCTTGCTTTCTTGCTTCCTTCCATCCGTCCTTCCATCCTCCCTCTCTGTATCCCTTTCTCCTTCCATCCTTCCTTACTCCCAAGCTCTTCAATTCTTTTCCAGCATGTCTTTCTTGAATAACAGAAGGGGTTAATAAGCTGGTAAAGCCTAGACACGGCTGGGAGAGACAGTGTTGGTGTCTAGCAAGTCCAGATGTGGAGTGGAGGGTCTGGGACCAGATCATCGAAAGTCTCTTCTTTTCTTGCATCTCAGTACTTTCCTTCTAGACACTGAAAAGTTTGCCCATTGGCATGTCACTGCAGGAGGCAAAGAGTGAGCAGGGGTGGGGTGGGAAATCGGTGTAACCACAGCAGACACCCCTGAGTGCCGATCAGAGGCAACCTCTTCAGTGAGCCTGATGTGGTTGAGGGATGGGTGCCTGGGAAGACTTGAGCACTGGAGGAATTGGGGCTGAGAACAAGGGACTCCTGGAACCCTCACTGACACTAACTGGGGGCAGATTGAACCTGGAACAGGAAGGTTTTTGAGATGTGTCTCTGTTCTTGGTCTTAATGATGCATTCCAGTGAGCTGTCTCTCCAAGAATGCCAGAGGGAAGTGGCAGTGTATCAATGCCCCGATTAGAGTTTTACTTTTACTTTTATTAAAAATATTGTGTGTGTGTGTGTGCACACACACGCGCACACACACGCACACACACACACACACACACCTCATGAGCCTGAGGGATACATTTTCTGCACTTGCTTCCCTATGCCTGTTTCTGATCTCTCCTTCAGATATGCTCCCAGATTCCCAACACTAATACCATCTATGCCTGCCTAGTACCTTTCCACCCATGTGTGTGCATGTGTGTGTGTGTGTGTGTGTGTAGAAGACAGAGGTCAGTGTTGGGTGTTTTTCCTCAATTATTTTCCATCTTATTTTTTAAATATTTATTTGTGTGTGTTTGTGTGTGTACCTTGTGTACACAAGAGCCCGTGAAAGCCAGAAGAAGTGTAGGATCCCCTGGAACTGGAGTTATAGGTGATCTTGAACCACCCAAAGTAAGTGCTGGGGACGGAACCAGATTCTCTGCAAGATCAGCAAGTGCTTCTCACCATGTCTGTCTAGCCCCACAGCCTTATTAACCATGTCTGTCTAGCCCCACAGCCTTATTTTTTGAGTTAGGGTCTCTCACTGAATGTGGAGCTCAATGGCTTGGTCATCCTGTGTGGCCAGGGAGCTTCAGGGATGCAGTTACAGTTATGCACTACCGAACCCAACTTCTTATGTGGGCTCAGGGATCTGAAATCTGTGCACTTTTATAGCAAGCACTTCAGGTACTGAGCTGTCTCCCCAGCTCCTTCTGTGCACTCTAATTCTCTCTCTTAGTTACTGTCCAAGGACAGGTGGCCAGCTTGTCCTGCCTTGATGAGCCCAGTACCTGGTGCAAATGGCAGAACTCAAGAAGCTGGTGAGGTTCTTCTCCACGGTGTCTACGCACAGACCAATCCAAATGTCTCAAGGTATCAGTGTACAGACCAATCCGAGGGTCCCACTTGGTATTTCAGGGATGGTGACAGTGGCTGTGTTAAACCTGAGAATCTCGGGGAGAAAAGACCAACTCCATGATTGCTCAATTAAAGCAAGCTATATTTTGATGTACGTCAAGCCTGGCTATCGAGTTATCTTACCTTAAGTCTGGGATTTGAGAGAACAGCTCCTGCTGGCTTCTTGAGCTAACTTTTTAAAGGGGAGGAAATTACAAGCACAAGAGTATTGGTGGTTATACTTTGTTAGAAAGATAAAATGAGCTGGGTGTGGTGGCACACACCTTTAATCCCAGGAAAGGTAGGTGGATCTTTGTAAGTTCACAGGAGCCTGGTCTACGAAACAAACAAATGACCGATTCAAGGAAAAAGAATAAACAGAGTAAGGATAGACATCATGTGACTGGTCACGCAATAGGGCACAAATTTAGTGTAGGTTGAAAAATATGTTTTGTAGTTTACATCAGATTTAAGATACAGGAAGTTAAATACAAATAGAAACCTTAACTTGCACTGACTTAACACAGGACAAAGAGGAACCTATTCTTAATCAACTTAACTGCAAACAGAACCCTTAACCTGCAAGGTATTTTTGTTTGTTTGTTTGTTTGTTTGTTTGTTTTGGTGTCTTAGTTAGGGTTTTACTGCTGTGAACAGATACCATGACCAAGGCAACTCTTATAAGGATAACTTTGTAATTGAGGTTGGCTTACAGGTTCAGAAGTTCATTATCATCAAGGTAGGAGCATGGCAAGCGCTCAGGCAGGCATGTTGCAGGAGGAGCTAAATGCTTCTAGAAGACTGGATCCCATGTGTGGTAAGGAGGAGGGTCTAATCGCCCACCCTGACAGTGACACACTTCCTACAACAAGGGCCACACCCACTCCAACAAGGCCACGCCTCCTAATAGTGTCACTCCCTGGGCCAAGTGTATTCAAATCACCACAGTCTCCCATCAACTTACAAGGTATACTGTTCCTGTCTTGGTCTCACAGCAGCCTTGTTGCAGTCTTCCAAGGAGAGGTAGGTATTGAAGATTCTCCCACACTATTAGCAGCAAGTATCCTATGGAGGGAACTGAGTAGGGGAGAGGGTGGGGATGGGAGCAGAAGATATCAAACTGGGGGAGGATAGAGGGAGAGAGCTTTGGAAGGGACAGTTGGAATGGGGAATATTTCTTGGATGAACTAGTAACCTAGGACAATGAAAACTCCCAGGAATCTATGAGGGTGACCATAGCTAAGACTCTTAGCAATGGGGGATATGGGGCTTGAACTGGTATCCCCTGTAACCAGCTAAGATTTCCAATGGAGGGATGGGGACACCAACCCACTCATGAAATCTTCAATCCACAATGCGTCCTGCCTACAAGATGTGCAGGGATAAAACTGGAGCAGAAATTGAGGGGATGGCCATCCAGTGACTGGCCCATGTGAGACGTACACCACGAGAGAGATCCAGCTCCTGACACAGTGACTGGCCCATGTGAGACGTACACCGTGAGAGAGAGCCAGCTACTGACACAGTGACTGGCCCATGTGAGACGTACACCGTGAGAGAGATCCAGCTCCTGACTCCTGACACAGTGACTGGCCCATGTGAGACGTACACCACGAGAGAGATCCAGCTCCTGACACAGTGACTGGCCCATGTGAGACGTACACCGTGAGAGAGAGCCAGCTCCTGACACAGTGACTGGCCCATGTGAGACGTACACCCTGAGAGAGAGCCAGCTCCTGACACAGTGACTGGCCCATGTGAGACGTACACCCTGAGAGAGAGCCAGCTCCTGACACTATTAATGATGCTTTGCTTTACTTGCAGACAGGGTCCTAGCACAGATATCATCGGAAGGCTTCACCCAGCGACGGATGCAAACAGATGCAGAGACACAGACATTGGTCAGATCTTGGGGAATCCTCTGGAAAAGGGGAAGGATTGAAAGAGCCAGAGAGTCAAGGACACCATAAGAAAACATACAGAACCTGCTAACCTGGATCCCTAGACTCACAGAGACTGAGTAGCCAACCAGAGAGGCTTAATGGGACTGACCCTAGGCTCTTGGCACATATGCTACATTCTGAAGTTTAGTCTTCATGTGGGACTCCTAACAGCCGGAGCCAGAGACACTCTGGCTCTGTCACCTGCCTTTGGATCCCCTTCCCCTAACCGGGCTGCTTTGTTTAGCCTCAACAGGAGAGGAGGTGCCTGGTCTTACTGTAACTTGATATTCCAGGGCTGGTTGATATCCATGGGAGACCTTCTGAGGAGAAAGGGAAAAGGGGGTTATGGGGGTGATGAGAGGTCTGGGAGGAGAGGAGGGAGGGGATGCTGTGATCCAGATGTTAGATAAACAAACAAATAAAGAAACAAACAAGGTAAAGGCAAAGAAGGAAGAGCGATACTACAGTTTGTTGCCAAGGAGCTCAGAGGCAGGAAATAGGAGAACTGTCCAGAGGGATAAACTATCTAAAAGACAGAGTCCCTCTCTCATGCAAGCCTTCCCAAAGAGCCAGGTTCAAAGCCCAGAGGAAGCTCTGTCAGACTTCCAGTGTAGAGATGGGCCAGTCAGGGAAGAGAGAAGAGGAAAACAAGTAGGCAGTTACTGTGTCTGCCCCGATGGCAGCTGGGAATCCCAGAAGGGCTTGATTCATACTGCAAAGTCCCCGCGGATGTTTGAAAAAGGTCCCCTGAAAAAGCTTTGGTTTAAAAATAATGATACTTATCTGTTTTTATAAATGTGGTGGTACATAGCTCTGTTTTCAAATGTACATGAGAACTTTCAAAAAGAAGTAAAAAAGAAGGAAGGAAGGAGGGATGGAGGGAAGGAGGAAAGGAGGAGATGCTGCAGGTGAAACCTTGGGTTTAGGGGACTAGGGACCCCTCAAATATCCTTTGCTACTCAAAGGACACAGCTCCTCAGGGCCAGGGTGGCAGCCAGAACCTCTGAGCTGTTCCAGAGCTGGCGTATTAAAGTCGAGACCAAGGCAAACCCAAAGGGTGCTTTGTTTCTTTTGAGTTGCACATTTATCCAGTGCCTTGGCCGAGAGGGAGGGTGTGGCTTTCCATGATGCCTGGGTTGCTGTTGAAGGTCTGTGACACGGTTCACAGGCTGGGGTCCACTGTGAAGCACTGGGGTAGCAAGGGTCACATGCACAGGGTGGTTGCAAAGCGAAATCAGGAGTGTTTGCAGCTCACTCCCACATCCCGGAGCCAGCAGTCCTCGGCCAGGGATTCAGGCATGGAGGCCTGTCACTCTTGGTAACCGACGCCAAGTTGACCTTTTAAAGGGATGCTGAGGAAATGAGGGATCACAGAGGGAACATAACACAGAGGGGAAGCGTGAACACACTCCTTGACTCTGGCTCCAGTTAACAACACCAATGCCTACGGTAGTGTTGAGCCTTGAGGACAAACAAGCCTGGGTCGAGTTTTAAGACCTGTCTCAGTCACTTCTGTACTGGGGTGACTCAGCAAGATCTGTTTGGCCTCACCTCTGCCCTGCCATTGCTGATGTAGAGCTTTGCCATTGGCCCTGTCAGTCACTCCATACCCTCTGTCACCCTTCTCTGCCTCCTATGTCATCTTACTCCACCAAAAATTCCCCTCCCTATGTTCCAAACTTATATAAGCAAGAGGCTGATGCCATAAAGTTGAGTTCCTCCTTCTCCTGACTTGGTGTGTTTCTTTTGGGCCTTCGACACTCTCAGCTCCAGAGAGACCCTGGTGGAACCGGGACCTCTCTCCTCTTGCCTGGACTTGCAGGCAAGGACCTGGCATAGTAGTACCGCAAAGTCCCCAAGGAAGTTATGGTACTAGTAACACATAGGTATAGCCTATCTTGGGTCATCAAGCTGCTTCTCACCAACCTGGACTAGATGACACATGCGCACACAGTACATAGGTATCCTACTCATGATAACTTTATCTACCAGGGCAGCCAGGCTTAGAGAAATCACTTGTCTGAAGTTCCACGGCCAGCTGGTTATGGTATCTCATGCACCCCAAATCTGCCCTATGTCTTTTCATTTACTTACCCACAGATCACCTGAAGAACCAGCCTGCCTCCATCTTAGGCTTAAAAGGCACCCTATAGTAAAGACAAACTAGGTTCATTCCTGTTTATGATTAAACCTCAGCTTCTCAAGGACTGGGCCACGTCCCATCTGTAACTGTAACTACAAAGTGTTCTGTGCTGCCTGTTCCAGAAATAACATCCATGTCTTTGTTTCCCAAAGTTGTTTATAACCACATCCCAACACTACCTTTGTTTCAAAATATTCTGTGGCCTCCTAGGACTGCCTTGTTATGTGCACCTTATGTAATCTTGTCTTTGTTTCAGGAGGTTGTTAAGACTAACTTGTTATGATTCTTCTCCTCTAACCCTGTCTATTTGGTCTGTCAGCCCCTAATTCAGAAACCTTCTACTCCTGAACTCTAAAAGCTGTGTCTTCCTCATATTCAATGCTGAAGATGCTGACCTTGGAAATCCCGCCTTAGGGGGATGCAGCCTGTTACACAAATAAAAAAGCTTGCTCTAATCAATTGCTTGCTTTAACTAATTTTGCCACGATGATTTGGGCCAGTGGTTTTTCTCCTTTCATCTTTGGGATTTACACACACATGCCAAGGTCTGATTTCCTGAAGATATGATTTCTTTAGGATGAGGAGGAAGAAGAAGAAAGAGGAGGAGGAGAGGAAGAGGGAGGAGAAGAAACAGAAAGAAGGAAAAAGAAGAGGATGGAGGAGGAAGAAGAAGGAGGAAGGAAGAAGAGGAGAGAGCAGAAAATGGAGGCAGGGAGTCGGCTGAGCACTTGCTACACAAGCATGGGGACCCAAATCTGACCTCTAGCATCCATATTAGGAGTGGGGCAGCAAGCGCCTGTGATCCCAGTGCAAGGAGG
Source organism: Mus minutoides (assembly GCA_902729485.2). Classification (NCBI taxonomy): domain Eukaryota; kingdom Metazoa; phylum Chordata; class Mammalia; order Rodentia; family Muridae; genus Mus; species Mus minutoides. The sequence continues at coordinate 102,769 of LR751997.1, forward strand.
ATCCCAGGAGTTTCCTGAAAAGCCAGGTTAGCTGCACTGGTAAGCTCCAGATTCAGTAAGACAT
>LR751997.1:102856-110356 GCA_902729485.2 Mus minutoides
GAAGAGGAGAGAGCAGAAAATGGAGGCAGGGAGTCGGCTGAGCACTTGCTACACAAGCATGGGGACCCAAATCTGACCTCTAGCATCCATATTAGGAGTGGGGCAGCAAGCGCCTGTGATCCCAGTGCAAGGAGGATCCCAGGAGTTTCCTGAAAAGCCAGGTTAGCTGCACTGGTAAGCTCCAGATTCAGTAAGACATCTCAAAAAAATAAATAAATAAGGTGAAGAATTATTGAGGAAGACACTCAGTCAGTATCAACCTCTGGTCTCCACATGCATGTGCACAGCTGTGTACCTGAACCCTCACACTGATGCACGCACACATACACACACACACACACACACACACACACACACACACACACACACACACAGAGAGAGAGAGAGAGAGAGAGAGAGATTGAGATTGGGGTTACTTGAGCTGGTGGCTGCAGAATGGTATCAACTGTAGTCTTCAGCGCATAGGATTAACAGATCCAGGAAACAGATCATTCTGCAAAGAGAAAGGAAGGGAGTCTCAGCTCCTGTCTTCTGGGGCTCAGAGGGAGCAGAGAAGGGAAGGATGACTCCTTGAGGGAGTCAAGGGACGTGGGGAACCATAAAGGAGCTGTTTGTAGTCTATAACCACGCAGTAAATGCTCATGGACCTGGAGAAGCCAGGCCTCTGCAGCTATGGCACAAGCCTGACCAGGGAGACAAGGATGGAAGCACAGAGGGGGCTGGGCAGTTCCTAGGGAGAGAGGGGGGACCTTCTCCTATTGGTTCTTGGAGTTTCATGGCAACTGTCTTAAGTCACCATGACTAAGGCAACTCTTACCAAAGAAAGCATTTAGTTGGGGGCTTGCTAATAGTTTTTGGAGGTTTACTCCATTATCATCAGGGCAGGGAGCATGGTGGCATCTCTGGAGCAGAAGCTGATCCCAATCCTCAAGCGGGGGGCGGGGGGGGGGAGATCCTGTTAACATGGGATTGTAAAACCTCACAGCGCACCCTGAGCATACTAGCTAGTTTTAGGTCAACTTGCCACAAGCTAGAGTCATTAGAGAGGAGGGAGCCTCAATTGAGAAGATGCCCCTAGAAGATCAGCCTATAGGACCTTTTCTTTCTTTCTTTCTTTCTTTCTTTCTTTCTTTCTTTCTTTCTTTCTTTCTTTCTTTCTTCCTTCCTTCCTTCCTTCCTTCCTTCCTTCCTTTCTTTCTTTCTTTCTTTCTTTCTTTCTTTCTTTCTTTCTCTTTTCCATTTTTACTAGATATTTTCTTTATTTACATTTCAAAATTTATCCCCCTTCCTCATTTCCCCTCTGAAAGCCCCCCCATCCCCTTCCCCCTGCTCATTAATCCACCCATTCCTGCTTCCCTATCCTGGAATTCCCCTACACTGGGGCATCAAGTCTTCACAAAGCCAAGGGCCTCTCCTCTCATTGATGACCTACAAGGCCATCCTCTGCTACATATGCAGCTGGAGCCTTGGGTCCCTTCTTGTGTACTCTTTGGTTGGTGGTTTAGTCCCTGGGGGTACTGGTTGGTTCATATTGTTGTTCCTCAAGACTTTTTCTTAATTTGTGGTTTTTGGTGGAGGGCCCTGCCCATTCTGGGTGGTGCCATCTCTGAGCTGGCACTCATGGGTAAGAAAGTAGACTGAGCAAGCAGTGAGGAGCAAGCCAGTAAGCAGCACCCTCCACGGCCTCTGCATCAGCTCCTGCCTCCAGGTTCCTGCCCTGGCTTCCTTTAATGATAAACAGTGATATGGAAGTATAAGCTGAATAAACTTTTTCCTCTCCAATTTGCTTTTTGGACACGGTGTTTCATTGAGACAGTAAAGACCCCTAAAATACCCAGAGACACACTTCCTCCAATGAGGTCATGAAGGGGAAACTTAAGGATTCTTTGGAAACTGTGTTGGACAGTGTTTTGCTAAGGCAAACACATGAAGGAACGTTTCACTGAAGCAGACACAGGTGAAACACTAAGGCAGACTCACAAAGGAAAGTTTTGCTGACACAGACACAGGAGAGAGGATGTTCTGCTAAAGCAAGCACGTGAAAGGACACGTGATGAAGGATTCTTTGCAAACCACACACATGCATTGGTCTGCCTCACATTGCATAGTTGAGCTCCATTTGTCAGGGCTTCAAAAAGAAATGCACCAAAAAACTTCGGGTGGTGTGCTGCGGTTTCTTGCTGAGCCCTCAGACTTGGGCTGACTGGCAGAGTGATGTCAGCTGAGACAAGTCCTGTGGAGGACACATGGTGTTTGGAAGGATTATAAAAAGGATTAGACAGTAATGGTGGCCGAGCTAGGCTTGCTTATAGAGCCAGCTGTGCAATGTTTGTTGGTCTCACGTCTTCCCTGGCTTGTTTCACTGAGAGGCACAGCTGACAACTTCTCCTGGTGTCCTTCTTGGTCCCTCCTGCTGACCAGTGCTGAGGCTGAGGGCTGGCTCTCTCTGCTATGTAGTGCCACCTCTGCTGACTCGAGTTTGCTATTCCTATTCCATCAAACTGGCCTGACTGCTGCTGTATCTGTGAAGTGTTTGCTAGTGAATTGAGCTGCCACCGCTGATCTGTGATTTCCAAACAACACAGACAGGAGCGGCTCCAAACCGGTCCACTTTCCCCCTATCCTTTCTTTTCCATCACCTCTGGTGGGTGGTGGGCTACAAGGGAGGTTAAAACATTTAAGGACTATCATTAAAAGTAGAGTTTATAAAATATTAAAGTTACAAGGCCACACCTTTTAATCCTTCTAACCCTTTCAAATAGTGCCACTCCCTGGTGACTAAGCACTAAAGTCTTACAAGGCACCTGTGGGGGACATTCTTATTCAAGCCACGCCAGCAATCTTCCAGAAGTCAGCATATGACCCACCAAAGTGGGTTCCAGCGCTAGTTGCACCTTAGATGCAGTATGAGGAACTGTTTGCCACTGAGAGCTTTATTAAGACTCAAAGTCAAAACAGGGGTATCGGTATCAAGAGGCACGGAAGAGAGTGGTGCCTTTGCTGCCTTGTCTGTGATCTGAGACTCTCACCTCGTAGGCCAAGGAAGCAAATGGATGGTTCTAATCAGTTTTACCAGGGAATGAGCCTCTATACCACCCAGACCCTTCCACGCCAGTAAGCCTGGAACTCGGGAGAGACTAACTTTCTGGTGGGATCAATATTTGGAGTTTGGGAGATTGGACTTTTGTTTGGTCCAACAACAGATAGGTTAAAAGAATTAAAGGAAAATATAGCATTCATGACCAAATATTTAATCCCAGATGATTTTGAACTCGGAGATCTCCCTGTCTTAATCTTCTGGAATCCATAGCCACTATGCCTCAAGATCTCCATACCAAGATCCAGGTCAGAAACTTTTATCTCCCAGCCTCCAGATTAGGGTCACCGGTGAGCCTCCCAATTCTGGATTGTAGTTCATTCCAGATATAGTCAAGTTGACAACCAGGGATAGCCACTACAGTACCATGCCTGTTCTATCTTGTTTTAATTTCTCTCACCCTCCCCACCATGAATTCTTTCCCTCTTTCCTGTTTTTCTGTATGCTTATGGCTGGCTTATGGGAACCAGTAGCACATTCCTGAGGAATGCTGGCTTTTCTCTGCCAGAAATTCTCCTGCAGTCCACGTTAAGTTCATTTCGAGATATACATTTCGAGATATACAGACTGCCTTTTGGAGTTTGGTCATTTTGAGATATACATTTCGAGATATACATACTGCCTTTTGAAGTAAGGCCTTAGTAATGAGTGCTTGACCCCCAAAGCACAGCCTGACAACAGACCGCTGCAATGCCAAGAGGCTTATTGTTCTGAGGTGTGTGGGGTTGCTCAGCCTTGCAGGGAGAGAAAACCCCGAATTCAAAAAGCACAGCTCCTTTATACTCTTTTTATGGCGGGTTATTATGATTGGTCAGCAAAGCAGCAGTACATTTTGAACTTATGGGTCAGCTATTGACGTCACAGCTATTAACGCCACAGCTATTGACGTCACAGCTATTGACGTCACAGCTATTGACGTCACAGCTATTGACGTCACAGCTATTGACGTCACAGCTATTGACGTCACAGCTATTAACGACGTCACGGGGAACTCTCATAACAAGGTCAGACGGTTGGTGGTCTTTCTCAGGATTTAGTGCGAGGTGGGGCAGGGGAGTTTTTCTGGGAACTGCTATTTTGTTATGGTTATTTTTCTGAGAACAGCTCATTTTGTTTTGGCAGCTGTAGGCTTAGTCATTTTGACCGCTAGTTTGGAAAGTCCCTTCAGAGGGGGAAGGGGCTGGGTGGTCTTGATGGAAAGTCCCTTCAGAGGGGGAAGGGGCTGGGTGGCCTTGATGGAAAGTCCCTTCAGAGGGGGATTCTACAGGACCCAACTGTGTAGCCGGTGCTGGTCTTGGGTAGCTTTCTCCGGGCATATACCACAACCCTGGATCAGAATCCCTGTCTTGGGTGCTATAGAGATTGCTTCCTCCTTCTCTTGCTCCTCTGCTTCAATGACTCATCCCCAAGTGAGTTGTCTGTGCCCTCATTTCTTCCTAGGGCTCAGCTTTGGAGAACAATCCCAGACAGCATTTTAATAGAATCAATATGTATATGCACATATACACATATGGAATATATGAGTTGCTTACAGTCTGTGGCCCAGCTTGTCCAACAATGCCTGTATATTAATGAAAAAAAAAATCCAAGAATCCAGTAGCAATTCCACCCACAAGGCTGCTTGTCTCAACTGGTCCTCAGTATACAACAGGATTCTGAAGAAGGAGGCTCTAGTGCAGGTGAAGGAATGGACTTGCCGGCAAGAGCAAGGGCAAGCAGGCAAGAACAAAAGCTTCCTCCTCCATGTCCCTTATATAGGCTGCAACCAGAAAGTGTAAGACAGATTAAAGGTGGCTCTTGCTACCTCAAAAGATCAAGGGTAAAAGCGTTTCATCCCAATTAAGAGAAATTCATCACAAATGTAGCCAGCTACTTGATTTTTAGTTAATTCTAGATGTCNGAGAGAGAGGGCTACCATTGCTGTGATTCTGCTGTGTGCCTGTGGTGCCTTGGTGTGTGTGTGTGTGTGTGTGTGTGTGTGTATGTGTGTGTGTGAGAGAGAGAGGGCTACCATTGCTGTGATTCTGCTGTGTGCCTGTGGTGCCTTGGTGTGTGTGTATGAGGGTTATCGTTGCTGGAATGAAGCACCATGAGCAATGTGAATTGGAGAGGAAAAAGCGTATTCGGCTTACACTTCTATCTCACTATTCATCATCAAAGGAATCAGCAGAGGAACTCAGAGCAGAAACCTGGAGGTAGGAGCTGATACAGAGGTCATGGAGGAGTGCTGCTTACTGGCCTGTTCATCATTGCTTTCTCAGCCTGCTTTCAAACAGAACACAGGATGACCAGCTCAGAGTGGTACCATCTAGAAAAGGCAGTGCCCTCCCACATCAATCATTAATTAAGAAAATACCCTCAGACAGCCTGATCTTAGGGAGGCATTTTCTCATTTGAGGTTTCACCTCTTGGATGTCTCTAGCTTGTGTCAAGTTGACATAAAACTATCCAGCACAGTGTGCTATGTTTGGGTCTGTCTCTAAGAGGCATCTGTACAGTTTTCTGGGTTCTGTACTTCTCTTTGTGTGTCTGAGCTGAACACATGAGCTCTTGACTATCTAGTCTGAGAGGCACTGCAGCCTGTGACATCCCTGCAAGCCAAAGGACATCAAGAGAGTTCAACTGCCGAGGGTGCCTAGGTCATCAAGCAGTGCGTGGTCAGTCTACTGAGTTCTGATCCTGAGGCCTTCCCCAGCACCTCAGGCTTCATTTGAGGAAGATGCAGGGGGCCTGGGCCTGCTGTGCCTGCTGTGCCTGCTGTGCCTGCTGTGCCTGCTGGGCCTGCTGGGCCTGCTGGGCCTGCTGTGCCTGCTGTGCCTGCTGGGCCTGCTGGGCCTGCTGGGCCTGCTGGGCCTGCTGTGTGTGCTTTGAGCAAAGCAGGAATGGGTATAACATTCTACAAAAGCTCAAGGAAAGAAAAGTCAAACTTCAGAATCTCTGGGGTACAGCACTCTCACCGTCAGAGGCTCAGGTTGGTACACAAGGCCAAAAGTGTACCAACTGTGTCTGGCTGCTGTGTGCATGTGTGTACATGCATGCATGTGCACATGTGCATTTGTGCAAGTGTATTGGTGATTGCATGTGTGTGCATATGAGTGTGTGCATGCATGCATTGTGAGGCTCAGGTTGATACATGAGGCCGAAAGTTCCTAGTGTGTGGCTAGTGTGTGTGCACGTGTGTGAGCCTGCGTATGTGCATACATGTGTATACATGCATGTGTATGTGTGTGTTTAATACCTGCATTGTCTATGTGCTCTCCCTCTGGTAGGGACATCTGCCTTCCCCTTTATCTCCAGGGCTTGGCACACAGTACACCCATTTGTTCGCTGCTGGAATTTCCAAACTGGAAGACCCAGATAACACGAGCATCCCTGAGTCACTGCCTAGCCACAACATGTTGGTCCCTCAGGCTGAACTGAGACAGAGAACGCTGTGGAAACATATTGGAAAGAATCTTCTGAGCTCTTTGCAGGCTTCAGGGTACAAGACACCAGCCCAGCTGGTCTGAAGCTTTGGAGTCGGGAGTCCAATCTGAAGATTTTCAGCAGCCTGAAACCATTACAGGAAATGATCAATTCTGCCCAAAAAGGCAGATGCCCACTTGTCCGATGACATCATTTACATTCAGATCTTAAACCCCCAGCTTCCCAAGGCTTTCTAATGTCCTAACAGAACTGTCCCAGGGTTTACAAGGCCCTCCAAGTGGCCCCTGCCTGTATTGCTTCTGCCTGCCTCCACCTGTACTGGCTAGTTTTATGCCACCTTGACAGAAGGTATAGTCATTTAAGAGGAGGGAACTTTAGCTGAAAAGAAAAGTCCCTATAACACTGGGTTGCAGGCACACCTTAATTATTGATTATTGGGGGAAGGTCTAGCATATTGTGGGTGGGGCCACCCTTGGCTGGTGGTCCTGGGTTCTATAAGAAAGCAGGTTGAGCAAATCATGAGGAACAAGGTCCAGTGAGGAGGAGACCCTACTTCTGGCTGTGAAGTGGACACTTCTGGTTTCTTTGGAGACTCAGTTGTGTCATGTGATATTTTTCTGGCAACTGTCTTATGAGAGGATGTATATAAGAGGATGTCTTGCTGAAGCAGACACGTGGGAGGAGGTTTTGTTGAGAATTGATATGTGGCGTTTTTCTGGAAGTTCCCTGGGAAAAGGGCACATGGTGTGCTAGAGCCAGTGCTTAAGAGGATACCTGATGCTTGGAAAGGGTATAAGTATAACCCAACCCTTTGCTGGTTTTCACTGGGCATTTCTGAAACTGGTCTTCACTGACAGAGAGCATGGACAGCCTTGCCTTGTCCCTGGTTGTAGTGGAATTGCTCTCCTTTTAATTTGGTGTTGGCTATTGGCTTGCTGTATATTGTCTTTATTATGTTTAGGCCTTGTATGCCTGGT
>LR751997.1:115356-117634 GCA_902729485.2 Mus minutoides
ACCTTACAGCTGTGTACTCGCTAGTTTTGTGTCAACTTGACACAGGCTGGAGTTATCACAGAGAAAGGAGCTTCAGTTGAGGAAATGCCTCCATGAGATCCAGCTGAGCATGTGTGTTCCCTGGCCAGGCAGTGACCCACTGGTGCTGGGGTCCCTGTGACCCCCACAGATGAGTGGGCAGGAGACAAGGGGTGAGTTTTGTCCAACACAACTAAGTATCCTGTGTTGGTTCAAACTCTGAGAGTCTGTCCCCAAACTGATGCACAGCTCAATCTCACGTGTACATGAGAGTCTGGCCCCAAACTGATGCACAGCTCAATCTCACGTGTACATGAGAGTCTGGCCCCATACTGATGCACAGCTCAATCTCACGTGTACATGAAAGTCTGGCCCCAAACTGATGCACAGCTCAATCTCACGTGTACATGAGAGTCTGGCCCCAAACTGATGCACAGCTCAATCTCACGTGTACATGAGAGTCTGGCCCCATACTGATGCACAGCTCAATCTCATGTGTACAGCAAAGCACAAAAACGATAAGTAAAGATGAGGTGCGACTCTGATCTACATCAGGACTCTGTGTAAAGCACATATGATGCCTTCCATGGAAATGGACTCTATAGACTTACTGAGGAAAACCAGCGTATGATAAGGCTCTGGGGAAGTATCTGGCATGGTCTCCAGCTACACACATAGCTCCAAAGTCACCAGGCTTTTAGCCACATGTGACCCCAGCTTTCTGGACAGATGACACAGGTTTGTATCCTTGCCTTTAAAGAAAGAACTCCATGTGTTTAAAAATCTCATGTTCTCCTAGAGCTTACCTGTGAGCACAGGACCTCATCATGCCTCTTACATCCCAGGGTCCTCCTGTCTTTGCCCACTCACCACCATGCCTCTTACACCCTGGGGTCCTCCTGTCTCTGCCCACCCACCTCCATGCCTCTTACACCCCGGGGTCCTCCTGTCTCTGCCCACTCACCTCCATGCCTCTTACACCCTGGGGTGCTCCTGTCTCTGGGCACTGAAATGCTGAGGTTTCAGATGAGAATCACCTTTTCTGGATTATAGTGGGTGTTGGAGATTCAAACCCAGGTCCTCGTTGTAGCACGGCAAAGCCTTTCCCACCAAGTCATCTCTTCAGCCCCGGAGTTCTTTTGAAAGTTCCAACCACCCAGCTTTACAACTTGTGCTAGGAAGTTCCCTGGGTTAGATGCATGCTCTGTGCTACTTCTATGCTGCGTGGGATGTGGGGGAGTCGTACTGTCCCCACATCTTTTATACTTACTCCTTTTTTTTCCCTTCTAAGCCCCAGGCCCTTGGTGAACACTGGAGACTTTGTTGTCTCTGAAGGCCTTCCTTTAACAGAGTTGACAATTAGAATAACATAGTCTATAACCTTGCATGTATGTAGATGGGAGGTCTATGACAGAGTCTCACTCTCAACCTAGAGTGGCCTTGTAATTCCTATTTGGTCCAGGCTGGCCTCAAACTCATGACATATTCCTGCCTTGACCTCTGTATTCCAGGGAATACAGAGATGTGTAGCCATCACATCAGGCCATCTTTAACTTTTAAAAACATTTCTGTTTTCCCCTTCACAATATGCATGGAGAGAGGCTCCTTGTCCCCATCAGGACCTCACAGTTCACCTCTTTTCTTCCATGAATGGTATTCCACTTTATAGATGTGCTGTAGTTACTACTGCATGGATGAAATTGAATCTCAATTGTGTCTTTCATTTGGAGATTAACAAGTAAGAGTGATTTTGACGTACATATAGTTTTCTGTGTGGATATGTGGCCATGTCTCTTAGGTTGACTGCATCTGATGTTACATAAAGTTGCTTTCATGTCTTCCAGAGTGACTGTCCCATCCCCATCAGCCACAGCAGAGAGTCTCAGTCCTCCTCCGCCTTAGCAGTGTGGTGTCAAGGTTTCTTTTTTATTATAAAGTTGTTGGTTTTTTTTTTTTTAAATCAGCCATTCCTACAGGTGCACAGTGCTATCCTCATGCTTATCTTCACTGGCAGTTCTCAGCTGACCTGTGACCCTGTGGTGAGTGACATCTTTTTATGTACTTACATACTGTTTGTCTTTACTAATGAGACAGTGTACTGGTGGTTTTATTTTTTGCCTTTGATGAAACACTTTGACAAAAACAACGGAAGAGAGGAAGTGTTTGTTTTGGTGCAGTTGGTGCACAGTTGAATGTCTGGTCCATTAGAGCAGGGAGGGCACAGTGCTTGAGAAGCAGAGAGTGGTGAGCTCAGGCTGCT